>CM038215.1:104820358-104984738 GCA_021442155.1 Cymbidium sinense
TGGTGGAATCTAATGTCAAGTTTCTATATCTTCCCCTGAGTCCATGTCTTGCTCTCTTTTATTTTCTTTTTCTTTCCCTTTTTTCTTTTTCTTTTTATTTTGTTTCCTTTTAGCCCTCTTGGGAATCTTGACTAGATTCACCATAATGGACTTATTGGATTTGGGGAAAAAATAGACTGCATCCTCATATATCTCGACCTCATGAACTGTGAAGGGCTTAAGATCTCCTTTGATGCAGTATGCAATTCCACCTCTCATGAACTTCATGAACTGATGTAGAGAGAATGTAACTTTGTTGTTCTCATGTATCCATGGTCTCCCAAGCAAAGCATTGAAAGATGTATCCAAGTCTATGATATGAAACTTGGCTTCAGTCTTCCAGTTATCTATCTCTAATGGCAACACTATAGAGCCTAAGACCCTCTCATCTTATTCATTGAATCATCATCATCCTCCTTTAGAGTTTAGAGATGTCAATCAGGGCAAGGGTTCTTATAATGTTGATTGATTGATCATGGTTGATGCACTTTGATATCATCCATGTATATAATATAATATAGGGTGCTTGTTCCTGAATCAAGTCTTCTGAATGTAACTCTAAGATGTCTTTTGAAGTCCCTGAGGAAATTAGCAATATCTAGGTCAAGAAGATCCTTGACTAGAGACCCCTCAGATCCTTCTATCCGGAACTTTTTAAGATGTGCTTTATAATAAATACTTAAATCCAATATCCACAAGCATATCCATGGAGTGGAGCACCCTGGAACCAATAGAACCAATGACTTGTTTACTTATCGAGGAGAGGAGGTAGATTTTGCTGACTCAAAGTGACTTCATGGAATGATGAACTTGTGGAAAGTTCTACCTTCCCATCGTATACCTATAGCTTGTCTATGGGATCCTCGATTGACTCCAAGTCAATCTCAAGAGGTGAACTCGATTGATTCAAAAAGGAAAGTCTAATCAATCAAAGAGAGTGGATCGAATGACTTGAGCTACCATTATTATTTTGTAGACTTGGTGAGTTTTGAGTAAGGAATAAAATCTGAAGTATCAGTGGACAAGATGTAAGTGAAAGCTTTCTTCATTGATTTCTTCTTAGGTGATGAAATAGAAATCTAATAAAGTGGGGATAAGGGATTTAATGCCCTTATCCACTAATACAATGCTCCTACTAGTAGAAGAGGAGCTAGTGGAAGGAGAAGTAATTGCTTAAACTATGGATGAAGTTCTGGACTCGGACAGTGGTTGCGCTACTAGGCTATCCTGGGCAAGTAAGGTGAATTGTTGTCACGCTTGCCACCTTCTTCAAGTTTTCAAACTTGCTAACCTTCCTTGGTGTTGGAGATTTGAGCAGCCTGCACCTATAAGAGAGTTTCTTAATTTTAGAAACTACTTTCTTAGAGGTTTGGGATAAGGAAATATCCCAACCTTCTTTATCTTAAGAGGATTGTGGTTTCCCAAGAATTACTCTAATAGAATTGGAAGGCTGTTCTAATAAGTATTCCTTGGGTATAACTATGGTGCCTTACCTATAGCTACACTCAAGCTAGTCCTTAAATGTAATTTAATCCTCTAAGACATGGATAATCATGCATTGGTAGGGATGATAGTTAGGATCACACTCTTGCCCACTTCTTCCGGCCTCCTAGGCTATGGTAACTAAAAGTCAGGTTTCTTTAAGAGATTCTTAAGAATTTTCCTAACTACCTCCCTCTTGAATGAATATGACTTTTTCAATTTATCAATAAGAGTGGGTGGGTAATCCACCGGTGGGGGTAAGAATACCATTATGAGTAGCAGTGGGAATGGTTGTGATGGATGAGGAGGCTGATATGATGGCCAAGGTGGTGGCAATGAAGGCTGCTAAGCTTAGGGTCTCTCATACTGGACTCTGGCTAGCTACTTCCCTTTATCCACTAAACAGCTGTCCCTGGTTTCTTCTTGAACACCATCTGTGGCTTGGGCCGAGATGATTTGTCAGGAAAGGGCAACTATTTGGCCTCTTCTTATAGGCTAGCAGCCTTGTTAATTAGTTTCTCAAATGTCAAGATGGTAAAGCCCTTAAGCATGAAGCTGACCGGACCATGAAAATTCTTGAGAAGAATCACAATGGCATGTTGTTCGAACAACTGCAGCTTGCATTTCAATCTCAGATTGCGCCACCTGAGAATATAATCAACAAGGGACTCATTGGGAGCTTGTGCCACTATAACAAGATCACCTATAGTTACTCTTTGATGGGCTCCAACAAACCTCTTGATGAAGAGGTGGTCCAACTCAAAAGTCCTCATTTGGGAAACTCAACATACCAAATGCACCCTACTAGGTCTTGACAAAAGTCAAACAACAATGTTGCTACCACCGGGTTGCAACCGCTTTGAAATATGCAAAATACTAATGTGGGTTCCCACTCCATCAAAGATTTTGAAGGAAGGCACACAAAACCCTTGTATTGAATCATATCAAATTCCTCGGTATAGTCTACCCTTTAGAATAGATGAGCTCCTCCGGACTTGCGCTTTCCTTCACCTCTACCATGTGCTTGATATCCTTTTTATGCATGGAGGTGCCATCTGTAACCTTCCTATGCAAACTGCTAGCATCGTCCTGTGCAAGAGTGCACTTAGGATGCTCTAAGGTATGTACCAACTCTGGATGGTCGGCTATCATAGGAGAAGGCTGTGAAATTGGGGATGAGTTCTGCAATGTTGCAACTATTGCCATCAACTCCTCAATCTTCTTCCCCATATGATCAATATGATCATCCCTCTGCCTGAACTGGTGAAGGAGGTGCTGAGTTGAGTGAGAAGTGTCACCCTCCTCGAGCACAACACCTTCCTGGCTAGTCTGATCCCGTTGTAAGGATGCCCGAGTATCAACCATGTGGACCTCAGCCATGTCATCCAACATGTCAACCTCATCAGGATCGAAGCTGACCCTATCCCCATCCTGATCGGAGTGGCCACTCCCAAAAATCTGTCTCTTCTAGCCAAGGAAATTGGCTAATATGTCATTTAGTGATCGATCTACTATGCCTAGCTACGCTGAGATAAAAACACCTTGCCTACTAGCTACAGGACTGTGTTCCTTTGCTTGAATGCAATGGATACTGCCTACTATCATGGCTCCCTCACTGGAAGGATCAACTATCATGGGGATGGTATATGTGTCCCTTCTCTCTATATCTATATGTTATGGTGGAGGTGGTGCAATGATGATGCTCTTGGGTCGCCACTCCTGCCTAACCACAGTTGAGGTGGAGGGTTGAGCAGGGGAGCTCGATCTCTCCTCAATAGGTGGAATGGATGGAGCGGGATCCTTGGGCTGTAGCCAGATAACCAGAGGGGAAGGTCTCTCCCCAGATGGGGGCTTCTAAACCTTGGCAAAAGTGGTAAATGATGCAAGCTGTATGGGTGATGGTGAATGATGAGGGGAGCGGTGTGATGGCAACACTGACTGACCCTCAATGGGAGATCTCTGCCTGCGGTGAGTTACACCGGTAAGAATAATCTTATCTGAATGATCAGCTTTGATGGGAGATAATCAGAAAATGTGAATCCAGGTTGCCATGCCTGCATACCTCCAGCCGCTTCTCCTCGAGCATACTCAAGCCTCCATGGCTCTCTCTCTCTATAAATCTAACCCCTGACACTCCTAGGGATCAATGATCATAAGTCAAATGAGGTATTGAACTTCGAGCATCCGTATACTATGCTGACCTAGCATAGAATAGTCCTAATTCTAGCATAGGGCCTCCTATGCTCCCTAACCGGTGTCTCATGGTATGTTGGTGGTGGAGAAAGCAGCAATCCTCCATATCTTCCTCTTCATCCGAGGTCCAGAGGGGGGTGTAACTTACTACCACTGGAGAGAGACCTCACGGAGAGAACCCTCCTCGGCTACATGGGAAGCATCATCAAGCTCTCTGGTTGCTTGCTCGTGCTCTCGCTTAATCTTTCAATTTTTATTGTGAGGCTGAATATGAGTGAACAAGGCAGAGTAGGAACTAGTACCTACCTCAAAAGTGGGGGAGACTATATCAGAGGCTAAGATATCCTTCCCCTATAGGTTGACAAATGAGGAGGTAGTATCACTGGAGCTAAGGCAGGGACAACTAGAAGGGCAGGTGCTAAAACTATCACTGGATGGGGTGTGGAAACCACTAAGACCTTCCTCTTTGCAGAAAACTCGTGAGTTGGGATATCCAAGCGGATGAGTGGCATCTGTCTCGCCATCTCATCCCTACTGACGGCGGTGAGGACTGCCCCCTCACAAGTAATGTGGTCCACCTCAGATCCATGGCCAAAATAGATCAAGTTGGTGGAATCAGTCATGATGAGATTGGCCTGATCCAAGGCCAAGTCTACACCAGAAAAGAAAGAGAAGATGAACTTGCTAAGAGCCATGATCACCGCATCGAAGCTTGACTAACTAATTGTACAAGTCACCATTTGTTGAAACAAGATTAAGTTAGACCCTTGCTTTGATGTTTATCTTCAATCATAGATTCTTATACTTAGTTCAGAATTTGAATTCACTCTTAACAAATTTAGGTATGCTAAGTGTGATTCATTTGAATTTTGGAGAGATTTTTCATATTTGGAGGGGAGACTTTGCAATATGATTTTGATTTATAACCCATACTTAAACCAATTTAAGTAGGTTGGTCAAGGTTCAAATATTTGGAAAGAATTTTGAAGATATTTGTATTTTGTGTCTTATTTAAGAATTTTGATTTGTAAAACCTTTACTTAGCAAATTTAGATATGCTATGGAAAGGTTTTGATTGTGTATTTTTAAAAATTTTATGAAAGTATCTTTGCTTGTGATGATTGGTTATGTGTGTGTGTTGACCTCACTTTTGGAGTGAGCTCTCAACTTCCATTTTGACATGGGACTTCTGAAAGAGTTCCTGTCTTGAGACACTTCTAGTGATAGGTGAACACTTAACCTAATCCTAGAGACTTAGAGGGGTTTATCATGGGATTAGGCTATGCATTAGAAATTTAAGGCAACCACTTAAGCTCAAATCCACCCCATGTACACTTCAAACCAATCCAAATCAAATCTCAAATAAATTCTAACTAATTTATTTAAATCTCAAATTCCAACTGATTTACTCAAATCTCAAATTAATCCCAACTCACCTCAAATCTAAAATCAACTCCAAATTCAATTCCAATCCCAAATGATTCAGATCAAATCAATTCCAAATCCAACTCCAATTTAGATGATTAAAACCCATGATCAATTTCAAATCGAAAACCTTCCTAAGCCTTATGATCTAAGCCACTGAGCCAAAATGACAAATCATCCATTCACCATCTGATCCAAGGAGGGGGAGATATACCCCCCTCATTCTTGCTCAAACAAAAAGAGATTCATTCCTTAGAGCTCCAGAAGTCAAATCGAAGCCTCCCCAAACATTTCTTAACCATTCTTGAGCTTTCTTGCTTCCTGTTTCTCGATTTTACTCAAAATAGGAATAGGGGAGATCAATCCCAAGCTTAACGCACCCAATCCTCAACCAAAGTGCAATTAACCTTGCACACACCATCCTTGGACCAAAGGGAGTCAAAACAAATCAAATCCCGAGCTTTCTGAAAACTGAAGCTAGGAGTTCGATCGAAGCTAACCACCTACATGCCATGGATTGGTCTTTCGAGCTAACTACATCGAATCAAAGCTCGTGAGACTCAACAGGGCTTCATTTCATCCAAATGAAGCTTCCTCAATTATTTGAATCATCGATCAGAAGCTCCGGTGAGGTATGCCATTAAAACTAACCTTAGAATAAAATTTTATTGGTCCTTTGTGAAAGAAATCATTATGTCATGCGATCTCCACCATTTGATGTGTTGCTTGTGCTTCCTCGAAGGTGTGGATGAATTTCCATTCGAAGCTTCGAGACGATCGACGATGACATCCTCGCCGCTGAGAAGAGACATCATGGACCATCGTTCCACTGATCACCGACGGTCCTAATAAAATTGCGAGATCTCTCTACTAAGTCATGGATTAAATCATGACTATCCAATCTTTGATTGGACCCATGAAAGGCATTTGTCGCCACCGACTCACCGATGGATGATAACTTATAACCAATCCCATCACAATGGAAAGCACTCAAGCGCCATGTGGCACAGATTAAGAGTTTAATTAGGATTATTCAATTTAATGGTGAAACTTTCAAAATTCAAAACTAATTATAGAAAATCCAAAAGAATACAAATAAATAGTCATTTTAAAGGTAATTAGGGATGATAATATAAAATTAAAATCAATTAATTTTAAATAGTGATTTTGACTCAATTTAGGTTTTATTGGAAATGTAATTAAGCTATACTTCTAATTATTCTAGAAATTAACTACAAACTTTTGGGATCTAGTGGAATGACCTCTCTCCATAATTTTCTTGAAATTTATTGCTTGATTAATTAGTAAAATTGATTGTTTCATTGTTAATCCCTCTCTTAATTAATTAAATGATTAATTAGCATGTTAAATAGTAATGAGTCCATTAATTAAGTTGGCTAATCATTATGAAATAGTGAATGAACATAGATTATGACCCCTTTTGCAATCTTTTCCCATAAGTTTATTTCATTTGATAACACTTGATCAATTTGCAACCAATAATGTCTTAATCACTTCACAAATAGTTAAATTAATCAAATTCAAAACAAAATCATTCTAGAACTCAATCATTCAATTCTTGGGTAGATTCTTAGGTATTTAATAAACCCAAGAGAATTCCAATGACAATTATAAATCAAACTACATGTGTAAGAGGGTTATAAAAGTACTTAATCAAACCCTAGCTTAATTAACCAATAATTATAAGCCAATTACATTAGCCCCCTTCATTTCTTAAGTGCATTACTAATTTAATTTCTATGTGGTTGCATATCATATTTGCTCATAATTACTTGATAATTATGTTAAAGTATTAAGGGATAATAATGGATTTAATTAATACTAAAACATAAATCAACCTAATTATTCTAAATTAAACCAAACCAATTCACACACTTGGGGATTAATAATGGGTTTGGACTAGCAAACACTTCTCATATTTCCTAATCTTTGAAAAAATCTCCTAAAGATTTTGATTCATTTTAAATGATCTTATTTTAAATTGTCCTAATTAATTAAATGAAGTCATGTGCTTACATCATTATGGTGAAACAATGAGTTAACTAGCAAACACTTCAATCAATCAAAGATAAAATCTCTTAAAGAATTTTGATTCATTTTAAATGATCTTATTTTTTATATGATTGTAAATTAATTAGGTGAATGAAGTCATGTGCTTACATTCCTTTATTTCTTTTCAATCATGCTAAATATTGTTTGCCATATGATATCATGCATTCATTTGTTTTAAAAATTAATTAAATAAAAATTTTCATTTTATGTCAAATTGCGTGTTGGCTAAAATTAAGAATATGAGTGGCATCAATATTAAACCAAAATTATTTTAAAACTTATAAATCAAAGATTATAAATAAAGTGATGCTAGTTATAAATATTTATAAGCTTGCATGTGATGATAGCATAAGATGTGTATGAAGACCTCTTTCCTTCTCTTAACATGGATTCATTATAGGATTAAGTGTATAGTTCATTTGAAAGAAAACAACACTTGTAAATCTATTCTTATGCATCTCTATATTAAGACTTAAAGGACCTTCATATTACACATGTAAATCATACAACCAAATCAAACATAATCTTTTGCATGATTCCTTATCCATTTGGTTCTTTCTTTACATCTACATGTATTTAAGAAAAGTGGTATATCATCATCCTATCAAAGGTTTCTTTAAGTAGCCCTAAGTAGGTCTTGTACCTTATGCCCCTAGTGTAAAAATAATAGCACCATACTCACTTATAACTTTTATACATGCGGATGTGCATTTAGCTAATGGATGAAAAATTCCTCTTTTCTACATAACAAAGACATGCATTAATGATCCAATTAACAAATGGAATATCCAAAGTTTCAAATCACATCTCTTTGCATTCATCATCAAAGTGTGCTAAGATTTGCATTGCATATATAGGTATACTTAGGATTATTCATATGAATGGTATTCATGATAAAAGAAATGACTGGGTGTGTTATGTAATAGTAATCCACCCTAACAAATCCTAAGATGTCTTTCTTATTGAATAAGGCTATTTAAAGCAAATTTATACTTAGGGTTAATTAAAACACATAATAAAACATTCACTAAAATAAATTCATTAATCAATTTATCTTAGAAATCACCTAAGGTAGGGATAAAAGAGATATTGTCCCTCTCTTTCTTCTCTTTATAACACTTAGTTGCTAAGTGTAGGTTACATGAAATAAGAGAAAACATTAAGTAAAATTTCCCGAATTAACTAAACTACTTAAAGAAAAATCAACCCTTTATAAATTAAACCTCTCACACTTAGCAAATCATAACTCTAAAGCCTAGCTAGACAAGCCACACATACATAAATGGCACACATTAAGCTAAGTCACCACTTCTAGCTCTATGCATGATTTGATGCATGATTTTATTTTGTGGTGTAATATTTTAGACTAGATGTTAGGGTGTATGTGTGTAGATTGGATGATAGGGTGATCATAGACTAATCATGTCTTCTATAGGGGATAGTGCTTAAGGAGCCACTGCAATAAAAATAAAAAAACTATAATAGCTTTTGCTGTGCAGGTTGCATAGCCCCTAAGCATAGTCCAAATTAGGACATGTGGACTTGGTTACCCACGCGCAAGGTGCTAAGTCTAAATTATTAATATAACTGCTTGGGTTTGTTGGAGTTTTCTCTGGAATAGAGAAATGAAATGACACCACATAGAGTTTAAGAATATTTTATTTAGATGATCAAAAACATTAAGGAATAAACATATTATCTCAAAAGATAAACATTCTCTCATGTATTGGATTCAATCATTTCAAAAAAGACTCCTAAGGCTAATGGGTCTTTTGTCTTGGAGTATTTTCCCAAACTACATGAAAAGGTAGAATAGGGTTTATTTTATCCTAGGATCATGGTTCCTATAATGGCAAGCATCTATAGTTAATTACATCTTAGGAAGGGTCTCTTCCTAAGAATACTCGATTAAAGAAATAAATGATTATTCCTAAAGACTACTAAGGTAGCTTTCAAGGGATTGATTTTGGAAATTCAATTGGGAGAGGTCCAAATTGGAGAGTCATTTTCAAGAGTTAAATGGAAAGAGTAGGAAATGCCTATTTGGGACCCAGTAGACATTTCAACTATCCTATGATTGGGCTTCAAATTTGGGATTTAATTTTAGATTTTGAGTTGTCATTTTCTTAGGAATCTAGGGTTTAGATTCTAGCAGCACAAGACTGCAGAAATGCATAGGGTTGAAGACTTATTCCTAAAAGGATGCTTCAAAACCTAGAATACAAGAGCTTCTGACACATGTCAGATGCTCAACCTAGTTCTATCCTTGGAAATCATTGGCCATTCTCCTCACCTGAGGGAACTAGCCTATTCCTGACTTTTATGGACTTACAACCTGCTTGGAGAAGGCTGTCAGCTAACACCACCTAAGTGCATTTTAAAACCATGAGGCTAAGTCATATGAATGCAAGATGGCTGTTGTAATCTTAGGAAAGAAATCTATGAACCTAGACTCACTCCCTAATCCCTAAGATCATGTAGGGAATGAAGATGCAACTAATATATTTTTTTCATATTTTAATGATTTTGCCTCAAGATTCATTTAAGGCCATAGGTACACAATTTATGCCTAATGCATGCAATTAGAAAAAGATTATGTGCCAAATCAAAATAGAAGAAGGTGTACTTCCATCATAGGCTCTCAAAGGTCAAGCCTAGGTTCTCTGGCAAGGATGGAAATCCTTCATTAATCAAGAGTGAAACAATATGATTTATGCATGATGTTAAAACATCCAACTAAGGGGTTGCTACATATTTTATCTTGCTTTAATACCTAGGCTTTTATATGAAGATTATGAGTTATATTTATTTTTATGTTTTGATTAATTTAATTGGTAGAAAATTTAGTTTATCCTATGAGCCTACATCAGCATTCATCACAAAGACAAACATACAAAAGAAACCTAAGAAAAGCATGTTTTCTATTGCACACCCAAAATAAATCAAACTAAATTAAATTATATAAGAAAAGGCTAATGCAGGGTACTACTATACACCGGAAGAAAGAAAAAACAGTTCGCCTTATACAACCACCTAGAACTACAAGTTTAGATCTATGGGTCTTCTTCCAGAAAGTCTCCTTCTGGACATCCATCGCCCAGGGGACCACCACCATCTCCGATTAGTCCTAATCCTAGACCCCATAGATCCTAACCTAATTTTAAGCTCAAATTTATATTTAAAATTCAAAAATAATCCTAAGCTCTGCAAGATAGATGTTAGGAAATACACATAGTACGCAAAGTAGTTATATTTCACAAACATATGGGCTTAGCATTAGTTGCTTGCTAAGCCCACCTATCCTATGGACTATGTTATTGCACCAAGCAAACAATTTTATAATTTATTTATCATAGTGATCCCTTTAACACACCCTATAAAAATAATGTGTTCTAGAAAGAATGCCCTAACATCCAGTTAATGAACAAACAAGCTGTGCATCTAGAAAATACATCACAGACATGTGAAGCACAACACAACATATTATAGGAGATTAAAGGGAAATCACAGAATGATCTAACCTAGATCTAAAGTCTGTGACCTAAGTAATCTAGTGTATAAAAGAGGGTTTGTGTGGAAAGGCTTTGCTAGGCTTTTAAGTTAAAGTTTAAATTTGAAGTTTGAATTTATTTAATTTTACTATTGGTTGGCTTCAATTTAAATGGTTTCGTGGTTTTATTCCCATTTTATGTTCATTTTATTTTGTTAAAGTTTTATTTAAGTTTTCAAGAATGAGAAATAGAATGAATTTCATTTTTAGGTGAAACTCACTTTATTCCACATCCTAAATCCTAATAAGGTTTCCAAAAGTCTAACTAAGATCCCTAAGTACCTTAATTAATCATTTTGAAGTTTTTTATGTTTGGATTTGATTTATGTTTCTTTTCTTTTTAGATTTGATTTGAATTATTTCATTTGTTTGAATTACTTTGTTTGATTTGTTTCATTTTGAATTAATCTATGTGGGTTTCATTTGATTTGGCTTATGTTAATTTAAAGAGTTTGGTTTAATTCAATTTAACTTAATTATTAAATTATGGACTTGTAAGCTTAAGGTTTAAGTTCATTAATATGAATTAGTACCTTAGGTTTGTTCATGGATTATACTTAACCTAAAGTACTTAGGTTAATTACTTGATCTGATTTAATTAAACTAGGTTTTAGATTCATTATTTAAATCTATTAGAGATGAGTGGTTTTATTAAATTTCATTGACTTAAAGGTTAAGGTTTAAGTTAATTGTTTGACCCAAGGTTTTATTTCATTAACTTAAGATTGAATTTGACCATTTTAATTAACTTAGGATATTTAGAGAAGTTTTTGAATAGTTTTCTAATGTTTGATGGAGATTAGTTTGAATTATCACTTTATTTAATAGGTTAATTAATTTTTTTAACTCAATATTTGATTAACATTGACCTAGGGATTTAGAAATTTGAAAACTCCTAATCCAAAGATCATTTGGACTTGAAATATTTCTAGCAAGTAGGGTTAAATGCCATTTTATATCCCTAAAGTTTCAACTTGATTAGATTTGTAATTAGGGAGTAATTAGGGTTTTAATTATTTCATTAAAACCTAAATTAGGCCTAGTTTATTGAGATTTAGTTATGGGTTTTATTTTTCATAAATTTTTCACTAAAATACTTTTCTAATGAGAGTTTATTCATAATTTTTGGTTAACTGGTTGATTTACTATGATTTAATTAAATTTAGGTTATTTAATTGAATTATTTAATTCATTTAATTGCTTAATTAGGTCAATTTAAGGATTATTGGGTTTAATTTAGTTTAAGTGATGTTTTAAGGTTCACTAAAGTTCATTAAGGTGATTTAAGGTTGTTAGATTGAAATTCCTTAATTATTTCATTAAAGATTAATTTATTTAATTAATTTCATGGTTAGGCATATGAAATTTCAATTTTCTATAAATTTAGAGAATTAAATCCCCAAAAATTTATCTAAAGTGTGTTTTATGCTTAATTTCATTTTCCAAAGTTTCAAATTAATTAGATTATTAATTTGAGAGTAATTAGAGTTTAATGTTTTTAATTAAATCATAATTAAGTGAAAAATACTCAATAAAAATTGGAGATTTTAATTTCCAAGCATTCCTCTCATCAAGTCGAATCCATAGAGCCTTTATTTGCATTTTTCTAATTCATATTTATTTTTCTATAATTTTTAATTAATTTAAACTGTTACTTAACGATTTTTAAGTGGCGTGGGGTCCACACAAAACATGGCTATTGGCTGCGTGCATGGATTGGTCCGCATGGAGTCGTGTCTGTCGATGGGTTGAAAATGTGAGACAATCAGATCCGGACGCTCGATCCTTAAGGGATTTAAATTATGACCGAATCATTCGATCCAAATACATGGATCGCATGGAGAGTCTCCTTCATTTCTATGGGAGCGAGAACGTCCATCTTTGCTAATATCTTTTGATCTAACGTAAAATCACACGATTTCAAGTGCTACACGATCTGAAGGAAATCTATGATTAAATATGGTTGGATCAACTTAGGGATTATGTTTCCTATGAAAATGACCATAAACAAATTCTTTAAGAGAGATGAAGGGGGTATTAATGGCATACCTTGATCCATTGCTCGATTAGCTTCAGAATTGATTCCTATAGCTTTGATTCTTCGAGAGATGATCATGTACCAATGGAATCAAGCTCTCTCCTTGTAAATTTCTCCATAGATTGAGCTTTAGCTTGCAAATTTTAGTTTGGTCATTCTCCAGCTTCCCATCACCAAACAAGGCGAGTGAGGACTTGATTTGGATCACCTCAAGCCATAGAACGTGTGTGTACCTTCAATTTGGGGTGAAATCCCCTCCTTTGGATTTCACCATTAGAGGAACTCGATTTTGCACCATCCACCACCCTCTTGGTGGTCAATTCAGGGAGGAGTTAAAATTTCTTTATAGCTCTAGAGTGGTTTGGAATGAATTTGGGGAAGCCTCAAGATTTTCTTGCTTAATTTTGCTTTAGACCCTTCTCTCTCTCTTCCTTTTCTCTTCTTCTTCTTTCTTCTTTCTTTATTTTGAGAAGTCAACTTCCCTTTTTTTTCTCTTGTTTTGATTTCATTGTCACCACTTGAAGGCGCACCTTAAGGGGTGGAGTTTGCTTATTGGGAAGAGGAAATTCAATTTCCTTCTTTCCTCTTTTCTTCATTTCTTTTATTTTAATTGTTTATTTTTTAATTGTTGATTTGTTTATTGATTTAATGGTGAATTGATTTTCATATTAAATCATTAACATAAATGGATTAAATTTGGTTAAATTTTAGTGGGTTGACTTTTTGACCAAGTGGGCCCACTTAAGTCTAACCTAAGTTGACTAGAGTTGACTTTAGGTTTGGCTTTGAATTTCCATTTTATTTTCATTGATTTACTTGATTTAATTTATGTTGGATATACTTGATTTTGCATCAAACCAAGTAGATTGGGTTTAGCTCAAAATGCATTTCCTAAGTTATTAAACATAGTGACTTGGATATTGAATTAGGAAATCTCTATTTGAACTTGAGATCTTTTACTAAAATGATCTCTTCCAAAATGAGGTCAATAGAATGTGTGTAGTGGATTAGCAATACAGCACATATTGTTGACGATTGATCAATATACAGGCATAGACTTGGGGTTCCAATTAATGATTTTGATTTTTGATTTGAATTTTTGTTTAGGTTTTGATTATGAAAGATAGATATATGTATACCTATCTTTGCTTTGGAGGTGTGATTCATTCCAAGAAACTTAACCTCATTAAGTTCTAGGATGAATAAGAATGCCATTAGGAATGGAATCAAAGAATGATCAAATCCCAATGCAATCACTATGCTCAAAGAAAATGCCTTCAAGGGACTTACTCTTAATTGAGAATAGTGGTGATCCATGTGATTAGCTAATAAGATGGGGTCGTTAAGGGCATGGTCCATCCTAGTTAGCTAAAGAGAGGAGAGGGGTCTTTAAAGGTATGATCCAATCCTCAAAAGCTATGTTAGGGAGAAGAGGCTTGAAATGCTTGATCCTAATCAGATTGACTACTAAATAGTGGTCACATGGACTTAATCCTATTTGAGTAGTCCAAAGAAATGGGCCTTCAATGGCTTGATTCCATTCCTTAGAAATTTGAATAGGAAGCCAATGGGACTTACTTATTTGATTAGCTAATAAGATGTAGTAAAGGCATGATCCATCCTAAAAAAAAGAGGAGAGTCCTAAAGACATGATCCAATCCTCAAAATAGATGCCAACCGGGAGATTACACCTATGTAGGATAAGGGACTTAATCCTATGTGATTAGAAAGAATCTAATTGGGACTTACTTTTATAATAGCTAAGATGGGTCATTAAGGCCATGATCCATCCTAATTAACTGAAAAGAGGAGAAGGGTCCTTAAAGACATGATCCAATCCTCAAAATAGGATGCCAACTGGGGACTTACTTCTTTTTGATTAGCTAATAAGATGGGTCCTTTAAGGGAATGATTCATCCTAATTAGTTGAAAAGAGGAAAGGGGTCCTTAAAGACATGATCCAATCCTCAACATAGGATGCCAACTGAGGACTTACACCTATGTGATTAGCTAATAAGATGGGACCGTTAAGGGCATGATCCATCCTAATTAGCTGAAAAGAGGCAAGGGGTCCTTAAAGACATGATCCAATTCTCAAAAAGATGCCAACCGGGGACTTACTCCTATGTGATTAGCTAATAAGATGGGAGCGTTAGGGCATGATCCATCCTAATTAGCTTAAAAAGAGGAAAGGGGTCCTTAAAGACATGATCCAATCCTCAAAATAGGATGCCAACTCGGGACTTACACCTATGTGATTAGCTAATAAGATGGGGCTGGGCATGATCCATCCTAATTAGCTGAAAAGAGGAGAGGGGTCCTTAAATACATGATCCAATACTCAAAATATGGAATAGGATGCCAACTGGGGGACTTACTCCTAACCCATGGGAATGGTGCACAAAGGCTTACTTCAATCCCAAAAGATATGAGAAAGGTGCCACAAGGCCTTCCTAACTCAAGATATGTATAGGAAAGGTGCCACAAATTCCCCTATCCTGTGTGATATGGATGAGGAAAAGGGGGTTAAAGTGACTTAATTCCTAATTCTCAAAAGTTTTGACTAATAAGCAAGAGTCTCATGAATTTGATATTTACTTGATTAGCCTAACTTGATGAAGGGCAAGGGAAGGTTTGCTTTCATTTCTTTATTTCACTAATACTCCTTACACATGAAGAAGTTTAGTGATGAAATTTATTTATGATGGGGGAGACTTGGGTATATTTTGGACCAATACTTTACTATGCCATGAGCATAGAAGTTCATCATTTTTCTTCCTTTTTAATTTTTATCTCAAAGTTGCAATGAACCATGCTAGATGTCTAATTCACTGAAGGTAAGACATCATAGGGTACTAACTTAAGAATTCTACCTTTTGAGCTTGCATATGACTGTGTAGTTCTTTTGGAAGTAAGAACCAAAGTCAACCAGTGCTTCTCAAATGGAATTTCTTTTTTTTCTCTTTGGTTGAACATGCATGTCATTTTAGCTTTGTTGACATGAATCAAAAGCTTATAAGGCCTTCTCTAGGATTCAATAAAGACAAGAGATTTCTTTAAAGCTTTCTAAAGTGAATGAGAATCAAGATAATCTTTTGGATTCTCATGGAGACACAACATTTTTTTATCCCTAATTAATAAGGGAATTGAAAGGATTAACTTATTAGAGAAATTAGGATTCTCTTGATAAGTTTAAAATTGAATTTCTTCAATTGATTTTATTATTCTTTTAAAGGATATATAAAATAAAATTTCATAAATGTCTTTGATTAATTTCCTATTTTGCATTTTTGATCCTTCACCATTTTATTATAAGGTCTTTGAAATTACTTCTAAAGTAAATTTCAAGACTCTATATGTAGTAAGAGGATTGTTCTTCAAATCATATTGAAGTTTCTTTTAATTTCTTTTCTTTTTTGACAAGATTTTCAATATAACCCTCTACCTAATTGAAAGTGGGACTATAAGAAATCTTGATCATGAACATTTTTGATAAATTGCCCCAACATTCTTGTAAGGATTTTGAATGTCATATGTAATATCATATGCTTTCAATTCTTCTTTCTAGAATTATTTTAATTTGACAATTTATAAGTTATCCTTAAAAGGATAATCTTATGCATGAAAGTTTTTTATTTTGAAATGAAATATGAGTAATATGAACCCATTTTAAGATAAAGATTCCACCCTAGTCCCAAGATGTCATATAATGATGTTAGATAGCCAAGAAGAATATTTTCTTCTTACAACCATCATTTTCTAGCTTTTAATTTAGCAAAAATTTTCTTTTCTTTTGAATTTGACCAATATGCCATGGGACTTAGTTTATGGAAATGTCATCATGCTTAAGTTTATAAACTGCTGCATCTAGAGATCATTTCAATTTATTTTCAAATAAAGTTGTCTTTAATCCAAAAGATAGCTTGATCAAATCATTGATAGCTAACTCATTAAAGAGTTAGATCATTGATATTAACTTGTCAATTGTGGACTTGGATTTTTCTTCAAATTCTAAGGGATCATCCCGAACTTGAAGTCTATATAATCTCCGCATACATCTAAACAACATTCATGCATTGTGTTAGAGTGTCTTTTGAAAAGAAAGTTAGGAATCAAACTACTTAAGCTTTTTAAACTTGAAATGGCTCTATAATTCCATAACTTTTCTTGTTTATGGTTATAGGCCACTTGCAATGGAATCAGAGTATACTCAATGAGACCTTTGCCATACAAAGGATATGGACTCTTGGAAAAGAAGATCCACTATCTTTTCTTTTAACCTGCCAGGTGAGCTCACCCAATCATGGAAAAGGCTAAAATGACAAAGTATGAGATAGTTGCTTATTTTTGTTTAGCTAGGGACAATTTTTGACTTCTTACCCTACCACTTTATTTTGATTTGGAAAAGTTTAAAGTTAAAATGTCCATTTACATTGGGTGTCTTTTACTTCATTTGAAATCAGAATACACTCAATAAAATCTTTGCCATTCAAAAGATATGGTCTCTTGGAAAAGAAGATCCATTATTATTTTATTTAACCTACCAAGCGAGCTCACCCAATCATGGCAAAGGCTAAAATGACAAAGCATGAGATATCTGATTATTTTTATTTCATTTAAGCTATGTTAGGTTTATTGGGTATTTTTCTTTATTTGAAATGGTATCAGAGTATACTCAATAGAATCTTTGCCATTCAAAAGATATGGACTCCTGGAAAAGAAGAACCACTATCTTTTTATTTAACCTGCCAAATGAGCTCACCCAATCATGGAAAAGGCTAAAATGACAAAGCATGAGATATGTGATTATTTTTGTTTAGCTAAGGACAATTTCTGACTTATAACCCTACCACTTTATTTTGATGTGGAGAAGTTTAAAGTCAAAAATGTCCACATGCTTAGAAATTTTAGACTTCATCCTTTTGCTCTTGGATGTAGTCCTTCCATCCCTTTACTTTTCTTTCTTTTTGTAATATTATGATTTCATTTCTTTATGAAAGGTTACATTTGGTAATTTTCCTAGTTACAAGATTCACTAAGAAGATAGATGTATTTGACTCATTTTCATAACATTTCACTCTTTATGAAATGACTCCACTAAATGATTTGCTAGGAAATTTGATGTATTTGACTTTTTGTCCAAATACAACATTTGATTGATTGACCTTTTGATATGATTCAAGTCTTCTCTTGATTGATCTATAATATGATCCAACATTTCTATTTCTTTTTCATCTTTTCATGGAACAACAAATCTAGTAAGCCATTTAAGATTGGTAAAAATGACTTTCTAAAGATGTTACACTTCTAGGTTCAAACTGATTTAATGGAGTGAGTCATTTAAGATTTGCATAATGACTTCTTTGAAAACTTAACACTTCTGAAATCAGAATTTTCTATTGGAATCAAATATTTAGTGAGGTCATTTAGAGTAGAATGATATCCCAAAGACTCAACACTTTAGATGAATATGAACATCCTTCAATAATCAATATGTTTCTTCTTTTCTTTTCATTTGATTCTTTTATTCTCTTTTTTTTTTTATTTAGGATAGGACCATCCAAGAGCATTTAAAGATGTTTCATGAATTCCTATGTTGCTCTTTTCATGTTTGAATTTTGGCTTTAACCAATAATGTGATTGAAATTAAGTTTTTCTAGGTTGAGTTTTTAAGATTGAATTTTCATGAAGCTAAAAAACTTCTTTCTTATTGATTATTTTTATATGACCCCATCTTATCAAAGTTTTATTAGAATTGGGCCTATATAAATTCACTTTCATGTTTCTAATTAATGTTGACCGATGCACCATCAACAACATATATTTGAGATTTTCTTCTTAAATTTTGTCATCGATTAAGATGTTAATAAGTTCTTAGTAGTCTATCTTTATCATAGAAGATAACCCTAGAACTTCATTATAGGGGAATGCCCCATCGTGAAGTTGCTTATAGTTAAGTAAGGAAATTACATGATTATGTAATGCCTTGTTTTACTTTCATTTCTTTTCATTTTTTTATTTCATATTTCATATTATTTTTTTAACATAGCATTATGATGCTTGATTTTGCAAGCAACTTCTTGAAGATGGGCAAGACATCACATTTTCGTGATGACTTATTTGCCATTTCTTTCAATGCCATTTGAGGTGGTATGACTCGATCATTTTGAATTTCATTTCAAGAATTTTCCTTTCGATATGAAGGGAAGGTAGGTCTAACTCTATCATTAATAGATCAATAAACCTCATGATCTATTTATTTGGAGGATCATCATTTAGAAGATGACCCTCTAGGGTAGATGCTATGCTATTAGAAAGTCAAGTTTGATTTGCATCCTTTTTCAACACATATAAGATTAAAGTCACTTGTAAAATCTTTGACCACCATACTTGACATTAAGACAATGTCAAATAGTCAAGACATTGCAAAGGATTCTCCTTAGTTCACTTTGTATTGAAAGTATATAATGCCTTAGTCTTTGAAC
The DNA here is from genome assembly GCA_021442155.1 of Cymbidium sinense. Classification (NCBI taxonomy): domain Eukaryota; kingdom Viridiplantae; phylum Streptophyta; class Magnoliopsida; order Asparagales; family Orchidaceae; genus Cymbidium; species Cymbidium sinense. The sequence continues at coordinate 104,839,644 of CM038215.1, forward strand.
AGAGAAAATTAGGGCTTTCTGCATTCATTTGGATTGACAAAGTCCTAAGTGATTTATCTATCAACTTACAAAGATAGAAGTTTCATATTTTTACTAAGAGAGATAGAAATATCATCCTTAGGACCCAATCCTAAGGTCATGATTTCTTTAGAAGGATTAAACTCTTCATTCATTGATCTACAAAGATTTAGCCTTAAAATTAATTAAAGCCATCCATGAGATAATATTTCATTTAATGAGATGAAACTCATTAAGGAAGTTGATTTAAATTTTTTGGTTTAGATTTTATTCATTTTAGCTTTATTAGGAGAATTAGAATTCTCTCGCTACCCTCTTTTCTTCTATTGATTAGAGCAAAAGTAAAATCACTTTTTTTTATTTGTTCATGTCATCTTCCTTTTGACTTCTCTCCAAAGAATATAAGGTTTTAAAAGGTCTAAAAGGGTTACCCAAGTCACTCCTTAGATTTGGCCAATTAGCTTGAACAACTAATTTTCCAATATTCTAGTGGACTTGTGGAAATAAATAAAGATTAAAGCTAATTTGCATTTATGTAAACTTTTTTTCTATAAGGACAGAAGATTTACATTTAGTTCCTTAATTAACCCCCAAGGTCAATAAGGCATTTCTTTTGGGATGATTTTTTTTTTAAATGCAATTCAAACTTCAATCATGGTGGTAAGGGCAATAGCACAACTATGCCTCCTTTTGATTTAGATTTTCTGAGTCAAGGAACGCCTTCATCTCAATCTACATCCTTAGTATTTTGGCACCTTTAATGCAAAGAAAAATGGTATCCATTAATGGACCTTGTCTTGATTCTCTTTAGCTTTAGTACAACGCCAAAGTAAGATCAAGGATAAGTTTAATTTTGAGACTTTATTTTTGGAGATTTATTTTCAAATTTTGAAGTACTTTTCATACTTTTTAAATTTTTTAACATTATTTTCCATATTGGAATGGTTTCAAATCTGTCTTGACAAGATTTAGGTCTTAACAGAAATGACTTGTTTTTTCATTTATTTCTCTCACCTCTCATTTTATTTTGGGATTCGGTTCTAGGACCCAATTGTTTAACTATGACAAACAAAGAGTTTTAGAACCTCTATTCAAGATATTGGATAGACTCAACCAAGAATGAAATGGAGAGGTATCCAACGGAAAGAAAGGCAGTTCTGACCGGTGAGTGGCACTAGTATATTGCCAATATATAGAAATAACCACCTATTTCTAAAGATGGAGAGAGGAACCATTCCTCAACAATGTCTCCAGAAAATAATGTTGGTATTTTCTCTGGAATAGAGAAAAGAAATGACACCACATAGAGTTTAGGAATATTTTATTTATATGATCAAATATGGCATTAAAGAAATAAATATTTTATCTCAAAAGATAAACATGCTCTATAATGGATTCATCATTTAAAAGACTCCTAAGGCTAATGGGTCTTTCATGTACAGTATTTTCCCAACTACATGGAAAGATAGGACATGGTTTATTTTACCCGATCATGGTTCTATAAAGGCAAGCCTCTATAGTTAATTACATCTTAGGAAGGGTCTCTTCCAAGAATACTCTCATTAAAGAAATAAATGGTTATTCCTAAAGACTACTAAAAGCTTTCAAAGGATTGATTTTGAAAATTCAATTGGGAGAGTCTAAATAGTGAGTCATTTTAAGAGTCAATGGAGAGAAATGCCTATTGATAGGATTAGACATTTCAACTATCCCATGATTCAAATTTGGGATTTAATTTAGATTGATTTCAACTTTTAATTTTATGATTCAAATTTGACATTTCAACTTAGGTTAATTACTTGATCTGATTTGATTAGCTTAGGTTTTAGATTCATTATTAAAATTTATTAGAGATGAGTGGTTTTATTAAATTTCATTTATTCAAAGGTTAATATTAACCTAAGATTTTATTTCATTAACCTAAGATTGACTTTGATCATTTTCTAATGTTTAAGATTTTATTTTCTACTTTTATTTAATAGGTTAATTAATTTCCTTAACACAATATTTGGTTAACATTAACTTAGGGATTTAGAAATTTGAAAACTCCTAATCCAAAGATTATTTAGACTTGAAATATTTTTTCAAAGTAGGGTTACAAGCTAATTTTATATCCCTAAAGTTTCAACTTGATTCAATTTATAATTATGAAGTAATTTGGGTTTTAATTATTTCATTAAAGCCTAAATTAGGCCTAATTTACTGAGATTTAGTTATGGGTTTTATTTTTTTATAAATTTTTCACTAAAATACCTTTCCAATGAGAGTTTATTCATAATTTTTGGTTAACTTAGTGATTTACAATGATTTAATTAAATTCAAGTTATTTAATTAAATTATTTAATTTATTTAATTGCTTAATTAGGTCAAATTAAGGATTATTGGGTTTTATTGAGTTTAAACGATGTTTTAATATTTACTGAAGTTCATTAGGGTGATTTAAGGTTATTAGATTGAAATTCCCTAATTATTTCATTAAGGATTAATTAATTTAATTAATTTAAGGATTAGGCATATGAAATTTCAATTTTCTTTAAATTTAGAGAATTAAATCCCCAAAAATTTATCTAAGGTGTGGTTTGATGCTTAATTTTAGTTCCCCAAAGTTTCAAATTAGTTGGATTATTAATTTGAGAGTAATTAGAGTTTAATGTTTTTCAATTAAACCTAATTAAGAAAACAATACCTAATAAAAATTGGGGATTTTAATTTCCATGCATTCCTCTCATCAAGACGAATCCATAGAGCTTTTATTTGCATTTTTCTAATTCATATTTATTTTTCTATGATTTTTAGAAGTTTATGTAAATTTTAATTAATTTAAACCATTACTTAACGATTTTAAGTGGCGTGGGGTCCACGCGGAACTGCGGGTTGCGTGGCACTTGTGTGGCATGTCCTTCCATGTGGCAAGCGTGGATTGGTCCATGTAGAGCCGTGTTGCATCCGCGTCAGCATGGGTTGAAAATACGGGATGATCCTGGACCATCCGATCACGGATCGAACGATCCTGACCGTCCGGATCGCCCCCGTGGTCCTTAAGGGACTTAAATCAAATTGTACGCCTAGATTTGGACCGTCCAATATAAATACATGGATCAGATGGTGGAGAGCTCGTCTCCTTCATTTCCTGCGGGAGCCGAGAACCGACCATCTTGTTTTGCTAATAAGTTTTGATCTAGGTAACGAAATCACACGATTTCAAGTGCTACATGATCATTGAAAGAAATCCTATGATTATATATGGTTGGATCAACTTAGGGATCACATTTCTATGAAAATGACCATAATAATTCTTTAGAGAGATGAGGGGTTAATGGCATACCTTGATCCGCAGATTGAATTCTATAGCTTTGATTCTTCTAGAGATGATCGTGACAATGGAATCAAGCTCTCTCCTTGTAAATTGCTCCCTAGATTGATTTTAGCTTACAAATTTTTTATTCATTCTTCCCATCACCAAACAAGGTGAGTGAGGGCTCGATTTGGATTTCCTCGAGTGTGTACCTTAAATTTAGGGTGAAATCCCATCCTTTGGATTTCACCATTAGAGGAGCTCGGTTTTGCACTATTCACCACTCTTTTGGTGGTCAATTGGTCAAGGGGAGGAGTTGAAACTTCTTCTATAGCTCTAGGGAGTGGTTTGGAATGAATTTGGGGAAGCCTCAAGGTTTCCTTGCTTGATTTTCCCTTTGGCTGACCATTCTCATTCTCTCTCTCCTCTTCCTCTTTTCTTCTTCTTTTCTTATTTCTTTCTTTTTTGAGAAGTCAACTTCCCCTTTTTTTGCTCTTGTTTTCTTAATTGCCTTCATTGCCTTCACTCAAAGGCATCCACCTTTATTAAGTGGTCGAATTTGGCTTGTTGTGGGAAGAGGGGAAATTCAATTTCCCTTCTTCCCTTTTTCATTTTTTTTTGATTTACTGATTTTTTAATTGATTTAATGGTGAATTGCATTTCATATTAAACCATTAACATAAATAGATTAAATTTGGTTTAATTTTAGTGGGTTAACTTTTTGACCAAGTGGGCCCACTTAAGTCAAACCTAGGTTGACTAGAGTTGACTTTAGGTTTGGCTTTAAACTTCCATTTTATTTTCATTGATTTACATGATTTAATTTATGTTGGATATTTGACTTGATTTTGCATCAAACCAAGTAGATTGGGTTTAGCTCAAAATGCATTTCCTAAGTTACTAAGCATAGTTACTTGGATATTAAATTAAGAAATCTCTATTTGAACCTGAGATCTTCTCATTGCTAAAATGACCTCTTCCAAAAATGAGATCAACAGGATTGTGTGGTATGTTTAGCTAACCTTTGTTTTGTAGGTTTAGTTAGATTTAATTTTCCCATTTTGATGTAAAATTTTCAATTAGGATTTGGAATGAATGTTATGGGGGATTAGGATGAACATTGGTTAAAGAGATCAAACAAGAAATGGAGATTTTCCCTTTTTGTACCCATGTCATTCTTTGGAGTGAACCAAATCAAACAAGAAATGGAGGAAAGAAAAGCTTGAAGAAATGAAGACCCCCCTCCCCCCACATAACATGAATTCCTTTTAATTATAATTATTCAGTTGTATAAGGGTAGAGCTCGGCTACCCATTTTCCTTTTTCGGGTTATGCGGTGAGACCCGACCACATCGACCTATTATTCTTTTTCACTAATTTTATAAATTGGTTGATGTTGTGTTTATGATTGCATAATTAGGATGTCATGATTTTTATAGTTTCTTAATTGTTTGATGATTGTTGAATGGCCTGAATGCTATTAGGCTCTTAGGGAAAAATAAATTTTCTATCCAATTAATTAATTCAAAATTAAACTAAATAATTCATAACCTCACCTAAAGCATAGAACATAAATTAAGATAATAAAATATTTAGCAACCCCTTAGCTGGATGTTGTATGTCTCATATCATGCACAAATCATATTATCTCACTCTTGCCAATGGAGGGCTTCCACCTTTGCCAGATAAAATGGTTTGATTTTTAAGAGCCATGGTGGAAACACACCTCCTTTTTTTTGATTTTGTCACATAATTGATTTTCTCATGCATTAGGCATATAAAATCCCATAGCTGTGAAATAAAAATGTCAAAAAATTAAAATAAAACTTGACAAAATTTGCATTAGATTAAGTCATGAATTCATACCACTCAGGCTCTAGTCTCTTATGAAGTGAGTTTAAGGACTTAGACTCCTTTCTAAATAAATAAAAATCTAGCCATCTTACAAAGCATAAGACTTGCTTATATGGATTTAAAGCGTAGGAGGAGTTAGCTGGATGCCACTCTAAGTAGTTATAAGTCCAGCAGTCGGGTAGTTTATTCTCTCTTGTGGAGGTAAACCATATACCCATTTTGGCTTAGATTTAGGTCATGCTTTGGCCCTCACCAAAGCTCCCTAGATTTAAGATCTGAGGTTGTTGTTTTCCTTTGGGTCTACAAGCATAAATCCTCATCTCTTGGGCATTTCTACAATCTTATATTGTGGAATTGTACTAATAAAAATTCAACTCAAACATATTATTCTCCTCAATTTCAAAAATATAAAGCCCAACCATAGGATAGTTGGGATGCTCACTAGGCTTCCTAGTAGCATGAGCATCCCCTACTCATCTCCCTTTGATTTCGATAATAACTCTCTCCTTTTGATCAATCCCACTTAATTTTCTAAAAATAACCAATTGATTGAGAGTCCTATCTTTGAATATCTTTAGAGACAATGATCATTTATCTTAATTGAGAGTATTCTTAAGGAACCTCTTTCCTTAGGATGTAATTAACTATGGGGGCTTGCCTCCATACGGAACTTAACAAACCCGACTTAAAATAAATCCTACTTTACTTTTTCATGTAAAGTAGGGGAAAGATGGTATTCAAGACCCATTGGCCTTAGGAGTCTTTATTAGGTGATTAGGTCCATAGTAGATGGTGACTTATATCTCTCAAGATAGTACATCATTCCTCAATGTCGTACCCGATCACCTTAATATGTACCCCCCTAAGATCTAAGTGGTTTCCCCTATACATCAAAAAATAAATACCACAGATTTTTTTGGCGACTCCGCTGGGGATTGTTCCTCTCTCCATCTTCGATAAATGATCATTGTCTCCAAGTATCGATAGTGGATTTGTATTTCATATGAGTCCGAGATTATCCTTCTTTTCTGTTGGCACTTAGCTCATTTCATTCTTAAGCTAAGCTAGCCAACATCCTTTAGGTTTTAGGACTTCACTCCATGTAGGTCTTAAAACTCCTGTTGGGTCTCCCAATGACCAAAGACCTTTTGAACCTCCTTACCATCTCTATGGTAAGGTAAGGTTCATTCCACAAATAAGAAAATAAATCCTTTATAAAAATATTACTTTTCAAAAGCACATTCACAAAGTTCATATAATAAAATACTTGCTCAAAAATTTTCACAAAATATATATAACTCAACCCCATCTAACAATCCTCAGGATTGTTATTTATGGGTTCTTTTCAAAACCAGAATCAAAACCATTTTTCAAGAAAAGCATATATTTGATAATGAACATCTTCTTTCAACATACCCAAATTTATTGAATGAAGGTTTAATTTCTAAATAAAATCATTTCATAAAATTGAAACTCCACTCAATATATCTCACATATGTTGAAGTTGGAGTTTCTTCCTTTTCAAAAGAACATATTTGAAAATGGGAATCCTCATTCAATATACCCAAATTTATTGAATGAAGATCTCATTTTCAAATAAAATCATATCATAAAATTGAAACTTCACCCAATATATTTCATATATATTAGAGTTGGAGTTTCATTCCTTTTTACAAAAAACACATATTTGAATATAAGCATCTTCATTCAATATATCCAAATGTGTTGAATGGAGGTTTCATTTTCAAATAAAATCACACCATTTGAAACTTCACTCAACACATTCCACATGTGTAAGTTGGAATTTCCTTTTTTTTTTAAAAAACACCAATAATCACACACAAAAATTTCATCTTTAAAAAATAAAATATGATTGACTTCTATTTTACATACCCAAATTTGTTAAATGGAAATCTCCTTTGCAAAAATCATGAAAATCAAAATAAATTGGAATTTCATTTGACATACCCAAATTTGTCAAATGAGAGTTTCATTTTTCAGAAAGAAAATTGAAAATAAATTGGATTCTATTTAACACACCATATTTGTTAAAAAAAATCCCCCATTTCAAAAATAACACAAATAAAAAAAAATCAAACAAATTTGGGCTTTATTTAGCATACACAAATTTGCTAAGTAAAGATCCCATTTTCAAAACCAAAACAAAAATAAACACATTTTGTGCTTTATTTAGCATACACAAATTTGCTAGGTAAAGATCCCATTTTCAAAGCCAAACAAAAATCAAACACATTTGGGCTTTATTTAGCATACACAAATTTGCTAAGTAAAGATCTCATTTTCAAAATCAAAACAAAAATCAAACACATTTGGGGTTTATTTATCATACACAAATTGGCTAAGTGAAGATCCCATTTTCAAAATCAAAGCAAAAAATAAACACGTTTGGGCTTTATTTAGCATACACCAATTTTCTTAGTAAAGATCCCATTTTCAAAACCAAAACAAAATCAAACACATTTGTGCTTTATTTAGCATACACAAATTTACTAAGTGAAGATCCCATTTTCAAAACTAAAAGAAAAATCAAACACATTTCGGCTTTATTTAGCATACATAAATTTGCTATAAAGATTTTATTTCTAAATTCACACATGATATACATCATGGGCAAACAAGCAAAAAAAAAATCAAACATCTCATTTAGCATACCTAAATTTACTAAATGAGTAATCCTAAAATCAAATCTAAAACAAAATCAATCGACCCTCTATTTAACATACTCAAATTTGTAAAATAAAGGGTCCTAAACATAAAATCATATTCAAATATGAACCAATGGAAGCATCAAAAGTCTCTCCAAAATATTGAACCCATTCAAAATACACAAATTTGTTGAATGCGGATTCTGAACTCAAATGAACTCAAAATCTCTCCTCCAAGTTATTCAAAATCTCCTAAATTCAATGATCCCCACTTAACATATTCAAATTATTGAGTGTGGGTTCACACTCTAAATCAAATTTAAAAAAAAAGTCACTAGAATACCAACGCAAAAAATTTGATTTGAGTCTATTTTCAATAATTACAGAGTTCCAATTCATTCAAAATTAGTGCAAATATATTCAAGATGTGTTCACCTTCCTATGGATTTGGAAATCAAGCACCCAAACTGATTTTGCTCATTTACTATATTCAATTATTATTACTGACAAAAATAATTCATTTGAGATCTCATTCTAATATTCAAGAAGATGGTTGTGAGGTTCACAAAAATCAAATTCTAACAATTAGTATTATCAATATAAATCACTCTTTGGCCTAATAAGGCTATTAATAGTCTCCTCTACCTTGAGGTATTAGCTCAATGCTATTAGTAAAACCCATTAATAGATAAAGATCAAGCAAACATGCATTGCTAGGAGATGAGACATATCTCACATTATGAGGAGTCACCCATGACTTCTCTTGCTTCAACAAGTTCCATCCCCTTGGTTTTGAAGGAGAGAAGATGTCAAGGATTGCATCACCTCCACCTCTCATTATGATCCATTAGGAGAGGGCAGAGGCTCGGTATCAGTTCATCACTCCTTTCAGAAAGATATATGTAGGGCGGTGTGACCTCCACCCTTGTAGATTTCCACGATGGTGTGCTACCACATGGGTCCTGCAGATAGTATTGTGTTGGTGGTACCACCCATGGGGCACTTGAACCAGATCTGAGGTAGTTGATGTTGTCTCCCACCACATTTCCTATCTGATCACCAGTTCCATCTTCTATGGTTCCACCCAAGCCATGAGCAACATCAAAAAGAAAAGCCCCACTAGTGATGCGACTATGGCAAGGGATCCCACTTCATAATTCTGGGGTGGGGTGACTTCTCACATAACTTTCTTGCGGTGAAGAAAGAAGTGGGAACCAGCATTGTAGTTGTACCACCACCACCATCACCTCAACCCGATTATGGATATAATGGCAAGGGAAGGGGATAGTTATTATCTCCATGGCGGTAAATCCTCGAGGATAAATCCCAGAGGGGCCTCCAGCGGTTGGCAGTCATGAGCATGTATCTTCTAGCGGATAGATCTCACGGTTAGCACTCCATTGTGGAGGTCAAGTGTATCTGTTAGCGAGCATAATCCCACCGGGTCAGCAGTATTTATCTTTGGCAGTTAAACCACTCCTTAGATGATATCTTGACACAGTATTTTATTAAGAAGAAAGAAATCCTAGGGTATGATTAGTTTTAGCTCAAAGAGAAGAAGGTTAGCTTCAACCCCAATAAGGATGTTTTGTTGGAAGACTCAGTAGAGGTGCATATGGTTGATACTAGAGGTTCCCTCCTTTAAGATCATCATAGTTTGGAAGGTGTTGTAGTCGAACAGGATGATGCAGCCTATTAGACTCAACACCTCCGCCAACAACTCAAGCAGAAAGATGAGTAGATTGATAGGATGGTAAGGAGAGTTGAAGATTTGTTAGCAGCAATTCTAGCACTTCAGAATCAAGCTCTAGCAGTACAACCTACCATTATGGGCTATTGACTGAGATATTGCATGTCTTGGATCAAGCAAGAGTTCTCCTCAGAAGCGAGGCGTACTAGCTTGCATAGGAAGGTAGTGGACAGTACCTTTATATAAGAAAAAGATATCAAACTCATGTGGAACAACAAGTAAAGGAAGCGTTGGTGCAAGCCCGAGGTGATTCATCAGTTCCAAAGGGTAGACCCTACCCAGAGGAATTCGATATTGTCCAATATCCTAAGGGTGTTGTGCCTCCTTCTTTCAAAAGTTTTGATGGCAGTGGGAACCCTCACCAACACATAGCATACTTTAGGGCCAACTGTTACAACATTGGTGGTAGCGATGCATTATTGTTCTGTCTCTTTATCAACAGTCTAACGGGCATAGATTTTAATTGGTATGCTGAAATTCCTAATGATTCAGTGAAGACTTTTACTGAGTTAGAGAAACTCTTTATTAAGAGGTTTGTTGGACCTCAGCAAAGGGTAACTATGGGCGATCTCGTTGTAGCTCAATAACACTCCAGTGAATCTCTTATTGATTACATTCTTAGATGACATAATTTAAGCATGAAATGAAAACCACAGCTATCTGAAAAACATGCTATTAAAATTCTATTCAAGAATATTCATGGCCCGGTCGCCTTCATGCTTAAAGGTTTCACCATTAAGACATTTGAGAAATTAATCAATAAGGCGCCTAGTTTACTAAGGGAGGCCAAATAGTTTCCTTTTCAAGATCATTCATTAAATCCAAAGCCAGAAAAAAAAGAAGAAGCATTGGATAAGAGCGCGGCGAGGATCATTGAGAGACCTCGAGCTCGCCTTACACCTCCTTTACCGCTCACCGCCACTTTACTAGATTTCTACCATGCACCTCATTTTAAATCTAAATCAAGGAATAAAGATAGTTTAAATTACATTTGTGCCACTTCTGATGGGTTATCTGATTCCACTCCTTTAAAAAACTCTTTAAGTCTTAATAATTATAGTAACTCTGATCGTCCTCTTTATGATTGATTGAACGATTTCATGACTTGGAATCATCTTATTTTGATGGTCCTATAAGAGAAGCTATAGGTTTGTCTGACGAGCTGGTAGAATCATCCACTAGCCCATGACAAGAGATCACCGAAGTTAACCTCCACAGTGCCAAGGTTCTACCTCATAGGGTAGCACCTCAAGATAAGGGAAAGCAAGTCATTGGTACCAGTGAGCAAACAGTCCCTCAACAGGATGCTCCACCCATGGATATGCTTATGGAGGATCAGCCTAAAGTTGATTAAAATTTCCTCACTCACCTAAAAAGTTACCATCTAAGTTAAGTATATATGATGCCTTTATCCTATCTAAAGAGATGAGGGAATCATTAATCAAGGCCCTTCTTGATCCAAAAATATGCTTAGCTCAGCTGATCACTATTGGAGAGGGGGAACATTATTCAAGAGAAGCCCAAGGAGTCACATTCACTGATGAAGACCTTCTTCTGGTGGATATAGAGGACAACCGCCCCATCTACATCATAGTGGATATGGATTTTTCTAGGTTGTTGGTTGATCTAGGTGCATCAGTGCACATTATGAGCCTAAAAACCTTTGCCTATTTGAGGTTTGACATCTCTAAACTTTGAGGAGATCGAATTATGTTGAGAGGATTCAATGAACAGGGCGAGAGGGCTTTAGGCTCCATAGTGTTACCTTCAGAAATAGGCGACTGGAAGAATGAAGCCAAGTTATATATAATTGATTTGAATACATCATTCATTGCCTTGCTCGACAGTCCTTAAATACACCAGAACAAGATGATTCTATCCTCTCTTCATCAGTGCATCAAGTTTTGTAAAGATGGAATCGAATACTATGTCAAAGGAGATGAAAATCCATTCTCAGTTAGAGACGTCGAGATATATGAGGATGTCACTACTATCTTCCTCAAAATCAAAACATCTATTCTCGCAAACTTGGCCAAAATTTGAGTACAAAAGAAAAATAAAGAAGAAAAAGAAAAAGAAAAAGAAAAAGAAAAGGAAATAGAAAGTACAAGTGAGCGAGAAAGGGACACTGAGGAAGAGGTAGAGCTGCATGTTAGTCTGATGGATACACGAAAGTGACAAAGTTGCTTTGACTACATATAAAAAAAATAGTGTAGTGTGTATAGTAACATACTACTATACTGTACTACATATAGTATAGTATATAGTGTCTTATATACTGTATATATTGTATACTATACTATGTATACTTAGTATGTTGTCTATACACTATACACTATAAATATATTTTACTATACTATATTAGTATACACTATACACTACATATAGTAGAAGTGTATACTATATAACACTACAAACTATAGTAATACACTATACTATACATAACTGACTATACAATATAATATAATACTATATACCATACTATACTACAATATTATAACTATTATACTATACTATACTAATACACAATATTACACTACACACTATACAATATATGTGTAGTGTAATATTATGAGTATACACATATAGTAGCATAGTATTATACACTATATATAGTATAGTAGTATATAGTATAGTGTTGTGATATACTATACACACTATAGTATAGTAATAGTATAACTAATAGTATAGTGTATACATACACTATACACTACAATGGCTAAGTATATTATATAGTGTTATATAACTTATTATAGTATTGTATATAGTGTATTGTATTATATTTATGAGGGATCAGATCCCGCATCTCTCCTTTCATCCTCCCAAAAAGCTCCAGCATGAAAGATTCATCTTGGTTTCGATAGCGAAAGCTAACATGAAGTCATGTAGAGCAATGAAAATGTTTTGAACCGCTTGTTTGTGATCGGTCGAGTTTCCTTAGGTAGCCACCGACCTTATCCCTGAAACTTTCGTGCTGTGGAAGGAAAAAAGCGCTTTATGCTTTAGTAGCTTCACTTTCAGCTCTCAGTATTCGCGGCTTTCAAGGAATGGAATATTACCAAGCACCCTATGGCGGCCAGCCAATAAGGGCTATGTTCCAGATCATAGGAGTACTCCTGCTATTCACATATACTTAGAATCCAAGGATGAGTCTCACACCTGCCAACCCCTCTCAATAGGTCTCATTGGAGGTGACAGTCGAGCCAGATAGTGACGAAGACCAGACCTCCAAGCAAAGCATAAATGTATTCAAATCTGGATTATGTAAAACCATTAGGTAGCAGTTGGGAACCTTAGCTCTAACCCCAGTTTCTTCTCAAAAAGTTGAAGGTTTGGTAGTTAAGGAAGCCCCTAGATCTTCCATGGATGTCAAGCTAAAGAGATTCCTATTGGGATCATCATCCTCAAGTCAAGAAGCAGATGTAGAACTTTAAGATGATTTATATAAAGATTTAATGGAATTACCTTTTGATTGGTACTCGCCTTGTGTTCATAATCTTGTAAAGAAAGGTTTGATTCCTTACACATGGTCCAGGCACAGGTCAAAGTATTTTGAGAATCTATGGGATAACAAAGGCAGGGATGCACAATCAAGATCATGATTAGAATTTGGTATAGTGGGTCTAATCGATGATGATAATTACTGTTTAGTTGTCACCAATCATCTGGAGTCTGATAGAATCTTCTCAAACCACACTAACTCTTCCGAAGAGGTGTGTTTAGAAACTTTAGATGATCCTAATGATCTTCAAATCAAAGATGCACCTCTAGAATTTAAACAAGAAATCAATTCAACAATCGACAAGCTCAAAGAAATCAACTTCGGGATAGAAGAAGATCCACACACCAATGACTTAGTTAGACTATTGAATGAGTTTAAGGACTGCTTTCCATGGAGCTATGAAGAGATTCCCTTATTATCTCCTGATGTAGTAGTCCACAAACTAATAAACTCTAACGCTAGCCCTATCAAGCAAGCTCCTAGATGCATGCGATTAGAAATTGAAAAATAGGTCATTTATGAAGTCAAAAAATTGATCAATGCTAGCTTTATCAGGGATGAAAAATACCCTGCCTGGTTAGCTAGTGTCATCCCAGTTAAGAAGAAGAATGACCAAATTTGCATATGCATCAATTTCAGGGACTTAAATAAGGCATGTCCTAAGGATGAATTTCCACTTCCTATACTAAAGTTGATGGTGGACATTGCCTCATCTCATGTAATATTCTCCATCATGGATGGGTCATTTAGCTACAACCAAATTAAGATGGCCTCCAAGGATGAGAGGAATACTGCATTTTGAACCCAAATCAAAATCTATTATTATAAGGTCATGCCCTTCGGTCTAAAAAATGCTGGTGCTACTTACCAGCGGGCCATGACTCAAATTTTTGATGAACTCATTCATCATTAAGTAGAATTCTATGTCGATATTCTAGTTATCAAAAGTAAAGAAAAGGAAGACCATCTCTTTGACTTGAGAGTAGTTATCAATCGGTTAAGACAATTCAATCTCAAAATGGACCCCCTCAAGTGTACATTCAGAGTAGCTTTAGTGAAGTTCCTTGGGCTTATTGTCCGACACCGGGGAATAGAGATAGACCCATAAAAGATCAAAGCTATCTTAGAAATGATACCCCAAAAATTCTAACTCAACTTAGATTGTTCCAAGGGTATTTGGCATATCTAAGGCACCTTATCTCCAATCTATCGGGGAGATGCAAGCCATTTTCAACACTTGTCAAAAAGGATGCTAAGATCAAGTGGGATGACAAGTGCGAGCATGCTTTTGAAGATATCAACAAGGTTTGAAGTGGCTTTTAGCTACCCCTATCCCAAGAAAGCTACTTATTCTCTACACTGCTGCATTAGATGACTCCCTTGGCGCTTTGTTGGCCCAAACCAATGACAAAGGAAAGGAGAACACTCTCTACCTCGGTATCATATCCTTGTAGAAAATACCCACCTATTGAGAAATATTGCCTCATCTTCATCCCCAAAGTTATGGCATTACATGCTCTCTCATAAGGTAAACTTGATTTCAAGAACTAATCCACTACAGTATCCCCTAACACGATTGACATTATTCAGACGGTTGGAACTTTGGTCCATGATTCTCTCATAATTTGATATTACATTCATACCCCTCTGAGCAGTGAAAGCACAAACACAAGCAGATTTTCTAGCATCACCCACTTCCCTTACTCTTGGTGATGATCTCCTCGAATAAATCTTGAACTTAGGGGTGGTTTACAATCACCATTGGGAAATATTTTTTGAGGGTGCGGTTCCTCTCAAAGAGGAGAAGAATCACATTCTACTATTCAGAAAGGCAGGGTAGAATCATCCTTTTAACTCTGATGTGATGAGATTCTCATATCTCTCCAATCCATGCACCAACAATGAAGAGTATGAGGCTTTGATTGCCGATCTAGAGTTAAAGTGTGTCAAAATTTTCAACATCAATGGGGATTCTCAGCTGGTCATCAATCAGATTATTGGGTCCTATAAGGTTCTAAAACTTAAGCTTCATCGCTACCATGAGTACACCATGAGGCTGTTGGACCAAATCTCTAAGATCACCATCTACAAGATTCTTCGAGGAGATAATGTAGTAGCACATGCTTTGGACAAACTCACCAAGGAGTTGGCATGTCTAGAGGATGAGTCCATTCTAATAAAGTCCAAAATAGACAAGTTGTATCCCTTATTGATGTTGAACTCATCGAGAGACTCTCTCTTGAAGGGGAGGTTGTTGTTGCCAATAAAGATGAGGAGTTGGATTGGAGGCAATAATTCATAGATTACTTGACTAGAGGCAAACTACCTCAAGAGAAATCACAAGCCCAAAAGATAAAACATAGAGCTCTCTCCTATGCTTTCGTGGATGGCACCTTGTATCGGTGGTCTTTCGATCATGTGTGGTTACACTATTTAGACAAACACGAAGACTGTAAGATCATGACCGAGGTATATTCAGGTCTATGCAGAGCACATCAATCCAGTCTGAAGATGAAGGCAAAGATCAAGAGACTAGGATACTATTGACCTTCAATGATTATGGACAATATAGATGTAGCTAGGAGATGCCATCAGTGTTAGATACACAATGTAGTCTTGCACCAACCACCCAACATTCTGCACCCTACATTGGCCTCATGGTCATTCGAGTGTTAGGGTACTAACATAATGGGTCCGATTAATCCACCTTCTTCTAAGGGTCATCATTATCTTAAATGCCACCGATTACTTTTCCAAGTGGGCGTAAGAAATCCCACTCAGAGAGGTCACAACTCAGCAGGTGCTCTAGTTTTTCTAGAACCATATCGTATATAGGTTCGGGGTGCCTCGATGAGTTATATCCAATAATGATACTGCCTTCAAAAGCACCATGATGAACAGATTCACTAGAAGACACAGTATAAATTGGAGATACTCTGCTATTTACTATCCTGTGGAAAATGGCCTCAGAGCATTCAACAAAAGCGTCACCCAACTAAAGAAGACACCTTATGATAGTAGCATGAGCTAGTTGAAGCCATGTGGGCATACCACACCACAAACAGAACTCCAACTTAATATACCCTGTTCTCCTTATTGTATGGGTCTGAAGCCATTCTACCATTAGAAGTTTAGCTCCCAACACTAAGGATAGTAATGGGTAGTAAAATAACTATAGAGTAGAATACTAGGTTACAGTTAGAAGAGATTGAAGGTTTGGAGGAGAGACACTTACGGGAATGTAAGAACCTCAAGTTGTATAAAGCCAAGATGATTCAAGCTCACAACAAGCTGGTCCGCCTTAGAGCTTTTCAAGTAGGAGAGCTTATTTTAGTTCTAAGAAGACTGATTGTTCCATGTTGAAAGATGGGAGGCAAGTTTGAACCCACTTGGGAAGACCTTTTTCATAGAGAAGGTCTACCAAGGAGGATCTTATCAACTTATTAATTATAAATGGGAACACTTGATGCTTCCAATCAATGGGCTCTATTTGAAGAAATACTATCTATAAAATTATGTTTGAAAATAATTATCTTCAAAATTCCATTCAATTCATTATCATTCAAAGCATTATGTTTATTTGCAAATCACGCATGTTTAGTAGGTGTAAGAAGAACTTTAGAGGCATCTGTTTAGACTAGCACAATTAAGTTAAGTGTAAGAGAACCTGAGCGACATCCTTTCTTGGTGGAGTCACAATTTCCTCTATGGCACCATTTCATCCATTCTTCAACATGTTTAGGGTAGGTGTAAGAGAACCCAAGAGGAATCATATCCATGTTTCACAACACGAACACAAATTAAACACGATTCCCTAGTGCTACTAGAGTATGTGTAAGAGAACCCAAGAGGCATCCTATTTCGACTAGCATGACTAAGTTAGGTGTAAGAGGACCAGAGTGGCATACTTTCTTGGTGGCGTCACAATTGGTCCTATGGCACCATTTCATCTATTCTTCGATATTTTTAGGGAAGGTGTAAGAGAACCCAAGAGGCATCCTATCCTTCTTTTACAACATGAACACAAATTAAACACGATTCCCCAGCACTACTAGAGTAGGTGTAAGAGAACCCAAGAGGCATCCTATTTTGACTAGCATGACTAAGTTAGGCGGAAGAGAACCCAAGCGGAATCCTTTCTTGGACTACCATTCATGGCACCATTTCATCAACTCTTAAAGCATGTTTTAGGATAGGTGTAAGAGAACCCAGGTGGTATCCTATCCTCCTTTAACACAAACACAAACACAAACACATATATTTATCTCGAGCTATTTTGATGTGGGAGCAAGCCCCTAGTGGCACTTACTCATTAGCTTCTCTAGGTCGGGCTGACATGCTACCTTGCTAGTCTATCACCCCAATGGTCTCTTGTATGGCAGATTTGAGTCCCCGCACTTTGTTCCTGACTTGACCATTGCAAATCAATAAGCACCTTGTTAGTTTGGTAGACCTCACTACGTAGCCAGTAAGCTACCTCATGTTGACTTTATTTAAGAGGATGTAAGCCTACATGCTTTCTTCTTGAACTTGCCATTATGCACTGACTAGGTCAAGTATATCTGAGGTTTAGGATAAGTCCCCCAGTGACTCTGTGGTGAGAAAAGGAATAAATAAAAACAAAAATATACGCCTTTGTTAGGACACCACATAGATCCATGATGTTCTTATTAGGGTGATCGGGCAAGACATTGAGGAGAGGTGTACTATCTCGAAAGATAGAAGCCACCACCCTATAATGGACTTAATCACCTCAATAAAGACTCCTAAGGACTATGGGTCTTTGTATGTACCAGAGATTCTTCCC
This sequence comes from Cymbidium sinense, assembly GCA_021442155.1. Lineage (NCBI taxonomy): Eukaryota > Viridiplantae > Streptophyta > Magnoliopsida > Asparagales > Orchidaceae > Cymbidium > Cymbidium sinense. The sequence continues at coordinate 104,857,536 of CM038215.1, forward strand.
CTGCTTTACATAGAAAAGTAAAACAGGTTTTATTTTAAACCAGGTTTGTTAAGTTTCCTATGGAAGCAAGCCCCCATAGTTAATTACATCATAAGAAATGAGATTCCTTAGGAATACTCTCAATTAAGGTAAATGATTGTTGTCTTCAAATATTTCAAAGATAGGACTATTAATTAATTGGTTTATTTTTAGGAGATAAAGTGAGATTGATCAAAAAGAAGGGAGTTCTTTTCAGAGCCAAAGGAAGATAAATAGGGGATGCTTTTGATACTAAGAAGCCTAGTAAGCATCCCAAACCATCCTATGGTTGGGTTTTATATTTTTGAAGTTTGAAGGGAATTATTTATTTTGAGTTGAATTTTTATTAGAAATCTAGGGCTTATAATTCCATGACACACGATCATGAAAATACTTAAGAGATGAAGATTTTTGCATGTGGCCCTTAAAGGGGGGAAGCAACCTCAGATCCTAAATCTAGGGAGCTTTTGCGAGGGCCAAAGCATGACCTAAATCTAAGAAAAAAATTGGCATTTGGTTTGCCCCCACAAGAGAGGATAAACCACCTGACAGTTTGGACTTATAATCATCTGGGGGTGGCTGCCAACTAACTCCTCCTACATTTTTAAATACATGCAAGCAAGTCATATACTTTTGTAAGATAACAAGGTTGTTATTTATTTAGAAAGAAACTAAATCCTTAAACACACTCCCTAAGATACTAGATCATGCAGGGCATGATTAATGACTTAAATCTAATGTAAATTTTTCATATATTTTATTTTTATTTTGGGCAACTCATTTGACTCAGGCTATAGGATTCATATGCCAAATGCATGGGAAATTAGATTATGGACCAAAATCAGTGAGAAAGGAGCTGTGTTTCCACCATAGCTCTCAAAGGTCAAGCCAAATTCCCTAGCATGGGTGGAAGCCCTCTAAATCAAGAGTGAAGCAATATACTTTTTATGCATGATGTGAGCAAGAAAATACAACATCCAACTAAGGGGTTGCTAATTTTTTTATCTTGATGTTATAACTTAGGCTTTAAATGAGGTTATGAGTTGTTAATCTTTAGTTTTGAGTTGATTAATTTGGTAGAAAATTTATTTTTTCCTAAGAGCCTAATCGTCATCCAGGCCATACATCAAAGCAAGGAAGAAACTAAGAAAACATGCCATCTTAATGCATAAGCTAAACAAACATCAAACATTTTATATAGCTAGCACAAAAGAATAAGAGGCCTTTCATGGTTGGGCACCACCGCACAAGCCCAAAAATAAATGTGGGTAGCCGAGCTCTACCCTTATACAACCTGGATTATAAATGAATTAACTACAATCAAGTAAGAAAATTCATGTTATGTGGGTCTTCATTCTTTTTTCTTCATTCTCCTTTTCTTTCTTATTTCTTCTTTCTCTTTCCTTATTTTGGATGGCTAGAATGTGGATGCTCTGAAGACTTCACATGATACATAAGATGTAATCTTATGACCAATCTTCATCTTAATCCCCCATAATAATCATTCCAAAATCCTAATTTTAAAATTACATGAAAAGGAAAAAGTAAATCTAAGTAGCACCTGCAAAATAGGGATTAGCTAAATAAATCATACATCCCAAGAATGAATTGGACTTAGCACCCCACACATGGTTTACCACGTCCACCTTACCTATTTTGGATTATGCTTAGGGGTATAAGTAACTTACACAGTAAAAGTATTTATATTTTTTTACTGAGATAAGCCCAATCCCTTATAGAAGATAATGATTAGACTAAGATCATCCTACCATTGTCTATGCATACCAACATCTAGACTAAAATATCACATCATAAAATTAAAGCAAACATCAGATCATGCACCGCCCTAACCTAAGACTAGAAATGGTGACTTAGCCTAATGTGTGTGCAATTTAAGGTTGGTGTGGTAGGTCTTAAATAAGTTTTAAGATTAAAATTTTCTAAGTATGAAAGGTTAAACTTAGAGGGTGGTTTCATTTAAGTTGTTTAGTTGATTTGGTTAAGTTTTATTTGATGATTTGATTTGGTTTGAATGAACCTATAATTGGTTACTAAGTGTTAAGAGAGGAAAAGAAGAGAACTTCTCTTTCCTTCCCTTAGTTTTCTAAGGTAGATTCATTAATGATTTTCATTTGGTGATTGTTTTCTTATGTGTTTTAATTGATCCTTTGTTTAGATTTTCCCTAAATAAACTTATTCAAAAAGAAAGATATTTTAAGATTAAGTAAAGTGAATTACTATCACAAATCACACAACATTTTATTTCTTTCCACATGTATCATGATGAATGAATCCTAAGCATATCTATACATGCAATGCAAGTATTTAACACACCTTAATGATGAATGCTAAGAGAGATTGTAGGAAATTTGAAATGTTTCATGTATGCATGATTTTTTGTTAATAGAAAGAGGATTCTTCATTTTCCATATGCACATTTACAAGTATAAAGACATAAGTGAATATGGCCATTATTAGCACACATGTAATACAAGACCTACTTAGGCTACTTAAAACCTCTTCCCAGGGTTGTGGACTAATATCTACTTTTCTTAAATAGATGTACAAAGAAATGCATGGAAGAGATTCATGCAAAAAGTTTATGTTTGTTTTGATTGTTTGTTTATATGTGTGATGTGGAATTCCTAAGTCATGACATAGAGAGTATAGGAATGGATTTACAAGTTTATGTCCTTTTCAAATGGACTATATACTTTCATCCTACAATCTATGTTATGAAAGAAAGGAAAATCACATAACCCATTTTATACTATTCATGAAGCTTCTGTAATTGTAAATGGCATACCCTTCATTTTTTAATGTTTTATTTATAAGTTTTGAAAATAGTTTTGTATTTAATAGTAATAATAGCCATTCATATTCTTTCTTTAGCCAAAACATGCAATTTGACTTGAAGGAAACATTTCATTTTAATTTGATTTTTTTAATAGACATGAATGTATGATTTTCATATGACATACATATTTAGCATGCTAGGAAAGAAGTAAAGTGATGCAAGCATGTAATTTCATTCACTTTAATTAATTCCTAAAGACAATCTTATGGAATAAGATTATTGAGTGAATCAAAATTTGTTTAAAATTTTGTTTTGTGAGTTTGATTTTAGATTTAAGAAATGTAAGTGGTTTAGTGGTCCAACCATATCCCACATGTGTATGTTATTTTTGTTTAATTATTAGAATCATTAAGTGAATTTTATGTTTTGATTATGTTAAGGTGTTCATTAAGTTCATTAATTACCCCTTATCTACACCTCTTTAACATATTTAACCAAATTATGAGCCAATGTATGACATAAAACCATAAGGAATTTAAATCACAATGCACCTAAGAAAGAAAGGGGCCTAATGCATTTGGATCACAATTAATGATTAATTAAGCTAAAGAGTTTAATTTAAGTACTTTCATAACCCTTCCACATATATGGGTTATGATCCTTCAAGCTACTTAGGTTATTAAACACCTAAGAACTGATGTACTTCGTTCAGTTACGTATTGCTATTTGATTTTTAAAATTTTAATTATTTAAGCCATTTAGTAAAGTAATTAAATCATTTAAATAATTTAGACCTTAATTAGATTCTTATCCAAATGAAAAAAAACTTAGGGAAAAAGATATGGGAAAGAACTCCTAATCTCATTCCCTAAGTACATTCACTGCTCTAAGGTGATTAACAAACTTAATTAATGAATTTATCACTATTAAAAGGTTAATTAATCATTTAATTGATTAAGAGGTTAATTAGGAATGAATCTAGCAATTCCCCTAATTAAACCATTAATAAATTTCAAGAAAATTAGGGGAGGTAGAAGTCATCCCACTAAATGCACATAAGAAGTTTAGAATTAATCAATGGAATAATTAAAGAGCAATTTACATAATTATATTCCAAATAAAACCTAAATTCAGAAATTATCACTGTTCAAAATCAATTGAATTTAATTTTAGATTATTCCCTTTGAATTATCTTAATAATGAATTTTATTTTGTATTTTATGATTTTTTACATTTAGTTATGACTATTTGAAGATTCCAAGATTAAAACCTAAATAAATAACCTAATTATATAGTTAATTCCATTTGCGCCATGTGGACAGTTGACACGGCGCGCGCTTTCCATGTGGTGTGATGGGAGTCATTATTCAAGTAGTCATATTCAATGATGTGTCAGCGGCGGTGCTACGCGCTTTCTCTTTGACCGTCCAATTAAAGATCGGGCTGTCAAGATTAAACGAGCAGTTCTAATAGGATAAATCAAAGGATCCTACGTGGCTTGATCAAGACCAACCATTTAAAATGTGCAGATGGATGGTCCATGATCCATCACTGAGCTCGCCTGCGGGAGAGGGCATACGTCCACTCATTAGGGCATGATCCGAGCATGATTGAGCTCAGATTGAGCTAAAACTTAACCCACACCATCTTCATGCAAGGGGCAAGACATTTAATGGTCAAAATCCAATGGGGTGAAAGTTTCTTTCATAAAGGACCAAACACTTCCTATTCTAGGCTTGGTTTGAAGGCATACCTTGCCGGAGGCTATCACCAGCGTTCCCAACTATTGAGGTAGCTTTGTCAAGTAGAGATGAAGCCCTGTTGAAGGTTTGAGGGGTTGATGTTGAGTAGATCTCCCTATTGACCAAAGTGCTAATCTTAGGCTTGTAGCTTTCATCTAGACACTTCTTCCTATTGCTTTAACACTTGGATGAAGGTTTGAGAGCTCGATTTACTTCCCTCAGGGTGCTTGAGGGAGGAATTGAGCTAAATTTGAGTATTGGATGAGTTGGAAAATCTTGCTACCTCCCCTATTTTCAATTTTGAAGAAACTGAGAACGGAGAAATCCAATTGGGTTGAGAGAGCTTGGAGAGATTTGGAAATTATTTATGTGGCTTTCTATCACTCATTCTAATGCAAGAGAGTGAGAATGAACTGAAATTAAGGGGAGTATATCTCCTCCTAGAAAAATTAGATGGTCGAGCTTCTCCCTTCCAAGGATGGTTGCACTACTTGGCTATCCCGAAGTGGCCTAGGCTACTACTTATGCTGAGCTCCTACCTTCCCTAAGTTGTCCTGGACAACTTGCAAACCTTCTTTGATGTTGGAGGTTCGAGCTAGCTCAGGCACCTACAGGGAACGTTTCTTGATTTTTGATATAATTTTCTTAGAGGTACATGATAAGGAGATATCCCAACCTTCTTTGATTTTGGAAGGAATGCAGGTATCCCCAAGGATTACTTTAATGGAGCTAGATGGTTGTTCCACAAGGTATTCCTTCGAGATAACTATAATACTAGTCTTAAAGCTATGTTCAAGCCAGTCCTTGAATGTAAAGCAATCCTCCAAAATGTGACCTAACATGCGGTGGTATGGGAAAAAGTTAGAATCATTTCTCTTGCTCACTTCCTCCGGCCTTCTAGGTTCGGGTAGCTAAAATTAGGCTTTTTTAATAGATTCTTAAAGATCTTCCTGATTACCTCCCTCTTAAATGAATAAGGCTTGTTAAGTTTATCCAAAAGAGTAGGTAGACCATAGCTACTTGGTGTTGGGTATGTGCACTGCTGCTGGTCTGGATATGGCTCAGGAGGAGGCGGTGCAGGCTATGGAGCCTACTGTGGCGGCTGGTAGGATGGCCTCGGTGGTGGTAGATGAGGTCAAAGTGATGGCTGTGGAGTATGAGGTCTCTCATACTACTCTCTAGCCAACTGTTTCTCCTTATCTACTACTGTCATTGCCCCGAGTTTCCTCTCATACACCTTCTGTGGCATCAGCTTTATTGGTTGATCTAGAAAAGGAAACTGATTGGCTTCTCCTTCTAAGCTAGCCACCTTGTTGATTAGCTTCTCAAAAGTTTTGATGCTGAAAACTTTGAGCATGAAGGCAACTAGGCCATGGATATTCTTAAGCAGAATCTCAATGGCATACTACTGTGGTTCACATTTCATACTCAAATTATGCCATCTCAGAATGTAATCAATGAGGGACTCACCATGGTGTTGTTGAGATACAACGAGATCACCTACAGTCACCCTTTGCTGAGCTCCAACAAACCTCTTGATGTAGAGTTGCTCCAACTCAGCAAAAGCCTTCACTAAACTATTGGGAAGTTCAGTGGACCAATCAAAGGCTATACCTGCTAAGCTACTGACAAAGAGATGAAAGAGTAAAGCACTACTACCACTAGCGTTGCTACAGTTGGCTCTAAAATGTAAAGTACTGCCTCGGGTTCCCGCTGCCATCGAAGCTTTTAAAAGAAGGTGGCACGAAACCCTTAGGATATTGGATGACATCAAATTCTTCTGGGTAGGTCTACCCTTTGGAACAATGATCCTCCTCAGGCTTGAGCCAACATTTCTCTCACCTGCTGCTCAACCATGATCTTGATGTCCTTTTCCTGTTTGAAGGTGCTATCCATTACCTTCCTATACTAACTGGTGCTACCCTACTCTACTAGCGGTGCAGTCTTGGCTTGATCCAAGACATGCAACAACTCAGGTGGACCAGTTTCTGCTATAGTAGGATGAGCTGTCGGGGCTTGGTTCTAGAGTGTTAAAATAGCTGCTAATAAGTCTTCAAGCCTCTTCCCCATTTTATCTATTTGATCATCATTTTGCTTTATTTATCATAGGAGGTGTTGGGTCTAGTAGGCTGTGTCTTTTTGCTCGGCCACATCACCTTCCAATGTCTACTGCTCACGATGAAGGGAACCCCTGGTGTCTACCATGTGTACCCCCGCTGAATCCTCTGATAGATCATCTTCATTCAGATCAAAATTGACCTTCTCATCCTCCAAATCAGACCACACATATCTTAAGATTTCCTTCTTCTCCTCTAGATACTGAGCCATAATGTCATCTAGGGATTGGTATAACTGAATAGGTACAAAATATTTAGAATGACCAGTAGAAGAAACACTATCATGGATAGAAATGCATATGACCTCTGTTGCTACTAGAGAGCTAACCCTATGAGGGATATGCTTGTTAGAAGAAAGATGATTCTGGCTATCACTAGATCGGGATGGAGTAGTACTCCTAGGAGGATCTATGGCCATAGGGGCGACTGAACTGTCTCCTCCTCCCCCTACTGTTGTAATCTCCATAGCCTATTGAAGTGGTGGTGGTGGCGGGATGACTACGATACTTTGAGGTCACCATTCCTTTTGCACCATAATTAGGAAGAAGGTCGAGCAAGAGAGCTCGACCTCGCCATAGTGCGGTGTAGATGGAACGGGATCTCTTGGCCATATCTGAATCACTAGTGGGGTCTTCTTCTCCATGGATGTGACCTTCATGGCCTTTGGTGGAATAGTAGATCCTAGAACATGTACAGGAGATGATGGATGTGAGGTAGAGCGGTGTGGTGGAGGCACCACCGACTCTCTCTGCATAGGAGCTCCTCTCCTGTGATGGGTAGTCCCGTGAGCAAGATATCTTGTCAATGATGATGGTAGTGGTGTGAAAGTCCATAAGTGTGAGGGCTATGCCTGTACTCTCACGGCTAGTAACATGAACCATGTGGCTTCTAGCCCTCTCCTACCTAATCTGCCTACCCACATTGTGGGGATAACTGATCTCAGATCAAATTGAGGCCCGGACTCCGATGGTCCATAGGTTCCACCAACTCGATGAAGAACTATCCTCAGGCTGGTGTACGACCTCCTCCTCTCCCTGATGGGAGCTGGAAATAAACTACTAGTGAAGGTGAAGGAGAAATCCTCCTAACATCCTCTCTAGAGGAGGGGTGAAACCTATTCTCTGTGAGAGGTGACTCTTCCACGATAGCTTAAGACTCCCTCACTCTCTTTGGTGTGATGATTTTGTTGATATTGTTTCTCACTGTAGGTTGAGTAGGAACTAGACCCAACCTCAAAAGCAAAGGAGACAATCTCTGGGATCAGGGGATCCTTCCCCTTGTAAGGTGCTAAGGAGTAGGTGCTAGACCTAATTAAGGCAGCAAGGGGAACTATGGGGTGCACTAGCACAGGAAGTGCTACTACTGCTATGGTAATTGCCACAACCTTCCTCTTCAATGAGGGAATCTCTGAATCTGATGGCAACTCAACCTGGATGATTGGCTTTTGCCCGGTCACCACGCTTTTACTGATTATCGTGAGGGTGGTCCCCTCACATGTAATATGAGCCCCCTCAAAGCCTTAGCCAAAGTGGATGAGGTGGGAATAGTCAGAGCATGGGAGGTTGGCCGATCTAAGGCCATGTCCATCCCATGAGAAAAAGTGACACATACTTTGGTGCTGCCTTTGATAAGTGAGCTAACTGAACTGAAAACTAAAATTGACTGAAGCTGACTGAAAGTCTGCAATGTTGAAAAACAAACTTGAATCAGATTTTTGTTTTGTTAATTTTTGAAATTTTGATTTAGAATTTGAACCCACACTCAATAACTTGAAAGTGTTAAGTGGGGTTCAAATGAATTTGGAAGAGAGATTTTGGAATTGATTGGAAAGGAGATTTTAGAATATGGAATCCATTTCCAACAAATTTGTGTATGTTAAAAAGGGGTTCAAAGATCTTTGATGTTTGATGCTTCCATAGGTTCATATTTGAATTTGATTGATTTGTAATTTGTGGAATTTACTCACTTAGCAAATTTAAGTATGCTAGGTGAGGTGTTTGAAAATAACTTCTTCTTTTGTTTTCTTATTTTTGAATCATGTGTGAATTTGAGAATGAAATCCTTACTTAGAAAATTTCAGTATGTGTGGTGAATAAATTCCTATTAGGGAGTCACCTTCTAGATCTGTGGAGAAAAAAAGAAGAAGAGACCTTATAGAAATTCATCTTAGTAAGATGCCACACAGATCCGTAGATGTACTTATTCAGGTGATTGGATATGTCATCAAGGTATAGTGTACTATCTCAAAAGATAGAAATCACTACCCTTTAATGGAACCAATCACCTCAATAAGGACTCTAAAGATGATGGTCATATGTACCAGAGATTCTTCCCCTACTTTACATGGAAAAGTAAAGCAGTGTTTATTTTAAACTGGGTTTGTTAAGTTCCCTACAGGGGCAAGCCCCTATAGTTAATTACATCCTAAGAGACGGGATCCCTTAGGAAAACTCTCGATTAAGGTAAATGATCATTGTCTTTGAAGATTTAAATAGGAAAGGACTGTTAATCAATTGGTTTATTTTTGAAAGATCAAATGGGATTGATCAAAAGAGGGAGTTATTATCGATGCCAAAATGGAAGGTAAGTAGGAGATGCCCACATTGCTAGGAAACCTAGCGAGCATCTCAAACTATCCTATAAGACTTAAGATTTAGTTTGATTTAGTTTGTTTGAGTTGTACTTTTCATTAGAAATTTAGGACTTAAGATTCCTTAACATGATTAAGGAAATACCTAAGAGGTGAGGAATTATGCTGATGGCCCACAAAGGGGAGAAGCAACCTCAAAACCTAAATCTAGGGAGATACAGTGAGGGCCGGAAGCAAAACCTAAATCTAAGGTAAAAATGGGTATTTGGTTTGTCTCCACAAGAAAGGAGAAACCACCCGATAGCTTGGACTTACAACCTCCTCGGGGTGGCCGCCAACTAACTCCTTCTACGATTTTAAATACATGCAGGCAAGTTTTATTGCTAATGCAAGATAGCTAGGTTATTATTATTTAGAAAGAGACCAAGTCCTTAAATTCACTCCCTAAAGAGACTAGATCATGTAAAGGGACATGCTTCAAATGACCTAAATCTAATGCAATTCAAATTTCATTTTGTTTTCATTTTTGGATAATCATTTTTGACTCAGGCTAATAGGTTTTTTTATGACTAATACATGAGAAATCAGATTATTGGCCAAAATTAGCGATAAGAGAGGAGGTGAGTTTCCACCATAGCCCTCAAAGGTCAAGCCAGGTGGAAAAGTGGAAGCCCTCCAATCAAGAGTGAAATAAGATGCATTTATGCATGATATTATAAAGAAATTCTCATCCAGCTAAGGGGTTGCTAATTCTTTTATCTTGATTTTAATCCTAAGCTTTAGGTGAGGTTATGAGTTGTTTAATTTTATTTCAAGTTATTAAGTTGGGTAAAAGATTTATTTTTCCCTAAGGAGCCTAATCCACATTCAGGCCATACATCAACTAAGGAAGAAACTAGGAAAAGCATTCCACTTAATGCAAAAACTAAATAATTCATCAATCAATTTATAAAGCTAATCACAAAATGAATAAATGGTTGTTTGTGGTCGAGCACCACTGCACAAACCCAAAAATATCAAATATGGGTAGTTGAGCTCTATCCTTATACAACCCAGATTACAAATGAATTAAATTATAATTTAAGCAAAGGAATTCATTGTTATGGGGGTCTTCAAGCTTTATTCTTCTTTTCTTCTTTTGGTTCATTCCTTTGGATGGTTGGATGGTAGATGCTCCAAGGCTTCACATGGTGCATAAGATAGGATCTTATGACCAATGCTCATCCTAATCCCCATAACAAATCATTCCAAAATCCTAATTATACAAATTTTTACATGAAATGAAAAAGTAGAAATCTAACTAACACTTACAAAATAAAGGTTAGTTAAATCACACCACATATAATCCCCTGCAGAAAAGAATAGTTAGACTAAGCACGTCCTACCATTCATTCATCGAGCATACACCCTAACATCCAGTCCAAAACATATATCATAAAATAAAAACATAACACCAAACCATGCACTGACCTAACCTAAGGCTAGAAGTGGTGACTTAGGCTAATGTGTGTGCTTTGAAGGTTTGTGTGATATGATTAGTTTAAGACTTTAGGTTCAAATTTTCTAAGTGTGAAGAACATGTTCAACTTAGAGGTGGGTTTCATTTAAGTTGTTTAAGTATTTTGGGTTATTTTTATTTCAAGTTTTAATTTGATTTAAGTGAAACCTACAATTAATTACTAAGTTAGGAAGAGAGGGAAAGAGAAGAGAACTTCTCTTTCCTTCCCTAACCTTAAGTAATTTTCTAAAGTAGGTTCATGTTTTAGTTTCATTTAGGTGAATGTTTTGATTACATCTTTTAATCAATCCTAAGTTTAGATAAACTCTAAACATACCTATTCAAAATGAAAGGCATTTTAAGATTAAATAAAATGAATCAAAATTCACATCACACACATTACTTCATTTCTTTCCCAACATATATAACATGCATATGGATGGACCCTAAGCATATCTATACATGCAAATGAAAGTAGTTAACACACTTTATGATGCATGCTAATTAATTCATTTAAGAAAATTTAGAAGTTGAATATGCATGATTTTTTTTAAGTAAAAAAGGTTTTCCTTACCCAAAATTTCACATATATACATGAAAGTAAGAAAGGCATAAATGAGTACAACGCCATTGTTAACCAGAGGTGTAAGGTACAAGACCTACTTAGGGCTACTTAAAGCCTCACAATCTCGGGGTTGTGTAGACTAATATACCACTTTCTTTAAGTACTAACATGCATATTAAAGAAATGAAATAGAAAAGGAAGATGTAAAAGTTGTTTAATAGATTTGTTTTGTTTATGCAATTTATGTTTGTAAGTGTAAGTAACCCTTCTTGGATGGTAGCATAGGGATAAATAGGATATGAAATTAGGTGAGCATTAGGTCCCTTTCAAATGAACCTTATGTCTCACCAAAATTCCTATTCAAAACTATACCAACATAGGAAAGAAAGGAAACTTATACTAAGCATACCTTTATAATATTTCACATGCAAGCTTATAATTAAAGTATAAGTATCATATTTTCATATTTCATATTTCATTTATAAGTTTTGAAAATAATTTAGATTTAGTAGTGATAATAGCCACTCATATTTTACTTTAGCCAACACATGCACATTTGACATAAAGTAAACAATTTTTATTTTAAAATTTGAAAACATGAAATTATGAATGCATGAATCACATGGAATACATCTTAACATGTTGGGAAAGATCCAAATCAATGAAAATATGTAAAAAAACTCACTTTACTTAAATCCTAAATACATTCTTAAGGAATAAGAAAATTTAGAATAAATTAAAGTGAATTTCAAAATGATTTTTGTTTAGTTTGAAGTTTGATTTAATTTTGAAATGGTGAGATGAGTTTGCTATTCCTAATCATTCCCACATGTGTTTTGTATTTTTTTGTTTAATTTTTAGATAATTAAATCCATTTTAAATCATTGATTAGGTTAAGGTATAAATTAAGTGGCTTAATTAACCCTTACCTACACCACCTTAGAAAAATTAACTAAGTAATTATGAGCCAATGAGATGACATAAAACCCACAAGGTATTTAAATTTGTAATGCACCTAATAATGAAAGGCCTAATGCAATTTGGCTCATAATTAAAAGTTAATTAAGCTAAGGGGTTTAGCTTAAGTAGTTTTAAAACACCCTTTCACACATGTGAATTGGGTTTTAATTTTCTTAATTAAACTTAGGCTATTAAACACCTAAGCATCTACCCAAGGTAGATTAATGAAGTTTTGTAACTTTTTTGAATTTTTAAAAATTGATTAAAGGGGTGTTTAATAAGTTAACCCTTAATTAAGAGGGATTAAGGAGAGAAAAAGGGGGTTTAGGGAATAGCTTAGGGGAAATGCCCCAAAATTATTCCATAAACCTCCTACTCACTGAATTTGACCTTAAGCAAACCTAATCATAGGATAAATCCACTAATCACACCTTCATTATCCTTAATTACATGAAAGGGGTAATTAGGGAATGAAATAATAATTTCCCCAATTGAGCCCTCAATAAATCTCAAGAAAATTAGGAGAGGCAGAGATCATCCCTAAAATGAACCCTAGAAATTTGAGATCAATTGATGACCTAATTAAAGGATAATTAGCTAATTAATATTCCCAATGAAACCCAAATTCAGAGAAAGGAGTAATTCAAAATCTATTGAAACCATTTTTAAAATATTCTAGATGAAATTATCTTTACATAGCATTTTTCCTTTTATTTTTCTAGTTTTCTATGAAGAGTTATGAATTTTATAAGTTCTATGACTTAATTAGGAATTAATTAATGGCCTAACTAATCCCTACTTAATCCTCAGCTCACGGCGTGGTGGGTAATTTTAAGCGGCGCTTTACACGTCCCTTAAGTATACATCACGTCCCAAATGGTGGTGGCGGTGCACGCATTAATATCTTCACCATTTGATCAAAGATCGGACGACTAAGGATTCACCCACAGTTTTAAAAGGATAATTAGATTTACTAAACATGCTAAATAATCTCAGCCGTCCATCTAAAATGTATGGATGGATGATTGAGATGAGCCAAGTTCTTCCCTGAGGATCAATGGAGGTCGTCCATGATCTAAGGGGAGATCCGAGCCCGATCTAGCATGGAATCATACAAAAATCAACCCACACCATCTAGGCACAATTTCAAACCCATCCAATGGTGGATTTCTCATGCCACAAATATTTCTTTCACAAAGGACCAACACCACCTAAGCTAAGTGGTCAGAAAATTCCATACCTCAGAGGTGATCACCAGCACTCGAGATCAATGAGGTAGCTTCTTCTGGTGGAGACGAAGCCCTATTGAAATTCCTAGGCCTTGGGGTTGAGTGGATCAATGGGTAGACCAACACCACTTCACTTGAGCTTTGACTTTGATTGAATTGATCCTCTCCTTGCTATGGGAACTTCAATGTGAGCTCGAGTGAGCTCGAATTAGTCATTAGATGAAGAGTGTAGAAGGAATTTGGAGGAAATGAAGTGTAGACGGAGTTAGCAAATAGATTGAGCTCCCTTATTTTGCACTGTGCAAAACTGAGAATTAGGGAATTCAAATCCTATCTAAGAAGCTTGGGAATGCTCTCTGATGATTTCTAAGGGTTCCTAGGCTTCAATCGATAATGAATGAATTAAAATTTCATTGATTAGGGGGAGTAGATCTCCCCCTATGGTAATCAGATGACCAAACCATTCCTTGCTGGTTTGAGGTATTGAGTGGATTGACAACTTCCCATGTGCTAAATTTGAGCTTAGGAGGGAATTTGAAAACTCAATTTCAAGCTATGTGGTTATGTTTGGTCTATGGGCCAAATGGGCTAACCCAAACCCATTGGGTTGGGTGCACCACTCATCACTAAGTCTCCTTGAGCTTTTAAGAAAGCCTCAAGTGATTGTGAAGAGGGTATGACCAAAATACTCATGGGTTAGGCCAAAATTTGTTCTATGGCCTAGGAGTAAAATGGTCATTTTGCTATTTTTTTTCACTTTGGATATGTTGGTATGTAGAGAAACTAGGTTTGGCCAAGTTTCATTGGATTTGAAATCCATTTGATAGGGTTCGGCTCATGTTGACCCATTTAGGTCAAGTTGACCAATAGTCAAATTGGGTCAAACCAAGGGTTGGGACAAGTTCATATGACCATTTGAAATGTTTTGGTGGCTATGATTTGATTCAATTTGGTATATATTTGGTTTTGGCTCATATGACTTCATTTAGGTCAAATGGGTCAAGTTGGCCTATTTGACCCATTTGACCTATTTGGGTTAGGTCAAGGGTAGGTTTAGGTTAGGTTAGTCATATGGAGTGGATTGGTATCTTTATTTCCAATCAATTTGGGTTAAGTTTAATTTTTGGTTCAAGATGACCCCTTTAGGTCATGTTGGGTCTAAGGTCAATTGGGCTAGGTTGGGTCTAGTTGGCCAATTGAGGCTTTGGTTAAGTTCCACAAGTGATTTGGGATGGACTTGACCCATTGGTTTCAATCAATTTGGCTTAGATCAAGTTTTGACACATTTTGGCCCTTTAGGTCAAAATGGGTCAACTGGGCCAATTGGGCTAGGTTAGGCTCAAATGTTGGCTTGGTCAAGTTCAAACATAGGTCATGAGTGAACTTGGATCAATGGTTTCAATCAATTTGGCCTATGGTGGATTTTGGCAATGTTAGGTTTCATTTTAGGTTAAGTGTTGACTTGGTCAACCCTTAGGTTTGACTTGGTTTGACCCAATTTGATTGATTGATCATCCCATGATGATTGTTGATCATGATGAGAGGGATATATGAGTTTGGTTCAATCCAATTTGGTTAGGATCAAAAGTTGGCTCATAAGGGTACTTTAGGTCACTTTGGGTCAAGTGAGCCTAAGTGGGTCAAATGGCTTGCTCAAAGCTTGATTTGAAGTTGATTGATCTTGTATATGGACTTATGATTGAAATATAAATCCATTTACAAGTGGTTTAAAGTCAAATGGGTTTTGATCCATTTGAAAATTTCATATTCAAAGGAAGAATATGAAGGGGTCTTGGGTTTGATTTTTGAATTGGATTTTGATTGAATGATTGAAGTTTGGATTTATATATAAGCTCATGATTGTAGGATTGATTGAACCATGAGAGAAAATCAAGAGTTTGGCTTGATTTGAAAGTGATTTGGCTAAGTTCAAGGTTTTGACTTGAAAGGCTTAGATTTGATTTTGAATGGATTTGAGTTTGATTTTTAGAATAGGTTTTGATTGTTTGAATTTATATTTCATTTATATATGTGAATATAAATGAGAATGTAAATTGATCATGAGAAAATTTCAGGGATTTGAAGTGGTTTAATCATGATTTGGGTTAAATCCATTAAAGAGAATTTAAAGGATTTAAGAGAATTTTTAATTTGAAATTTAATTTTTGAATTAGATTTGATTGATTTATAGTTATATTTCATTTATAAATGAGAATATAAATATATTTTGAGAAAATCCCATGAGTTTGAAGTGATTTGATCAAAGTTTAGGTTAAATCCATTAATGGAAAATTAAGGAATTTAAGGGAATTTTAAGGATTTTAAATTTGGAATTTAATTTGATGGTTTGATTTGAATGATTTATATTTATATTTCATTTATATATGGGAATATAAATGAGAAAATAAATAAGTTTTGAGAAAATTCCAAGGGTTTGAGTAGGTTTGATCAAGGTTTAGGATTGATTTTGGCTAAGTCCTTTAATGGAAAATTAAAAAGACTTAAGGAAATTTTCATGAACTGATTTGGAATTTTGAGTTTGATTTGATGGGTTTGAATTTATATTTCATTTATATATGAGAATATAAATGAGAATATAAATGGATCATGAGAAAATCTCAAAGATTTGAGTAGGTTTAGATCATGATTTTGGTTAAGTCCTTAAGGGAAGGATTATGGACTTAGGCAAAATTTGGACTTAGGAATTTTTGATGGATTTTGATCATGGGTTTCAATCATATCTTTCAATCATGGAATTTATATGAGTTTGGAGAAAATCAAATAGAATTGATTTGGAGTTTGACTTGAAGGAAGGAAAGTAAGGAATGGTTTAAGCTAAGTGTAGGAAGTTTTCCTAACACCCCAAAGGCATGACATATTCCTATGGCTAACTCTTCTAAGTCTCTAGGGCTAGGTTGAGTGTCCACCTAATCACTAGATGTGTCTTAAGACTATGGAACTCTTAAAGTCTAAGAGGGATCTTATGCCTAAGATGGAGGTGTTGAGAGCTCATTTTAAAAATGAGGTCAACAGTATGCTAAATGAAGAATCCAAGTGTTCTATTATTTTTAGAAAGAGGATCTCTACTTAGCAAATTTAGGTGTGCTAATTAAGGGATCCTGGTGTTTTGTGTTTTGATGAATTTGAAAAGAGGATTCTTAGCAAATTTAAGTATGTTATGGGAAATCCAAATGTGATTCATGTTTTGATTTTTGTTTGAAAAGAAGATTCTTAGCAAATTTAGGTATGCTAAGGGAATCCAAATGTGTTTCATTTTTTGATTTTTTGTTTAAAAAAGAATATTCTTAGCAAATTTAGGTATGCTAAGGGAATCCAAATGTGTTTCATATATTTGTGATTTGAAAAGAGGATTCTATCAAATTTAAGTATGCTAAGAAAATCCTAATGTGATTGATTTTGTTCTTTTGATTTTGAAAAGAGAATTTCTATTTAGCAAATTTAGGTATGCTAAATAGGAAATCCAAGTGTGTTTTATGTTTTGATGATTTTGAAAAGTGGATCTTCACTTAGCAAAATTTGAGTATGCTAAATGAAATATCCAAATGTTGTTTTAAATTTTTGTGATTTTGAAAAGTAGATTATTAGCAAATTTAAGTATGCTAAGGGAATCCAAATGTGTTTCATGTTTTTGTGATTTTGAAAAAAGGACTCTTAGCAAATTTAGGTATGCTAAGAAAATCCAAATGTGATTGATTTTGTTCTTTTGATTTTGAAAAGAGGGTTTCTATTTAGCAAATTTAGGTATGCTAAATAGGAAATCCAAGTGTGTTTTATGTTTTGATTGATTTTGAAAAGTGGATCTTCACTTAGCAAATTTAAGTATGCTAAATGAAAGATCCAAATGTTGTTTTGAATTTTTGTGATTTTGATTTTTGAAAAGTGAATCTTCACTTGGCAAATTTGGGTATGATAAATGAAAGATCCAAATGTTGTTTTAAATTTTTTGAAAAGGTGGTTATTGGTTTTGTTTTGAAAATGAAATCTTCCTTCAATAAATTGAATGAGGATGTTCATTTGTGCTTTTGGAAACATGATTTTGGATTTTATTTTGAAAATGAAATCTTCATCAAAATTGAGTGAAGATGTTCACTTGTATTTTTGTTTGAAAAATATGATTGTTGGATTTTATTTTTGAAAATGAAATCTTCATCAAGATGAATTAGGTGAAGATGTTCATTTGTGCTTTTGGAAAATATGATTGTTCGATTTTTTTTTTTTTTGAAAAGTGAAATCCTCATTCAATAAATTGAATGAGGAAGTTCACTTGTGCTTTTTGAAAAGGATGATTATGGATTTTATTTTTTAAAATGAAATCTTCATCAAAGTGAATTGAGTGAAGATGTTCACTTGTATTTTTATTTGGAAAATATGATTGTTGGGTTTTATTTTTGAAAATGAAATCTTCATCAAAATGAATTGAGTGAAGATGTTCATTTGTGCTTTTGGAAAATATGATTGTTGGATTTTTATTTTTGAAAAGTGAAATTCTCATTCATTAAATTGAATGAGAAAGTTCACTTGTGCTTTTTGAAAAGGATGATTATGGATTTTATTTTTGAAAATGAAATCTTCATCAAAGTGAATTGAGTGAAGATGTTCACTTGTATTTTTGTAAAATATGATTGTTGGATTTTATTTTTTAAATGATCCAACATATAACAATCATGAAGATTGTTAGATGAGGGTGATTTAACAAAAAATTTTGTGCAAACAATTTATTATGTGCATTTTGAAAAGTTCTTTTTTAAATTGATGTTTTTATAAAAGATTTAGTTTTCTTTATCTGGAATGAACCTTACCTTACCATAGAAATGGTAAGAAGGAAGTCTTTGGTTATTTCTTTTTCATTAAATTTTTATTTTCACCTATTCAAAAACTAGGGGTTTTAAGACCCACATGGAATGAGGTCCTAAAACCTAAAGGATGTTGGCTAGCTTAGCTTAAGGATGAAATAAACTAAGTGCCAATGGAAAGGAAAGATAGTCTCAAACTTATACAAAGTACAAATCCACTATCGATACTTGGAGATAACGATCATTTACCAAAGATGGAGAGAGGAACCATCCCTAGCGGAGGCACCAGAAAAATTTGTGGTGAACATATTCTTGCCTTCATCTATCCCTCTTTTGGAAAAAGGGATAAATGAAAACAAAATATACCTTTGTTGGGACACCACTTAGATCCGTAGATGTTCTTATTAGGGTGATCGGGCACGACATTGAGGAGAGGTGTACTATCTCGAAAGATAGAAGTCACCACCCTACAATGGACCTAATCACCTTAATAAGGAATCCTAAGGACTATGAGTCTTCGTATGTACCAGAGATTCTTCTCCCGCTTTACATGGAAAAGTAAAGCAGGGTTTATTTAAAACCAAGTTTGTTAAGTTCCCTATGGAGGCTAGTCCCCATATTTAATTGCATCCTAAGAAATGAGATTCCTTATGAATACTCTTGATTAAGGTAAATGATTATTGTCTTCAAAGATTTCAAAGATAGGACTATCAATCAATTGGTTTATTTTTAGGAGATCAAGTGGGATTGATCAAAAAGGAGGGAGTTCTTTTCAAAGCCAAAGGAAGATAAGTAGGGGATGCTTCTGATACTAGGAAGCTTAGTAAGCATCCCAAACTATCTTATGGTTGGACTTTATATTTTTGAAGTTTGAAGGAAATTATTTGTTTTGAGTTGAATTTTTATTAGAAATCTAGGGCTTACAATTCCATGACACAAGATCATGGAAATGCCTAAGAGGTGAGGATTTATGCTTATGGCCTGCAAAGGGGAGAAGCAACCTCAGATCCTAAATCTAGGGAGCTTTGGCGAGGGCCAAAGCACGACCTAAATCTAAGGCAAAATGGGCATTTGATTTACCTCTACAAGGGGGGTGGCTGGCAACTAACTCCTCCTATGGTTTTAAATACATGTAGGAAAGTCATATGCATTTGCAAGATATCAAGATTGTTATTTATTTAAAAAGAAACTAAGTTCATAAACACACTCCCTAAGAGACTAGATCATATAGGGCATGATTATTGACTTAAATCTAATGCAAATTTTCCATATGTTTTATTTTTATTTTGGATAATTCATTTGACTCAAGCCATAGGATTCATATGCCTAATGCATGAGAAATTAGATTATGTGCCAAAATTAGTGAGAAAGGAGGTGCATTTCTACCATGGCTCTCAAAGGTCAAGCCAAATTCCCTAGCACGGGTGGAAGCTCTCCAAATCAAGAGTGAAGTAATATGCTTTTTATGCATGATGTGAGAAAGAAAGTACAACATCCAGCTAAGGGGTTGCTAATTCTTTTATCTTGATTTTATAACATAGGCTTTAAGTGAGATTATGAGTAATTAATATTTAGTTTTGAGTTGATTAATTTAGTAGAAAATTTATTTTTTTCCTAAGAGCCTAATCGTCATCCAGGCCATACATCAAAGCAAGGAAGAAACTAAGAAAACATGCCATCTTAATGCACAAGATAAACAAACATCAAACATTTTATAAAGCTAGCGCAAAAGAATAAGAGGCCTTTCATGGTGCACCACCGCACAAGCCCAAAAATAAATGTGGGTAGCCGAGCTCTACCCTTATACAAACCAAATTACAAATGCATTAATTACAATCAAGAAAATTCATGTTATGGGGGTCTTCATTCTTCTTTCTTCATTCTCCTTTTCTTTCTTCTTTCTTCTTTCTTCTTTCTTCTTCCTTCTTTTGGATGTTTGGAATGTGGATGCTCAAAAGGCTTCAAATAGTACATAAGATATAATCTTATGACCAATGTTCATTCTAATCCTCAGTAATAATCATTCCAAAATCTTAATTATAAAATTACATGGAAAGGGAAAAGTACATCTAAATAACACTTGCAAAACATAGATTAGCCAAACAAACCATACAACTCAAGCATGTATTGGACTTAGCACTCCACACATGGGTAACCAAATCTACCTAACCTATTTTGGATTATGCTTAGGGGTATAAGAAACCTACACAAAAAAAGTATTTATATTTTTATTACCTTGCCCCTTAAGCACAACCCCATGCAGAAGACAATGATTATACTAAGATCGTCCTACCATTCATTCTATGCACACACACCCTAACATCCAGACTAAAATATCACATCATAAAATAAAAGCAAACATCAAACCATACACCACCCTAACCTAGGACTAGAAATGGTGACTTAGCCTAATGCGTGTGCCATTTAAGATTGGTGTGGTAGGTCTTAACTAAGCTTTATGGTTAAAATTTTCTAAGTATGAAAGGTTCAACTGAGTGGTTGGTTTCATTTAAGTAGTTTAATTGATTTGGTTAAGTTTTATTTGATGATTTGATTTGGTTTTAAATGAACCTATTATTATTACTATTTAAAGATGGAAAATAAGAAAACTTCTCTTTCCTTCCACCTTAAGTAATTTCTAAGATAGATTCATTAATGATTTTTATTTAGTGAATGTTTTCTTATGTGTTTTAATTAATCCTAAGTTTAGATTTTTCCTAAACAAATCTATTCAAAAAGAAAGGTATTTTAAGATTAAGTAAAGTGAATTACTATCACAAAACACATAATATTTTATTTCTTTCCCACATGTGTTTCATGCACATGAATGAATCCTAAGCATATCTATACATGCAATGCATGTATTTAACACACCTTAATCATGAATGCAAAGAGATGTTGCTTAAGGAAATTTGAAATGTTTCATGTATACATGATTTTGTTAAGTAGAAGAGAGTGATTCTTTTATCCATTTTCTATATGCACATTTACAAGTATAAAAAATATAAGTGAGTACGACGCCATTGTTAGCACCAAGGGTGTAAGGTACAAGATCTACTTAGGGCTACTTAAATACTCGCAACCCCGGGATTGTCCAGACTAGTATACCACTTTTCTTAAATACGTGTGCATATACAAAAGAAATGCATTGAAAGAGAATCATGCAAAAAATTTAAGTTTGTTTTGATTATTTAGTTTATATGTGTGATGTGTAATTCCTTCTTAATTCATGACATAGGAGTGTATAGGAATGGATTTAAGCAAGTGTTATATCCTTTTCAAATGGACTATATACTTTGTAAATCCTATACAATCCTTTGTAAGAAAGAATGGAAAAAATCACATAACACATTTTATACTATTCACATGCAAGCTCATAAGTAATTGTAAATAACATACCTTTCATTTGTAATATTTCATTTATAAGTTTTGAAAATAGTTTTGGATTTAATAGTGATAATAACCATTCGTATCTTTTTACTTTAGCCAAAACATGCAATTTGACATAAAGGAAACATTTCGTTTTAATTTGATTTTTTAAAAGAAATGAATGTATGATTTTTATATGACATACATATTTAGCATGCTAGGAAAGAAGTAAAGTGATGCAAGCATGTAATTTCATTTACTTTAATTAATTCCTAAAGACAATCTTATACAATAAGATTATTTAAAGTGAATCAAAATTGGTTTATAGAAATTTTGTTTGTTTTGAGTTTGATTTTAGATTTAGGAAATGCAAGAAGGTTTACTGGTCCTAACCCATCTCCCACATGTGTATGTTATTTTAGTTTAATTTTTAGAATCATTAAGTGAATTTTATGTTTTGATTAGGTTAAGGTGTTCATTAAGTTCATTAATTACCCCTTACCTACACCTCTTTAACATATTTAACCAAATAATTATGAGCCAATGTATGACATAAAACCATAAGAAATTTAAATCAGTAATGGACCTACGAAAGAAAGGGGCCTAATACATTTGGCTCATAATTAATAATTAATTAAGCTAAAGAGTTTAATTTAAGTACTTTCATAACTCTTCCCACACATATGGGTTAGGTATGATTTTCTTGAGCTACTTAGGTTATTGAACACCTAAGAAATTTACCCAAGAAAGAATGATTAAGTTCTAGATTTGAGTTGATATTAAAATTTTGATTAATTAAGACATTTAATAAAGTAATTAAATCATTTAAATAATTTAGACCTTAATTAGATTTTTATCTAAATGAAATAAACTTAGGGGAAAAGATATGGGAAAGAACTCCTAATCTCATTCCCTAGGTACATTCACCGTTCTAAGGTGATTAGCAAATTTAATTTATTAATTTATCACTATTTAAAAGGTTAATTAATCATTTAATTGATTAAGAGGGTAATTAGGAATGAATCCAACAATTCTCCTAATTAAACCATAAAATTCCAAGAAAATTGGGTGAGGAAGAAGTCATCCCACTAAAGGAACATGAGAAGTTTGGAATTAATCAGTGGGATAATTAAAGAGTAATTAACATAATTAAAATCCCAATAAAACCCAAATTTCGAAAATATCACTATTCAAAATCAATTGAATTTAATTTTAGATTATAACCCTTTGAATTATCTTCATAATGCATTTTATTTTGTATTTTTCTAATTTTTCTACATTTAGTTATGAATATTTGAAGATTCCATGATTAAAACCTTATTAAATAGCCTAATTTTATAGTTAATCCCATCGACGTGACGTGGACCACTAACGTGGCACTTGCTTTCCACGTGGCATGATAGGATTTGCTATTTACCAAAGTGCATTCACTGTTGAAGGTTTGAGGGGTTGAGCTTGAGTAGATCTCCCTATTGACCCAAAGTGCTCCTCCTAGGCGTGCGGCTTTTGGCTAGTTTAGGTTTCATTTTGGCTAAGGGTTGACTTGGTCAACCCTTAGGTTTGACTTAGTTTGACCTAATTTAAGTGATTGATCATTCATGATGATTGTTGCTCATAATGTGAGGCTTAGGTGGGTTTAGTTCAATCCAATTTGGTCAGGATGAAAATTTAGCTCATAAGGGGTACTTTAAGTCACTATGGGTCAAGTGAGCCTAAGTGGTTCAAATGGCTTGGTAAAAGATTGATTTAGTTTGATTGAACTCACATATGGACTTATGATTGAAATATAAATCCATTTGCAAGTGGTTTAAAGTCAAATGGGTTTTGATTCAAATTTTAAGTTCAAAGGGTGAACAAGAGTTTGATTTAGTTTGATTTTGAATTTAGTTTTGGGATGATTGAAGTTTGTGTTTAAATTTGGTTTCATGATTGAAGGATTGATTGAATCAAAGAAAAATCAAGGGTTTGGCTTGGTTTGAGTTTGATTTGGCTAAGTTCAAGAATTTGACTAAAGGCTTAGTTAAATTTTAGAATTTGGATTTGAGTTTGAATTGAGTTTTGGTTTGATCATTGAAGTTTGGTTTATATTTGGTTTCATGATTGAAGATTGATTGAATCATGAAGAAAAATTAAGGTTTAGCTTGATTTGAGTTGGATTTGGCTAAGTTTAAGAATTTGACTTGAAAGGTTTTGGTTGAATTTTGGTTGAATTTGTATTTGAGTTTTGAATTTAGTTTTGGTTTGATGATTGAAGTTTGTGTTTATATTTGGTTTCATGATTGAAGAATTGATTGAATCATGAAGAAAATCAAGATTTGGAATGGTTTGAATTGGATTTGGAAAGTTTCAAGAATTTGACTGAAAGGCTTAATTGAATTTAGGTAGATTTGAGTTTGAGTTTTGAATTGGTTGGGTATTTGAATTTATATTTCATTTATATTTTGAATATAAATGGGTTATGAGAAAATTTCTTATGTTTGAATTGATTTGATTTGATTTGGTAAGTCCATAAGATGAGATTCAAGAGACTAAATATTTTGATTTGGATTTGAATTTCAATCATTTGTAATGATTTGAGAAGATTCAGGAATTAATTCAAGGTTTGATTTGGAGTTGAACTTGATTTGAGTTTGGAGTTTAACTTGAAAGAAGGGAGTGAGGATTTGGTCCAAGCTATAGGGTAGGCAAATTTTCTAACACCCCTAAGGCATAGCCTATTCCTATGGCTAACCCTTCAAATATCTATGGTTAGTTTATGTTCACCCAATCACTAGAAGTGTCTTAAGACAAGGAACCTTTCAAGTAGTCCAATGTCTAAGATGGAGGGGTTGAGAGCACATTCTAAAAATGAAGTCAACTAGTTTCTTTCTTCTCGACTACTTTTGAGTTGATATAAGTACCCTGGTGGCATTCACTCATTAGTCGCCTAGTGGATAGCACCCATCGACAATGCACTATCCCAAATGGTTGCTGTAGGAGAGTCACATGCTTTCTTCCCAGGCTAATTCGCAACTAGGTTGGTTGATGTCTCTCGATAGAACTCACCCATGGATACACCACTCTTGGTAGATCTCTCCCCTTGAGTTGGCTACCAATCTATAGCCTCTTTTATAGGGTTTTGACATAGTGGCACCTCAGGCACTCTATTTGGATCACCTTTGCAACCATAGACACCATGGGCTACTCTTGATTGATAGTCCCCTTTCCTAGTCACCCCTTGGAGAATTTATTCAGCGAATGCATAGATTCTCCCTTGAACCAGTAAATCTGAGATAGGACTAGGTTGATATAAGCTATTTTTCAGTGTGATCCCTCGCAAACCAACATGGTCCATGATAAATAAACAAAAAAATGAATTTATTTGCTTGTGGATAAGGAATTCAAGCCCTCAGCAGCACCTTTTCCAAGTAGGCAACCTATCTTTAGGGCAGTATCAGCAAAACTCCTTATAGGAATTGCTTGACTACACTTGAGTTGAGATAAGTCCATGGGTTGGCACTCTCTCAGTAGTCACCCTTAGGTTGAGTTCAATCTATTTTATCAAACAATTGCTCCAACTCATTTTGCTCAAGATGTAAGCTATGCATTCTTTCTAGCATGACCTAAGTCACGCACCAAACATGTTACCTTGCTAATGTCCTCTAGTGGTCTATTTTGGAAGATGTGAGTCCCATTTTGTTCCCTAAATTGTCTCTCAAATCAACCCTTTGGTTGGATAGTCCCTCAAAATAAACTATCCCTTGATCTTAAATATAAGGTAGGCCAAGGTCGACACGACCCCTACTCAGTACAGTCCATCATAAACCGATGGGATCCATCAAATATAATTAAAATAAAATTAATTTTACTATCTCAGTTAATTTAAGTTCCCAGTGGAATTCACTCAATGACCTGGTTGGGTTCACCATTTGTCACCAAATCACCCCAACGATCGATCCCTACTTTGGAGGATGTGTCTCACATTTCTTCCCAGTACCCTCACATCAAAGGCAACCCTTGGTTGGATAGTCTTACTATATGGTTTACACTACCCCTTGATTGGTAATCAAAGCCGACATCGCCTCTAATCTGGTCCATTATAAACCATAGGGTCCATCTCAAAATTCAAAATTTAAAATTTAAAACAAAACCTACCAACCTCCTCAGTGAAGTTAAATTAAACAATCAAATTGATCAGCTTCTCCTCAGAGAGATGCAAACCAACAAACCTCCCCTGTGGAGTCATATTAAACAATCAAATTGATTAGCTTCTACTCAATGAGATGCAAATCAACCAACCTTCCTAGTGAAGTCAAATACTGTCAATCGCCTCAATGAGATGCAAACCAACCAACCTCCTGGAGTCAAATTAAATAATCAAATCGATTAACTTCTCCTCAGTAAGATGCAAATCTTTCTAATTTTCCCAGTGGAGTCAATTCAATCCAACCCGAGCCTACTCCCCTAATGGAAGGTTCACACTTTTATCCCCATTGGATTCTAAATTCTAATCCCCAATGGATTTCACAACGTCTTATCCCTAGTAGATATCTTGAACCTTTTCCAAGGCTCATACTCAATCCCTGATCTTGCTCTTTTATATCTTTAACATAAGTAGAGCATGTACCAAGCTTGATTCCTTCTACACTTAGGTTTAATAGTCATTTCAGTGCCATCGCTCAACGGTTGATCATCCGCCACAATACATGCAATTTAAATTAAAAGTTTAATTAGGCTTAATTAATCTGATTTTAATGGTGAAACTTCCAAAATTCATAACTAATTGTAAAAAATCCAAAAAAATACAAATAAATACTCATTTTAAAGGTAATTTAGAGTAGAATAATAGAAAATTAAAATCAATTAATTTTAAATAGTGATTTTGACTCAATTTAAGTGTTATTGGAAATGTAATTACTCTTTAATTATTCTAGCAATAAATTCCAAACTTTCTGAGATTGACTAGTGGAATGACTTCTTCTTCCCATAATTTTCTTGGAATTTATTGCTGGATTAATTAGGGAAATTTCTAATTTCATTGTTAATCACTCTCTTAATTAATTAGCATGTTAAATAGTAATGAGTCCATTAATTAAGTTGGTTAATCATTATGAAATAGTTAATGGACATAGGGAATGAGATTAGGACCTCTTTTCCAATCTTTTCCCCTATTTCATTTGGATAACACTTTATCAATTTGCAACTAATTAATGGCTTAATCACTTCATTAAATAGTTTAATTAATCAAATTGAAAACTAAATCATTCAGGAACTCAATCATTCAATTCTTGGGTAGATTCTTAGGTGTTTAATAATCTAAGAGAATTCCAAAGAAATTATAATCAAACTATAAAAGTACTTAATCAAATCCTTTAGCTTAATTAACTAATAATTATGAGCCAATTGCATTAGGCCCCTACATTTCTTAGGTGTATTGCTGATTTAATTTCCATGTGGCTGCATATCATATGTTGGCTCATAATTATTTGGATAATTATGTTAAAGTGGTATAAATAAGGAATAATTAATAGATTTAATTCATACCTTAACCTAATCAAAATATAAAATCAACCTAATTGGGGTGGGGGCGAATGGTTTAGGACTAGCAAACCCTTCTCATATCTCCTAAGTCAAATCAAATTTAAAGATAAAAGTCTCCTTAAAGAATTTTGATTCATTTTAAATGATCTCATTTTTTATATGATTGTCCTTATGAATTAATTAGGGTGAATGAAGTCATGTACTTACATTCATTTATTTCTTTCCAATCATGCTAAATATTGTTTGCCATATGAAATCATGCATTCATTTCTTTTAAAAATTATTTAAATAAAATATTTTCTTTTATGTCAAATTGCATGTGTCGGCTAAAATTAAGAATATGAGTTGCTATTATCACTATTAAGCCAAAAATTATTTTTTAAAACTTATAAATCAAAGATTATAAATGAAGTGATGCTAGTTATAAATATTTATAAGCTTGCATGTAATGATAGCATAAGATGTGTATTATGAAGTCCTCTTTCCTTCTCTTAACATGGATTCATAGGATTTGCAAGTGTATAGTTCATTTGAAAAGAACACAACACTTGCCTAAATCTATTCTTATGCATCTCTATATTAAGACTTAGGAAGGACCTTCATATTACACATGTAAATCATACAACCAAATCAAACATAATCTTTTATAGGATTCCTTATCCATTTGGTTGTTTTTGTACATCTACATATATCTAAGAAAAGTGGTATATCAGTATGGACATCCTGGGGATGTGAGGCTTTAAGTAGCCCTAAGTAGGTCTTGTACCTTATGCCCTTGTGTAAGAAATAATGGTGTCGTACTCACTTATAAATTTTATACATGAGGATGTGCATTTAGCTAATGGATGAAAAATCCTCTTTTCTACATAACAAAGACATGTATTAATTATCCAATTAACAAATGGAATATCCAAATTTTCAAATCACATCTCTTTGCATTCATCATCAAAGTGTGCTAAGATTTGCATTGCATGTATATGTATGCTTAGGATTATTCATATGCATGGTATACATGGTGGAAAGAAATGAATGGGTGTGTGTTATGTGATAATAATCCACCCTAACTAATCCTAAGATGTCTTTCTTATTTAATAGGGCTATTTAGAGAGAATCTAAACTTAAGGTTAATTAAAACACATAATAAACCATTCATTAATGGAAATTCATTAATCAATTTACCTTAAAAATCACCTAAGGGATAAAAGAGATACTCTCCCTCTTCTTTCTCTCTTTATAACATAGTTGCTAAGTGTAGGTTACATGAAAAAGAGAAAACATTAAGTAAAATTCCTCAATCAACTAAACTACTTAAAGAGAAATCAACCCTTTATAAATTAAACCTCTCACACTTAGCAAATCATAACTCTAAAGGCTAGTTAGGATAAGCCACACAAGCCTTAAATGACACACAATTAGCTAAGTCACCACTTCTAGCTCTATGTTGGGGTGGTGCCTGGTTTGATGCATGATTTTATTTTATGGTGTGATGTTTTAAAATGGATGTTAGGGTGTATGTGTGTAGACTGGATGATAGGGTGATCTTAGCCTAATCATATCTTTTATGGGGATTGTGCTTAAGGGGCTGCTATAATAAAAATAAAAATAATATAAATGCTTTTTTTGTCAGGTTGCTTAGCTCTTAAGCATAGTCCAAATTAGGACAAGTAGACTTGGTTACCCATGTGCAAGGTGCTAAGTCCAAATTATTAATATAACTACTTGGGTTGTGTGGTATGTTTAGCTAACCTTTATTTTACAGGTTTAGTTAGATTTACCTTTCCCATTTTGATGTAAATTTTGTAGTTAGGATTTGGAATGAATGTTATGGGGGATTAGGATGAACATTGGTTAAAGAGGTTAGGTCCTTTTTGTACCATGTCATTCTTTGGAGTGAACCAAATCAAAGAAGAAATGGAGGAAAGAAAGCTTGAAGAAATGAAGACACCCCCCCCCCCCCAATAATTCATTTGTAATCCGGGTTATATAAGGGTAGAGCTGGCTACCCATTTTGTTTTTCGGTTTGCGGACCCACATCGCCTTCTTATTCATTTGCATTAATTTTATAAATTGATTGATGTTATGTTTATGATTGCGTAATTAGGATGACATGATTTTCATAGTTTCTTAATTGTTTGATGATTGTTGAATGGCCTGGATGATTAGGCTTTTAGGGAAAAATAAATTTTCTATCCAATTAATCAATTCAAAATTAAACTAAATAATTCATAACCTCACCTAAAGCTTAAAACATAAATCAAGATAATAAAAGATTTAGCAACCCTTAGCTAGATATTATATGTCTCATATCATGCATAAATCATATTGTCTCACTCTTGCCAATGGAGGGCTTCCACTTTTGCCATAGAAAATGGCTTGAACTTTGAAAGCCATGGTGGAAACACACCTCCTTCTTTCTGATTTTGTCCCATAACTGGTTTTCTCATGCATTAGGCATATAAAATCCCATAGACTGTGTCAAATAAAAATTTCTAAAAATCAAAATAAAATTTGACAAAATTTGCATTAGATTAAGTCATGAATTCATACCACTCATGCTCTAGTCTCTTAGGGAGTAAGTTTAAGAACTTAGACTCCTTTCTAAATAATCAATAGCATAGCCATCTTGCAAAGCATTTCACTTTCCTACATGGATTTAAAGTATAGGAGGAGTTAGTTGGCGCCACTCGGCATTATATGTCCAAAATGTAGTTTATTCTCTCTTATGGAGGTAAATAATATACCCATTTTTTCCTTAGATTTAGGTTATGCTTTGGCCCTCGCCAAAGCTCCTAAGATTTAGGATCTGAGGTTGCTATTTTTTTTTAGGGCTACAAGCATAAATCCTCACCTCTTAAGCATTTCTACAATCTTGTATTATGGAATTGTACGCCCTAGATTTCTAATAAAAATTCAACTCAAACATATAATTCTCCTCAATTTCAAAAATATAAAGCCCAACCATAGATTGTTTGGGATGCTCACTAGATTTCCTAGTATCATGAGCATCCCCTACTCATATCCCTTTGGTTTCGATAATAACTCTCTCCTTTTTGATCAATCTCACTTGATTAAATAAAAATAACCAATTGATTGATAGTCCTATCTTTGAACATCTTTAGAGACAATGATCATTTACCTTGATCGAGAGTATTCCTAAGGAACCTCATTCCTTCGGATGTAATTAACTATGGGGGCTTGCCTCCATAGAGAACTTAACGAACCTGGCTTAAAATAAACCCTACTTTACTTTTTTCATGTAAAGTAGGGGAAAGATCTCTTGTACATTTGAAGACACATTGGCCTTAGGAGTCCTTACTAGGTGATTAGGTCCATTGTAGGATAGTGACTTCTGTCTTTCGAGATAGTACATCATTCCTCAATATCGTACTCAATCATCTCAATAAGTACCCCCCCCCTAAGATCTACGTGGTGTCCCCTATACATTGAAAAATAAACACGATAGTGTGATATATGTTGATTTGAAATGAGGCTTCTTACTTAACAAATTTGGCATGTTAAGTAGAGGCCAAATGTGTTTGATATTTATTTTACAAATGAGGCCCTTACTTAGCAAATTTGGTATGTTAGTTATGAGCCAAGTGTATTTGATTTGTGTTTGTTTGCTTTGAAAATGAGACCCCCACTTAACAAATTTGGTACGTTAAGTGGAAGCCAAATGTGATATGATTTGTTATTTTGAATGTGAGACTCTTACATAACAAATTTGGTATGTTAAGTAAGAATCAAATGTGATATGATTTTAAAAAATGGGCTTCTTACTTGACAAATTTGGTATGTTAAGTAGGAATAAAATGTGATTATGATTTGTTTGAAAAATGAAAAATCTATTTAACAAATTTGGGTATGTCAAATGGAGTCCAAAATATGTCTTGATTTCATGTGTGTAATTTCTTACTTTTGAAAAGATGGAAACTCCAACTTTAGCATATGTGAGATATGTTAAATGGAGTTTCAATTTTATGCTATAATTTTATTTAAAAATAGAATCTTCATTCAACAAGTTTGAGTATGTTGAATGAAGGTGGTCATTTTTAAAAGTGTGCTTCTGAAAAAGAGAGAGACTCCAACTCTAACATATGTGAAATATATTTAGAGGAGTTTCAATTTATGCTATGATTTCATTTGAAAATAGAATATTCATTCAACAAATTTGGGTATATTGAATGATGGTATGTGCTTTGAAAAGAGAGAGACTAACTCTAACATATGTGAAATATGTTAAGTGGAGTTCCATTTATGATTTTATTTGAAAATAGAATCTTCATTCAACAAATTGGGGTATATTGAATGAAGGTGGTCATTTTCAAAAGTGTTCTTGAGAAAAGAGAGACTCCAACTCTAACATATGTGAAATATGTTAAGTGAGTTTCAATTTTATGCTATAATTTTATTTGAAAATAGGATCTTCATTCAAAAAATTTGGGTATGTTGAAAAAAGATAACTATTTTCAAAAAGATGCTTTTGACAAATGATTTTGATTTTAATTTTCTTTTGAAAGGAACCTCCATGTAACAATCATGGGGATTGTTAGATGAGGTATGGTTATATGAGTTTTGTACTTTTTAAAAGTTTCTTATGAACTTTGATGTGAATTTTGAAAAAGTGCTTTTGGAAAGTTACATTTTACAAAAGAGTTTATTTTCTTAAATTGAAATGACCCTCACCAAGCTAGTGGTAGGAGGTTCTAAATTTTATCATCTCCTTTATTAGTTGATTTTATCTTTCACCTATTGGGGGACCCAATAGGGATTTTAAGAGCTACAAGGAGTGAGTCCCTAAAACCTAGAGAATGTTGGCTAGCTTTGCTTAAGAATGAAATAAGCTAAGTGCCAATGGATGAAAAGATAGTCTCAAGCTCATATGAAATACAAGTCCACTATCGATGCTTGGAGACAATAATTGACTACTAGAGATGGAGAGAGGAACCATACCCAGTGGAGTTTCTCGAAAATCTGTGATGTTTATTTTCGATATGTGTATGGGGGACACCACGCAGATCTGAGGGTATACTTATTGAGGTGATCAGGTATGACATTAAATAGTACACTATCTAGAAAGATAGAAATTACTATCCTACAATAGACTTAATCACCTAATAAAGACTCCTAAGGCATTATGGGTCTTCAAATATACTAGAGATTTTTTTCCCTACTTTACATGGATGAATAAAGTAGGGTTTATTTAAATCGGGTTCTAAAGTTTCCTATGGGGGAAAGTCCCCATAGTTAATTACATCCCAAGGAAGGTGAGTTCCTTAGGAATACTATCGATTAAAGTAGGCAATTGTTATCTCCAAAGATTTCAAAGATAGGACTATCAATAAATTGGCTATGTTTGAAAAATTAATCGGGATAGATCAAAAAGGAGAGACCTATTATTGAAGCCAAAGGAAGAGGGGAATGCTCATGATACTAAAAACCTAGTGAGCATTCCAATATATCTTATGGTTGGGTTTTATATGTTTGAAATTGAGGATATTGATTTTATTAAAGTTGACATTTTTATTAGAAAGTTAGGACTTATAACCCCACAACACAAGATTGTGGGAATGCCTAAGAAGTGAGAATTTATGAGTGTAGCCCGAAGAAAATAGCTACCTCGAATCATAAATCTAGAGAGCTTTGGTATAAACCATAAACACGTCCTAAATCTAAGCGATGGGTATATGGTTTACCTCCACAAGAGAGGATAATCCACTCGACTGCTGGACTTATAACTGCTTAGAGTGGTAGCCAGCTAACTCCTCCTACACTTTAAAATCATGAAGGCAAGTCTTATATTTTTGCAAGATAGTTAGGTTGTTATTATTTAGAAGGAGACTAGAGTCCTTAAACCCACTCCTAAAGAGACTAGAGCATGAGGTATGAGTAATGACTTTACCTCAAAATCTTTTAAATTTTATTTATTTTTTGACACTTCATTTTGACAAAGGCTTTGGGATTTTTGTATGCCTAAATGCATGATGAAGTAAGTTACAAATCAGCAAGAAGGGGTATTTTTCCACCACAAGGGATGCGCCACAGTCAAGCATTCCCCATCAAGGATGAAAATTCTCTATTTTCAAGAGAGAAAGAATATGCATGCATGATGTGAAACATACAACATTCGCTAAGGGTTACTAAATCTTTTAATTATCTTGATTTAATGCTTAGGTTTTATGTGAGGTTATGAGTTACTTAGAAGTTTAATTATGAGTTATAGTTGGGTAAAAGATTTACTTTTCCCTAAGAACCTGATCACATCTAGGCCACACATTAAAGCATCAATATAGAAAAAAAAACTATGAGAGGCATGCAATTTCTAGTGTGAAATATAAACAAATCATCAAACAATTTATAAAGCTAAAGAATAAAAAAGGTTGATGCATCGAAATCACCATACAACCCAAAAGAAAATGGGTAAAGCTACCCTTATACAACCTGGATTACTAAAGAATAATTACAATTAAGGATGAATACATGCTATGGGGGTCTTTATCTTCATTCTTCATTCTTCACTTCTTTCCTCCTTCGACTTGATTTGGATGTGCTTGCTTCAAAGGCATCACAGGGCCTCCCAAGACAAAGCCTTCTAGTCACTGCTCATCCTAATTCCCCATAAAACTAATCCTAATTCCTAATTATAAAATTACATTTAAATGGAAAGAGTAAATCTATATACCTACAAAATAGAGGTTAGCTAAATATACATTCCACCCAAGCAATTATATTTATAATTTGGACTTAGCATCCTGTATATGGGTAACCAAGTCCACCTGTCCTAACTTGGATTATACTTAAGGGGGTTTAACCAACCTACAAAAATAGCATTTATATTTAGTTTTGAGCTGTCCTTTAAGCACAATCCCCTGCAAAAGATATAATTAGGCTAATAATGACCTAACATCTAGTCTACGAAACATACACCATAACATCCAATCTAAAATAATACACCACTAAACCAAACATACATCAAACCATGCACCACCCTAACATAAAACTAAAAGTGGTGACTTGATCTAATATGTGTATATTAAGGCTTGTCTGGTATGTCCTAACTAGGCTTTAAGGTTATAGTTTCCTAAGTGTGAAGAAATTTGATTACGAAGGGTGATTTCACTTTAAGTAGTTTAATTGATTTGTAAGTTTTATTTAATATTTTCTTTTATTTCATTTGATTTACACTTAATAATTACGTGTTATAAAGAGAAGGAAAGAGAGGATTACCCTCTTTTATCCCTATCTTAAGTCATTTCTAAAGCCAATTAATTAAACAATTCTTTAGTGAATGACTTAATATATATATTTAGTTTAGATTCATTTTAAATAAACTTAGTCAATAAGAAAGGCATATCTTGATTAATCAAAATGAAATACCAGCATATGACACATGTTTGTTTATTTATTTCAATCATATATAGCATGCATATGGTTAAGTCTTAAACATACCTATACATGCAATTTTATTTTATCATATTTGAATGATGAATGTAAGCAAATGTATTTGAATTGATGTTTCATTTGGTTGAATTATTTTGTCATATTATGTTAAAGCTCTCTAAATTCTTATAGAAAAGCATAAGAAAAGAACTTCAAATCATATGACTAGTCAATCCAACCACTTGAACAAAATATGAATGCATGTCTTTTTTTATTAAAAAGAGAGATTTTTATTCATTAGTTAAATACACATTCAAATGTATAAAAGCTTTAAGGGCCACCATTGCTCACTTGGGGAATGAGGTAGGAACTTCCTTCTACTTAAAGTGCATCCCCAAAATGTCCAAACTAATATACCCTATTCTTAAATACATATGGATAAAACTATGCAAAAGTAGAGTTTGATTTTATTAAATTATGATTTTCATCCACTAGTTGTATCACAAATACACATATATAAAAATTTTAAGTAGGTATGATGCTATTATTCTATACGAAAGGAATGAGGTAGGAACCTCCTTAGGGCTACTTAAAGTCATGTGTCCTTGGGATGTCTAGACTAATATGCCCATTACTCTTATATATATGATTGTGCAAGCAACTATAAAAATGAAGACTATACAAAAGTTGGATTCAATTTGATTGCTTTATTAGTGTAAATGAATTAAAGCTCCATCTAAATTCTAATATAAAAAATGCATAAGAATGAAATCAATAAGGTACGTTGCCATTGTTCTACACTAAAGGAGTGAGATAGGAACCTCCTTAGGGCTACTTAAAGCGGTGCATCCCTGGGATGTCCAGATTAATATACCCGCTAACATTCTTACTTATGCAAACCAACATATGAGTATAAGAAAGAAACTTCACTTCATACACTAAATCTATATTCACATGCACTTCCTATACATATATAACTAAAGTCATAACATATTCTTATTCATTAAGAAGCTTTTGAAAATATATTTGAAATTTAAAAGTCATAATAGCCACACATATTCTTAATTAAGTCAACACATGCAAATTGGCATATAGGAAATCATTTCTTACTTAAATAATTTTTGAAAAGAATGAATGCATGACTATAAATGGCATACAACACTTTAATATGATTGAGAAGAAATAAAGAAACACAAGCATACAATCTCATTCAATCCAACTATTTCGGTAGGACAATCACATTAAATAAGCTTATTTAAAAAAATAAAAGTTTGTTAAAGCTATTTTTGATTTCATATTTTATTTGATTTATAAAATGTGAAAGAGGTTTGCGGGTCCTAATCCCATTCCCATATGTGTGAGTTAATTTGATTCAATAAAAAGCAATTAGGTTTATTTTATGGATTGATTAAGTTAAGCGTGGATTAAATCAATTGACTAACCCTTACCTATGTCACCTTAAGGTAATCAATTGAACAATTATGAGCTAATATGATATGCAACCACATGGTAAGTAAATGGCAATGCTCCTATGAAATGAAAGGGGCCTAATGCAATTAGCTCATTATTAATTAATTAAGCTTAATGAGCTCACTTAATTACTCTTATAGTTTTCTCACACATGTGAACCATAATTTCATTAGCTTTTTTTTAGATTATTGAACACCCAAAGAGCTGCCCAAGAGTTAATCAAATTAATTAATTTCATTAATTATCTAATAAAATCTTAATTACCCTTAATCAAAAATGCAAAATGGACTTAAGGAAAGAGACAAAGAAGAAAGCCTAAGTCTCAATTCCTAAATCTTTTTAAATAGTTAATTAAAGTTCAAATATGATTTAGATTTTGATTGATTTTATTAATTAATTAATTAATGATTTTTAATTAATTAATTTTAAGAAAGGAATGAAGATGATTTAAGGAAAGGATTAGAAGAGGAGTCCCAATCCATTTCCTTTAGTTTCTCCACTGTTAGTAGAGATCATTAAGCTTAATTAATTAATTAGTCCACTATTCATTTGCCTAATTATGACTAATTAAGATAGGAGTGTAATTATGGTGTATTTTATTTTTATGTTTAGTTTAAGATATGTTAGGAGGGGACGTAGATCCACAGATGTACTCATTAAGGTGATCGGGTACAACATCAAGGAATGATGTTCTATCTCGAGAGACAGAAGTCACCATCCTGTAATGGACCTAATCACTAATAAGAACTCCTAAGGCCAATGGGTTTTTGAATATACTAGAGATCTTACCCTACTTTATATGGAATAAAAAGTAGGTTTATTTTAAGCAAGTTCATTAAGTTCCTATGGAGGAAGCTCTATAGTTAATTACATCCTAAGGAATGATTCCTTAGGAATACTCGATTAAGATAAATGATCATTGTGTCTCCAAAGATTTAAAGATAGGACTATCAATCAATTGTTATTTTATAAAATCATGGGATTAATCAAAGGAGGAGTTATTATCATAACCAAAGGGAGATGAGTAGGGATACTCATGATACTAGGAACCCAATGAGCATCCCAAACGCCCATGGTTGGGCTTTTATTTTGAAAAGGAGAATTATATATTTGAGTTAAAATTTTATTAAAAATCTAGGGCTTACAATTCCACAATACAAGATTATAGAAATACCTAAGAGGTGAGAACTTATACTTGTAGCCCACAAAAGGAAACAATGACCTCAGATCCTAAATCTAGGGAGCTTTGGCAAGGGCCAAAATATGACCTAAATCTAAGGTAAAAATGAGTATATGGTTTACCTCCATAAGAGAGAATAAACCACCTGACTGTTGGACTTACAATAGCCTGGGGTTACCGCCAACTAACTCCTACAATTTTAAATACATGTAGGCAAGTTATATGCTTTGCAAGATGGCTAGGCTATTATTTAATTAGAAAGGAGATTACATCCTTAAACTCACTACCTAAGAGACTAGATTATGAAGGGCATGAATAATGACCTAAATCTAATGCAAATTTTATCATGTTTTATTTTTTTTTTTGATTTTTTGGATATTTGTATTTGACATAGGCTATGGGATTTTATATGCTTAATGCATGAGAAAACTAA
Organism: Cymbidium sinense; assembly: GCA_021442155.1. Classification (NCBI taxonomy): domain Eukaryota; kingdom Viridiplantae; phylum Streptophyta; class Magnoliopsida; order Asparagales; family Orchidaceae; genus Cymbidium; species Cymbidium sinense. Next base: position 104,895,218 of record CM038215.1, read on the forward strand.
TTATGGGCCAAAATCAGAAAGAAGGAGGTGTATTTGCACCATGGCTCTCAAAGGTCAAGCCATTTTCTCTGGCAAAGGTGGAAGCCCTCCATTGGAAAGAGTGAGACAAATATGATTTATGCATAATATGAGACATACAACATTCAGCTAAGGGATTGCTAAATCTTTTATTATCTTGATTTATGTCCTAATCTTTTAGGTGAGGTTATGAATTTCTTAGTTTAATTTGAATTGATTAATTAGATAATAAATTTATTATTCCCTAAGAGCTTAATCGCATCTAGGCCATTCAACAATCATCAAACAATCAAGAAACTAGTAAAATCATGTCATCCTAATTGCACAATCATAAACATAACATCAATCAATTTATAAAATTAGTGCAAAAGAATAAGAGGCTGATGTGGTCAGGTTCTACCGCACAACCCGAAAAATAAAAATGTGTAGCCGAGCTCTACCCTTGTACCTTGTACAATCTGGATTGTAAATGAATAATTACAATTAAGAAATGACAAGTGTTATGGGGGTCTTCATTCCTCATCCTCCATTCTTCACTCTTCTTCATTCCTTCATCTTTGATTGGCTTAATTTCTTTCTTTCTTTGGTTTGACTTGGGATGTAGTTTTCCCTGTCTCACATGGTGTATATCTTATAACCAATGTTCACCTTAATCCCCATAACACTTATCCTAATCCTAATGAAAAAATTACATTAAAAGGAAGGAAAGTAAATCTAGCTACACCTGTAAAATAAATATTAGCTAAACACACCATACAACCCAAGTAAGAGAAATAATTAGACTAGACTCCACATGGGTAACGCCCACCTATCTTAGTTTGGATTATGCTGGGGTATAAGCAACATGTACCAAACCATTTATATTTTATTACAAAGCCCCTAAGCACAATCCCCTACAGAAGACATGATTAGGCTAAGATCGCCCTATCATACAATCCAACATCCAGTCTAAAACATTACATCACAAAATAAAATCATACATCAAACCATGCATCACCCTATGTGAGCTAGTGGTGACTTAGCCTAATGTGTGCCATTTAAGGTTTGTATGGCATGTCTTAGCTAGGCTTTAGAGTTGAAATTTTCTAAGTGTAAAAGGTTCAATTTAGATGGTGATTTCAATTTAAGTGATTTAGTTGACTTGTCAATTTTAGTTGGTGATTTGATTTGGTTTGAATGAACCTACACTTTGTGACTAAATGTTATGAAGAGAAGAAAAGAGAGGATAACTCTCTTTCATCCATACCTTAAAGCATTTCTAAGGTAGAATTATTAATGAATTTCTTTTAGTGAATGGTTTATTATGTGCTTTAATTAACCCTAAGTTTAGATTATTTTTAAATAGCCCTACTAAATAAGAAAGGCCTCGTAGGATTAGTTAGGGTGGATTACTTTCACATAACACACACCCATTCATTTCTTTCCACCATGTATATCATGCAAATGAATAATCCTAAGCATACCTATACATGCAATGCAAATTTTAGCACACTTTGATGATGAGTGCAAAGAGATGTGATTTGAAAATTTTTATATTCCATTTATTAATTAGATCATTTATGCATGTCTTTGTTATGTAGCAAAGATGGATTCTAAGGACAATCCTATAAAATAAGATTATTTAAAATTAATCAAAATTCTTTAAGGAGATTTTTATCTTTGAATTTGATTTGACTTAAGCAATATGAGAATGGTTTGCTAGTCCTAACCCTTTCTCCCCATGTGTGAATTGGTTTGGTTTAATTTAGAACAATCAAGTTGATTTTATATTTTGATTAGGTTAAGGTATGAATGAAATCCATTAATTATCCCTTACTTATACCACATTAACATAATTATCCAAATAATTGTGAGCCAACATATGATTTTCAACCACATGGAAATTAAATTAGCAATGCACCTAAGAAATGAAGTGGTCTAATGCAATTGGCTCATAATTATTGGTTAATTAAGCTAAAGGGTTTGATTAAGTATAATCCTCCTACTCATGTAGTTTGATTATAATTTCCTTTGAAATTCTTTTAGATTATTGAACACCTAGGAATCTACCCAAGAATTGAATGATTGAATTCTAAAATGATTTGGTTATTAGATTGATTAATTAAACTATTTAATGAAGTGATTAAGCCAATAATTAATAGGAAATTGATTAAGTGTTATCCAAATGAAATAAACTTAGGGGAAAATATTGAAAAGAGGTCATAATCTCATTCCCTATGTATATTCATTATTTCATAAAGATTAGCAAGCTTAATTAATGAATTATCACTATTTAACATGTTAATTAATCATTTAATTAATTAAGAGAGTGATTAAGAATGAAATAATAAATTTTCCTAATTAGTCAACCAATAAATTTCAAGAAAATTATGGGAGGCAAAGGTCATCTCACTAATAAATCTCAGAAAGTTTGAAATTAATTTCTAGAGTACTAGAAGTAAGTAATTTTAATTATAGTTCTAATAAAACCTAAATTGAGTCAAAATCATTATTCAAAATTAATTAAATTTAATTTTTTATTATTCTCCTCTAAATTATCTTTAAAATGAGTATTTATTTGTATTTTTTGAATTTTTCTACAATTAATTATGAATTTAAGAAGTTTAATCATTAAAATTAGATTAATTAAACCTAATTATCCCCCTATTCCCATCGAGCCACGTGGTGGCTGACACGACGCGCTAACACAATGTGCTTTCCACATGGCTTGATGGGATAGGTTATTTAACTTGTCACATCTGTCGGTTGAGTCAGTTGGCGATGGATGTGCTTTCTCTATGGGCCGTCCGATTTAAGATTGGACGACTGAGATCAATCTCGCAGTTTAGAAGGAATTAGAGCGATCTAAGGCCTGATATGATCACAACTGTCCATTCCAACGCAATGGACGTGGTGATCTTTTTCCTTCACGAACGATGAGATGAACATTTCATCTTTCCTTGTTCAATGAAGCACTAAGCTCGATTGAGATCAAAATGATCCCACAACCAAAGGAGGGAATGCATCCAATGGTCAAGATTATGGGATGATAATTTCTTCAAAAGGACCAACTAAAATTTCTAGCTATGGCTTCAAGAATTACCTCCCTAGAGGCTATCACTAATGCTTCCAATGGAGGAGGTATCTTCGTCTAGTAGAGATGAAGCCCTGTTGAAGAAATATGATCATGATTTGAAGTGGTTTGCTCAGTCAACCAAGCTCCTCTTCAATGGTGATCAGCCTTGATCGAAGTGGCACTTCCTATTTTTTGGAGACTTGGCAAATGATTCGATTGAGCTTAACGAGGTCCAAGGATGGTCTGTGCAAGGTTAATTGCAATTTGGTTAAGGATTGAGTGAATTGGATCTCGAGTTCACCTCCCCTATTTTGGCTTTGAGTAAAACTGAGAAATGGGCAATGAGGGAGCCCGAGAATGGCTTGGAAAAGCTTGGGGAAGCTTCGATTCAACCTCTTGAGCTCTGAGGAAAGAATGGCTTGTGGTTTGAGTGAGAATGAGAGGGGGTATATCTCCCCCTCCTTGAATCAGATGGTGGGTGGCTGATTTTCCATTTTGGCTCAATGGGTTGGATTGGCCAATCAGTTTTAGTTGGAAAACATCCCACATGGGTCATTTTGGGCAGACGAGTGAGGGAGAGTAGCTTCCCATGTGCTTGGTGAGTGGATATGCTGATCCAAGTGTTCAAATGTGATTGGGGAGGTCGATTTGGCCTTGCCTTGGGTCATGGCTAACCCAAGCTCATTTGGTCATGTTCACCACCTTCCTTGGTGCCCATGTGGACCAATAGAAGGATGTCAAGTGGCCTTGAGAAAGAAATGGCCAAATTCCAAGTGAATTTGGTCATAGGATACCCTTTGACCTAATGGTAAAGTGGTCATTTGGCCATGAGTTTGATTTGGGCCGATTTGAAATGATTTGAAAATGGGTTGGGCCAAATTTCAAAGGATTTGGTGTTCATTTGATTTGATTTGGCTCAATTTAACCCATTTAGGTTAAGTTAGGTCAAATTAAGTTGACCAATTGATCAAATTGGGTCAAACCATGGTTAGTCAAGTTCAAATGATCATTTGGAGCCTATGGTCAATTTGGTTCAATTTGGTTTAGATTTGGTTTTGGTTCATTTAGGTTCATTTAGGTAAAATGGGTTAAGTTGACCAATTTGACCCATTTAACTCAATTTGGTTAGGTCATGGGTTGGTTTAGGCTTGGTTGATCATTTGAAATGTATTACAAACTTTGGTTTCAATCTATTTTGATTTGGTTTGATTTCAAGTTCATTTGACCTTATAGGCCAAGTTGGGTCCATGGTCAATTGGGCTATGTTTGGTCTAATTTATCAATTGAAGCTTTGGTCAAGTTCAACAATTAATTTGGAATGAATTTGATCCATTGGATGCAGTCAATTTGGCTTAGATCAAGATTTGACCCATTTTAGATTTTTAAGTCAATTTGGGCCAACTTTGGTCAAGTGGCCAATTAGGCTTGGTTTGGCTCAATTGATGGCTTGATCATGTTCAATCATTGATTATGGATTGGTTTAGATCAATAGTTTCAATCCTTTTGGCTTATAATGAATTTTGGCTTGTTTAGGTCTCATTTTGGCTAAGTGTTGACTTGGTTAAAGGCTAAGTTTGACTTTGTTTTACCCAATTTGAGTGATTGATCATTCTAGGATGATTGTTGACAAAATTTGAGGCTTGGATGGGCTTAGTTCAATCCAATTTAGGTTGGATTAGAACTTGGCTCAAAAAAGTCCTTTAGGTCACTTTGGGTTAAGTTAGCCTAAATGGGTCAATTGGCTTGATCAAGGCTTGATTCAAGTTTGGTTTAACTCACATATGGACTTATGATGGAAATATAAATCCAATTGCAAGTGGTTTGGAGTCAAATGGGTTTTGGTTCATTTGATAATTTCAAGTCAAAAGGATGAACATGGGTTTGACTTGGGTTAGTTTGATTTTGGCTTGGTGATTGTAGTATATGTTTATATTTGGGCATGTGATTGAAGGAGTGATTGTTTGAAGAGAAAATCCAAGGGTTTGGATTAATTTGAGAAGGATTTTGCTAAATCGAAGAAATTGGCTTAAAGGATATAAATTGAATTTTAGTTTAATTTTGGATTTAGCTTTGGTTATTTGAATTTATACTTCATTTATATTTGTGAATATAAATGAAGATATAAATGGGTTAAGAGAAAATCATTTGAGTTTGAAGTGATTTGGATTTGGTTTGGGCTAAGTCCATAAGAAGAAATCGAAGGGCTTAGGAAAGATTTTGGAATTTGAATTCAATCATGTGTTTCAATCATTTGATTTAGAATTAACTCATGATTTGGATTTGAATTTGAGGTTTGGTTTGAGAGAAGGAAGCAAAGATTGAGTTCAAGCTATAGGGTAGGCAAGTCGGGCTTAATGAGCCTCATGTTCAATTCGATCAATTTTGATGATAAACTAATGCTTGGATGTTCTAATGAATGTTTTATGTATTTAAGATATATCAATTGCTAATTACATATCCAATACATCTCATAATATGTTTGAGGAAATTGCAAGAGAAGAATGAAAGATAGATCAAATTGGATAGATGAAGCTCAAAATATAATTTTAGGTTATATGCATTTATTCATTGGCATGAATCAATTTGCTCTAACATATTATTTTAATGAGGTTAATTTATATAAATCTCTATCGAATTAACATTCAATTATATGTTTCATACATAGCATTTGAATTGTCAAAATAATAAATGATAATGACTATTAAGTGTAATTATTTTATTTATTTAATATAATTAAATATTTTAATTTAATTTGATGGTTATATGATAACTAACATATGTATGATTATATATAAATTATATCATAATATTTAAATGTCACATGTCAAAATTAACAAAAATATATGAAATTTTGTATTTTAGCCAAAGTCATTTTATAATCAAGGAATTTATATCTGATTTCATCTCCAATGGATTCCTTGGATATTTTTCCTTTAATTTGATAGGTCACATGATCCACGTTTGATTAAAATTGAATTTATTATGACTTTTCAAACATTAGATTTTAATAATGAATGCATGCTACATGCTTTGAATATATTAAGAGCCATATTTGATTATTTTTACTTGCCCATGTGAATAGCCAAATTTTGGCGCTTTAATTTAATATTTATTTAATATAAATTATATTTTATTGAATATTAAATTATCACATGATAGCATGTTAGAATAATATTTTTTTTGAAATAATTCAAAATGACCTTCTTGCCTATAAATAGCCCTCATTCTCTTCATGAAAGCATTCCTCATTCAAAATTCAAAATCCTCCAACAAATCTAAGAGAAAATTTCTTAGATTTTCCTTCCAAGTATTCTCCAAATATTGCAAGATCAAATCCTTGGTTTGGAAGCTTCAACATCTTCAACTAAGCAAGCTTTCTCAAATTACTTGAGTTTTTTTTCTTGATCTTAATCCTTTTAGTTGTTCATGCTATTTTCACCATCTATTTATTCTTTCCAAACTATACTTTTGGTGGATTAGTCTTTGGACATTATTTTTCACATCAAAGTTTCTCAATCATTTTTGTGAAAAACTCTTGTGATAGTTTGTAGGATCTATTTCAACTTGTTGAAATTTTAACTTCCTACAAATTTCTTTTGGTTTCTTGAAATATTTCTTCATTAATCTCATTTTGAAAGATCATTTATTCTTAGATCTATTTTAGAAGTATATTTTAAGCATTTTAAATTAAATTATTATGCTGAAATTATTTTCATATTTGCTAGATCTCTTTTAATTAAAAGCTTACTAGCCTACTTAGATCTATCATATACTCATTTTATTTAAGTATTTTGTGATCATTAGTTTTAATTGAAAGAATCTTTTTGGTTAAAATAAAACAAATTATTCCTTTTTGAAATTTATTTTAATGTGCAAAAGAACATTGTGAATTTATTTTGAAATAATTTTTATATTAGTCTACAAATTGTAATAACATAAACATATTAGTAAGACCACTTTAAGATATTTATTTTATTATTTCTTATCAATATTAAGTGAGCATTTTATCTTGCCAAAAATTTTAAGTTGTAAGTGATAATTTATAAGTTGTGAGATCATTTTTTGAATTGGATAGATTGGTATATTTGTGAGAGATTTATTTTATCAAAATTTATTATCTTATATTTTTCTTTTTGTCTAAAATTTATATTGGGTTGTACAGCCTTTGTAGGAGAGTACATATTATTGTAGGGGTTGTACTCACCCCGTTATAGGAGAGTACTATTTGTAAACTATTTTTGCATTTAGTGGATTCCTAGCCACTTAAAATTTAAGATATAAGTTTTAAAATTTTAATATAATTTGCTTTGTGTGATTCACAAAGTTCTAAATCTCTATAAAACTATTCCTATGGCTAACTCTTCTAAGTCTCTAAGGTTAGGTTAAGTGTTCACCTAATCACTAGAATTATCTTAATACTAAGGAACTCATAGTGTCTAGAGGAGTCCTATGTCTAAGATGGAGAAGTTTATAGCTCACGCTAAAAGTGAGGTCAACAAAGGGCTCCCATAGGTGTGGTGTGTCTAAAAAGGCATACCGCACATATTGGTGTTGACCAAGATGATCAACAACATTAGAACGATCACAAACACTAACAGAAATGATCTACTCTTAAACCTGATGTGTAGAAGGAATCAAGATCTTAGTGCAATGCAACTCTACTTATGTCAAAAACATACGAGAGCGAAGGAGGAATCTATTAGAGATTGAGTATGTGAGCCTTCCATTAGGGGGAAAAGGTTCAAGTTTTCCATTGGAGATAAGAGGTTGTGAAATCCGCTGGGGGATTAGAATTTGGAATCCACTTGGGATAAAAAGGTGTGAACCTTCCACTAAAGGAGCATGTTCGGGTTGGATTGAATTGATTCCACTAGGAAAATTGGAAATATTTGCATCTCACTGAGGAAAAGCTGATTTATTTGATTGTTTAATTTGACTCCACTCGGGAGGTTGGTTGGTTTTATTTTAGATTTTGAATTTTAAATTTTGAGATGGACCCTGACAGTTTGCGATGGACCGCACTGAGTAGGGGTCATGTCATCCTTGGCCTACTTCAAGTTTACCAATCCAAAGGGGTATTCTACTAATCCACATAATAAAATTATCCAAATAAAGGGGTTACCTTTCTATGTGTAGCAGTTATATTAGGAAGAAAGTGTAGCAGACTTACATCTTCCAAGATAGAGATTAGTCGCTAGGGTGATCTTTTGGTGACAAAATGAATCAAACCCAACCTTAGCATGACTACTGATTGAATATCGCTGGGGGACTTAAATCAACTAAAAGATAAACAAAATTAATTTTATTTTAATTATAATTGATGGATCATGTCAGTTTGCCATGGACCGCACTGAGTAGGGGCCGTGTTGGCTTTGGCCTACTTCAAATTTATCGATTCAAAGGGAGTAGTTTCCTGACCAAAAGGAGAGAACTATCCAACCAAAGGGGTGCCTTTCGGTTTGCAGTGGCTAGTTCAGGGAAGAAAGCATGGGAACTCACATCTTCCTGAACAAAAGACCACTCAGGTGATACATAAGCAAGGTAACATGTCAACTTGACCTAGGGCTGTCCATCGATTTATGACAGTCATGCTAAGAAGAATGCATAGTAGACTTACATCTTTTAGAGCGAAATGATCGTCGGGGCAACTAGTTTCTGGCAAGACAGATTGAACTCACCTATAACTACCGAGAGTGTCAACCCGAAGACTTATCTCAACTCATGTGTAGTCAGGCAATTCCTATAGGGAGTTTTGCTGATAATGCCCTAAAGATAGGATGCTTTCTTTGGAAAAGATCAGCTAGGGGCTTGAATTCCTAATCTATAAGTAAAAAAAAATTGTTTGTTTATTTGTTTTTTGTGGACCTTGTTGGTTTATGAGGGATCATACTGAGAAGGAGCTTATATCAGCCTAGACCTATCTCAATTTATTGGTCCAAGGGAGAATCTATGCATCCTCTTAAAAAATGCTCCAACCATATGGGTGGCTACTAAGAAAGGGGGATTGTCCATTCTAAGAGTAGCCCGGGTAGTGTCTAAATGGGGTCACAAAGGATGTGATCCAAACAGAGTTCCCATAGGGGAGGGGTCATTAAGGGCTTTATCCAAAACCCTGAAGAAGATAATGTCTATAGGTATTCAGTGGCCAACTCAAGGAGAAAGTATGGTGACTCATATCTGCCAAGAGTGGTGTATTCACCGGGTGAGTCGCTATCAACATAGAGAACATCAACCAACCTAAGGTGTCCATCAATTTGCGATAATCAGCCTAGGAAGAAAGTATCGGGGACTCACATCCTCTTACAATGGAACTAATTGCTAGGATAGTCTGTCTTCTTGACAGTGCTATCACCTAGGCTTACCACCGAGTGAATGCCACTAGGGGACTTATATCAACTCAAAAGTACTCAAGAGGAAAGGAGCGATTGGGGGACTTATCCTAAGCCTCAAATATACTCGACCTAGTTAATGCATGATGGCTAGTTCAAGAAGAAAGCATGTAAGCTTACATCCTCATAAACAAAGACAACATGAGGTAGCTTGTTCGCTATGCAGTGAGGTCTACTAAACTAACAAGGCACTCATCGGTTTGCAATGGTAAAGTCGGGAAGAAAATGCAAGGACTTACATCTGCCAGAAAAATGACCATTGGGGTGATAGACAAGCAAAGTAGCATGTCAGCCCGACCTAGAGCAGCTAATGAGTGAGTGTCATCAGGGGCTTGCTTCCACATCAAAATAACCTAAGAAAAAGAAAGATATGCATTTAAAGATATGCATTTATTTTTGTGTTTCTGTTAGAGGGAATAGGATGCCACTCAGGTTCTCTTACACCTACTCTAAACACGTTTAAGAGTTAACGAAATGGTGCCACAAATGGTAGTTGTGATCCCACTAAGAAAGAATGTCGCTTAGGTTCTCTTACACCTAACTTAGTTATGCTAGTCGAAAAAGGATGCTTCTTGGGTTCTCCTACACCTACTCTAGTAGCGCTGGGGAATTGTGCTTAATTTGTGTTTGTGTTGTGAAAGAAGGATAGGATGCCTCTTAGGTTCTCTTATACATACCCTAAACATGTCGTGGCAGATTTGCAAACAAGCAAACAATGCTTCAAATGAAGAGAATATTTTGATGAATTGGAATGAAATTTTTGAAGATAATTATTTTCAAATATGATTTTATGGATAGTATTTCTTCAAATAGAGAACATTGATTGGAAGCATCGGGCATTTTCCTTTATAATTAATAAGTTAATAAGATCCTCCTTGGTAGGCCTTCTCTATGGCAAAAGGTCTTCCCAAGTGGGTTCAAACTTACCTCCCATCTTTTGACTTGCAATAATTGGTCTCCTTAGAACTAAAACAAGCTCTTCTACTTGAAAAGCTCTAGGGTGGACCAACTTATTATGAGCTTGAATCATCTTGGCTTTGTACAACTCGAGATTTTGGCATGCCTGTAGGGGTCTCTCCTCCAAACCTTTGAGCTCTTCTAACCGCAACCTGACATTCTACCCTGTAGTGATTTTACTACCATTGTTATCCTTAGTGATGGGAGATGAACCTCTAATGGCAGAACGACTTTGAACCAATACACTAAGGAGAATGGGGTAGATTGGGTTGGAGTTCTGTATGTCGTGCAGTATGCCCACAAGACTTCAACTAGCTGCTCATGCCACTGTTTCTTGTTGTCATTGACTGTCTTCTTTAGTATATGGATGAGAGTTTTGTTGAATGCTTCTGCTAGGCCATTCACTCTAAGATAGTAGATAGTGAAGTATATCCAATGTATATCGTGTCTCCTAGCAAAGCTGTTGATCTTGGTGCTTTTGAATGCAGTACCATTACCGGATATAATTCATCGAGGCACCTTGAACCTATATACAAAATAATTCCTAAAAAACTGGAGCACTTGCTGAGCTGTGACCTCTTTAAGTAGGATTTCCTCTGCCCACTTGGAAAAGTAGTTGGTGGCAGCTATGATGAACCGATGACCCTTAGAAGAAGGAGGATTAATCGAACCCACTATATCGGTACCCACAACACTCAAATGGCCATGAGGCCAATGTAGGATGTAGAATGTTGGGTGGTTGATGGAGGACCACACCGTGTATCTGCCAATGATGACACCTCCTAGCTACATCCATGTAGTATGTAATCATCAAAGGCCAGTAGTATCCTAGTCTCTTGATCTTTGCTTTCATCTTTGGACCAGATTGATGCACTCTGCATAGACTTGAATGTACCTTGATCATGATCATATGGGCTTCGTGTTTGTCTAAACAGCATAACCACATTTGATCAAAAGATCATCGGTACAAGGTGCCATCGATGAGAGCATAAAAGAGAGCTCTCTACTTCATCTGATGGGTTTATGATTTATGTTAAGGTAGTTTGCCTTTAGTCAAGTAATCTATGAATAGTTGCCTCCAATCTACCTCCTCATCCTTTTTGGTAATGACAACCTACCCTTCAAGAGAATAGCTCTCGATGAGTTTAGCATCAACAAGAATAATACTTGTCTATTTTGGACCCTTATTGGAATGGACTCATTTTTCGGGCATGCTAACTCCTTAGTGAGTTTGGCCAAAGCATCTACTACTGCATTCTCTCCTCAAGGAACCTTGTAGATGGTGAACTCAAGGATTTGGGCCAACAACTTCATGGCAGTGATGAAGCTTAGGTTTTAGAACCTTATAGGACCAGACGTTGATGGCCACCGAGAATAGATGTTGATGCTTTTGACACACACTATAATAACTAACTCTAAATTGGCTATCAAAGTCTCATACTCAGCTTCATTATTAGTGCATGGATTGGAGAGATAGTATGAGAATCTCATCACGTTATAGTCTGGAGTTAAAATGATGATTCCTACCCCTACCTTTCCTGGAAGAGTAGATCGTGGTTCTTCTCCTTTTTGAAAAGAAGCTGCATATCAAAATACATCTCCCAATGGTGATTTTCAACCTCCCCTAAGTTCAAGATTTTTTTGTTAGAGAGATTATCACTAAGCGGAGAGTTAGCAGGAAGTGGATGTGCTACTAAGAAATCAGCTAGTGCCTATCCTTTCACTGCTCGGAGGGGTATGAATGTAATATCAAACTATGAGAGAATCATGGACCAACGTTCCAACCATCCGGATAATGATCGTGTCATGAGATACTGCAGTGGGTTGGTTCTTGAAATCAAGTTTACCTTATGAGAAAGCATGTAGTGTTGTAGCATTTGGGATGCGTGGATGAGAGCTAGGAAATGCTTCTCAATAGGTGGGTAGTTTTCTTCAGTAGGGATCAGATGATGGTTGAGGTAGTAGAGAGCATTTTCCTTCCCTTCTTCGTTGGTTTGGGCCAACAAAGTGCAAAGGGAGTCATCCAATGCAGCAGTGTAGATGAAAAGTGACTTGCCCAGGATAGGGGTTGCTAGAATTGATAGCTTCACCAAATACTATTTGATGTCTTCAAAAGCATGCTGGGACTTATCATCACACTTGAACTCAGCATCCTTTTTGACAAGTGTTGAAAATGGCTTGCATATCCCTGATAGATTGGAGACAAAGCGCCATAGATATGCCAGACGCCCTTGGAAATATCTAAGTTGAGTTAGACTTTTAGGGTGTGATATTTCAAAGATAGCTTTGATCTTTTATGGGTCTATCTCTATTCCCCGATGTCAGATAACAAACCTAAGGAACTTCCCTAAAGCTACTCTGAATGCACACTTCAGGGGGTTCATTTTGAGGTTGAATTGTCTTAACTATTCATAAAATGCTCTCAAGTCAAAGAGATGGTCTTCTTTTCTTTACTTTTGACAACTAGATCATCGACATAGCATTCTACTTAATGATGAATGAGTTCTTCAAAAATTTGAGTCATGGCCCACTAATAAGTAGCACCAACAGTTTTAAGACTGAAGGGCATAACCTTATAATAATAGATTCTGATCGAGGTTTGAAAAGAAATATTCCTCTCATCTTCGGGGCCATCTTAATTTGGTTGTAGCCAAATGATCCATCCATGAAAGAGAATATTGCATGAGACGAGGCAATGTCCACCATTAACTCTAGTATTGGAAGTGGAAATTCATCCTTAGGACATGCCTTATTTAAGTCCAAATTGATGCATGTGAATTCAATTCTTCTTCTTGACCGGGATGGCACTACCAACCGTGTAGGTATTTTTTCCCCGACAAAGCCAAGATCCATCAATTTCTTTACTTTAGAAATGACGTTGTTTGATTTCTAAACACATGCATCTAGGAGCTTGCTTGATACTAGCGTGGTCTATTAGTTTGCTACATCGTGAGATAATTGGCATATCTTCATAGCTACATGCAAAGTAGTTCTTAAACTCAATCAATAGCCTAACTAAGTCATTGGTTTCTTCTTCACTCAACAAAGAAACGTATGTAGGGCATGGATCTTCTTATGTCCCAGGTTGATTTCATTTAGCTTATCGATGGTTGAATTGATTTCTTCTTCAAATTATGGAGGTGCATCTTTGATTTGAAGATCATCAAGATCATCTAAAGTTTCTAAGCATACCTCCTCATAAGAGTTAGTGTGATTTGAGAAGATTCTATCAGACTCTAGATGATTGGTGATAACTAAGTAGTAACCATCATTGTTGACCGACCCACTATATCAATCTTTGTCCTAGATTGAACATCCGCCTTTAGTTGTCCCATAGCTTCAAATACTACCGCTCGACTATGTAAGGAATCAAACCTTTCTGTGCAATGAACATAAGGCAGTACCAATCAAAAGGTAATTCCATTCAATCTTATGCATCATTCTCAAGTTCTACATCCGCTTGACTTGAGGATGATGATCACAATAGGAATCTCGCTTGACATCCATGGAAGACCTGGGGGCTTCTTAACCACCAAACCTCAACCTTTTGAGAAGAAAGTGGGTTAGAGTGAAGGTTCCAATAGCCTAATGATTTTACATAATCCCACTGAATACATTTATGCTTTGCTTGGAGGCATCTTTGTCCTCATTTGAGTGTCACCTCCAATGACCCACCGAGAGGGTTGCTGAGTGCTAATCACATGAGACTCATCCTCCGAAATGGATTCTAAGTCTATGTGAATAGCGTATACTCTGAATTGGAACATAGCCCCTGGAGCCACAAACCGTGGGTGTCTTCCTCCTCTAGAACTGCCTCTGCCTCTACTTGGTGGAGGTCGAGTCATCCTACCCATATGTCATGGTGGAACAAACTGGGTGGAATGTAACATACTCTACCCTCTACCTCATCCCTCGGTTCCTTTCTTACTCATTTATAATGCTTTTTTTTCTTTCTTTTTTCTTTTCTTTTTTTATTCTTTTTTATTTTCTTTTCTATTTGAATTTTGGCCAAGTTTACGAGAATAGGTGATTTGATTTTTAGAAAGATAGTAGGTTGCATCCTCATATATCTCGATCTCTCTAACTGAGAATGGCTTTTCATCTCCTTTGACACAGTATTCGATTCCATTTCTTTGAAACTTGATGCATTGATGAAAAGAGGATGGAACCATCTTATTCTTGTGTATCCAAGGCCTACCGAGCAAAGTAGTCAACGATGTATTCGAAACAATTATATACTTGGCTACAGTCTTCAAGTTTCCTATTTCCAAAGGTAACACTATGGAGCCTAAAGTCCTCTCGCCCTATTCATTGAATCCTCTCAACATTGTCCGATCTCCTCGAAGTTCAGAGATGTCGATCCTCAAATAGGCAAGGGTTTTCAGGCTCATAATGTTCACTGATGCACCTGGATTAACCAACACCCTAAAAAGTTTGAATTTGCCCATATCCGCTGTGATGTAAAGGGGACGATTGTGCTCCATATCTCCTAGAAGAAGGCCTTTGTTGGTTAATGTGACTCCCTCTGCTTCTCTTGAATAATGTACCTCCTCTCCAACAACAGTCAGCTAAGCTAAGCATATTTCTGGATCAAGAAGGGCCTTGATTAATGATTCCCTCATCTCTTTGGGTAAGATAAGGGCAACATATATGCTTAGTTTAGATGGAAACTTTCTTATGTGAGCAAGGACATTGTAGTCAACTCTGGGTTGGTCCTTCATAAGCATATCCATGGGTGGAGCATCATGTGGAGGGACTTTGCTCACTAGTACTTACTTTTCTTTGTCTTGAGGTGCCGCCTAGGAGGTAGAACCTTGTCACGCAAAGGTTAACCTGATCTCTTGTAGCGGTTAGTGGAAGATTCTACCTGCTTCATACCCTATAGCTTCTCCTATAAGACTCAAATCGATGATTCCAAGTCAATCTCAAGAGGTGAACCCGTATTATTCAGAAAAGGAAAGTCCATTTTTGAATCAGAAAGAGTATGATCGGAGTTATTATAATTATTAAGACTTGAACAGTTTTATAAAGGAGTAAAACCAGATAACCCATCAGAAGTGGCACAGATGTAATTCAAACTAGCTTTCTTCCTTGATTTAGATTTAAATGGAGGTACATGGTAGAAATTTAGTAAAGTAAGTGGGGAGAGGGATTTGATGCCCTCTCTCATTGATATAAGATGTCCGCTAGAAGAAGAATTAGTCAAGAAGAATGTCACCAAGTAGTGGTTATAAAGGTGGAATGGAGACTGACGGTTGGTGGTTGTGCTTGGCTATCCTGTGCAAGTATGGGTTGTTTGAGCTCTACTTCCCAAGTTATCTTTAGCAACTTGTGAATCTTCCTTGATGTTGGAGGTTCGACCGCACCTTTAAGGAAAGTTTTTTGATTTTAGAAATGATCTTTTTAGAGGTTCAAGATAAAGAAATATCTCAACCTTCTTTTGTTTTGAGAGGATCACATGTATCCCCAAGGATTACCCTAATAGAACTGGATAGCTGTTTTACTAAATATTCCTTAGGGATAACTACAAAGACCCAACTTGTATGCTTAAGTCGGCCTTTAAATGTAAAGCAATCCTCCAAAATATGGCCTAAGCATGCTGGTAAAAGTTAGGATCATTACTCCTACCCACTTTCTTCGACTTCCTAGGTTCTGTGTAAAAAATTAGATTTCTTTAAGAAGTTCATAAAGATTTTCCTGACTACCTCCCTCTTAAATAAATAAGGTTTATTTAATTTATCCAAAAGAGTAGGTGAATGATAGTTACCTTGGGGAGGGTATGTATACACCGCTAAGAGTATGGCTAAGGAGGAGGATGAGGCCATAAGGACCATAAGATGGTCAAAGTGGTGGTAAAGAAGGTAGAAGCAAAGCCTGTTGAGCTCGAGGTCTCTCTTACTGATCTCTAGATGGTTGTTTCCCCTTATCCGATGCTGCTACTGCCCCTGGCTTCCTTTCGTAGGCTTTCTATGAATTTAGCTTTAATGACTGACCTTGAAAAGGAAACTATTTGGCCTCCCCTTATAGACTAGCCTCCTTGTTGATTAACTTCTCAAATGTCTTAATGGTGATACATTTAAGCATGAAGGTGAAGCAATGAATATTCTTTAATGGAATTTCAATAGCATGATGTTCGCATACCTAAATTATGTCATCTAAGAATGCAATCAACGAGGGACTCACCGGGTGTTGTTGAGCTACAACGATCACCCATAGTTATCCTCACGAGTTCAAACCTCTTAACAAAGAGTTGCTCCAACTCAGCAAAAGTCTTCACTGAATCATTGGAAAGTTCTGCGTACCAATCAAAAGTAGTGCCTGCTAGACTGCTGAAAAAGAGACAGAATAATAATGCATCGCTGCCACCAGCATTGCAATAGTTGTCCCTGAAGTGTGTTATATGTTGGCGAGGTTTTCCTCTGCCATCAAAACTTTTGAAAGAAGGAGGTATAAAACCATTATGATATTGGAAATGATTTTCAAGGAACTGAAAATCCAAAGAAAAATATATTCCGTCAAAAGAATCAGCGGAAACGCCACTGGAAATTTTTCGATTGGATTGCTTATCGCCCATAGATGGGTTTGGAGAATCACTTTGATTCACATATGAAATCCCTAGCATATTTAGTAAGATTCTCAAATTATTATAAGGAAAAAATTTATAATGGAATAAATCTTGCTTTGCCTTCTCACAAAGACCCAAACTACAAAAGTATAATTTGCTCAATAATGGAAGGACTTGAAGTCGAGATTGGGTGGTGAATGGATTCAAACAACACCAATGACAAATTCATTTGCTGTTTTAGTTGGTGAAGCATTCAAGGTTAGTATATTGTAGAATAATAAATATTTTAGGACGATTTACATACATACCATACAATTCTTATGTATTTACATATCTAACACTTAAACTTTATTTTTTACATATATAACATCCTAATCTTCAATATCACATCAAAAATATCATGATGATTTACTTTTTAAAAATGAAATGCACCTTTTTAAGCATAGGAAAGTGTTAGATATGTAAATATCTAACTTTAGGTGTTAGATATATAAATGCATAAGAATTGTGTGGTATGTGTGCAAATCTTTCATATTTTTAATGTGAGAAAAAAATATTATTTAATGTTAAATAAGATTTTCAATTATTTTTTTGACCCAAGCATGGACAAACGGAAGACTTCATGCTCCTAATCATCGAGTAAAACTTAACAGAGAGATTGAAAAATGATATGCGGTATTTTTAGCATAATACTAAGTGTCACAAATGATATGATAAATGCTCCAAAGGAATTAATTGATGAATAACATCTTTTACTTTTCAAGCCATATAAATATTATGATTATGTGAAGTTTTGCTTTTCAGAGAAAGGAGAGAAAGTTGATGATGCCCTCAAAGTTTTTTTGGTGTTTAGTCAAATATGAATGTTGTTATATGTGCTACCTATTTTTTTACTTGTCTAAACTCTATTATCTTGGTGTTGTAGCTTTTTTCTTCTAATAAAAGTTATAAAATGGTGAAGCTCCACAAAACGGAGGCGAGCACAATAATATCAATGGCAAACGACATAAGCGTTGACATTTGAAACATAATTATAATTTTTTGAAGCCCCAAAATATGAGTCACATCATCACACTACAATTTAAGTGGCTATTTGATATGAAATTTTCAGTATAATCTAATTAAGATTTAAAGGAAATTTTATCAAATATTTTTTCAGGCATCTAAATAATACAAATAGTTAAATATTGTTTTAGAGTTTTAAAAAATTGTTAAATCATGGGGTTAGTTGGATTTTACAGATTAAAGGACCTGTACTCTCTAACTTTAGATGTTTTAAATTTAATATTTATTCAACTCTTAAATTTTATATAGGTTTTCAGAATTTAATACTCTTAAGATATTTTAAAACAGATTTTAGAGGATTTTGAGTTGTATATTCAACTTGAAGCCGAATAAACGCATATCAGAAATTTAATGCCCCTTGGGAAGCATAACGCTGCAATACGGATCATAGTGCCATGTTTTCATGAAGGCTCTTGCTTCATTTCATTTTAACAATTCTAATTACTTTTCCTTATATATATATATATATATGACCATTGGCTGCTATTACCAACAACTTTATTTACTATTCTTATTTCTTATAAATTGTTGAGAAAGATCTATTTTCTTATAACATTAGTCGTTGAGTAATTTTCCTTTAACTTTAAGCTATTCTTTGTGAATGCATCTAAACACAACTGATGATTACTGTATCTATACGACGTTAAGGTTCCCACTAACTACTATTTTTCATACAAAATTTTAGTGATTATAATCAATAGAAGTATTAAATAAATCGATAAAAGTGAAACAATAATCAAAAGTTTGGTCAACCTTTTTTCATAAAGGCAATCTCAAAATATAGGCATGAGAATATCTTATAAGTTTCTTATAAAATTTCTCTTATAAATAAGGAGTCTTTAAAAATTGGTAGTTTAGTAAAGATTCCTTTCAATTACAATCACTCTTTAAACATCAACATATATATGCTTCTAGCACTATAGCCTAGACCGAATATCTCATCAACTTTGTCAAAGA
Source organism: Cymbidium sinense (assembly GCA_021442155.1). Lineage (NCBI taxonomy): Eukaryota > Viridiplantae > Streptophyta > Magnoliopsida > Asparagales > Orchidaceae > Cymbidium > Cymbidium sinense. The sequence continues at coordinate 104,914,224 of CM038215.1, forward strand.
TATGATAGTCAAAGTGGTAATTTAGACACTACTTTGTACAAGATGGGATTGTAGTGATACTTTAATAGATGATAAGGAAAAGTGACGCCTAACTACAAGTTCTTTGTTGTTAATGTGAATGTTCTTTTGAGTGGCCTATTTTATTATTTTGGATTCTTTGATGACACTAAATTCCTTCATGTTGTAATATTTGTAGTTATAGAAAAAGTTCATCATCTCAACATTGAATGAAAACACCGATACAAATTTATAATTTGAGCAATGCATCTAAAAGATTAGATTTTTTTCGTGAAAATCAAAAGAAAAGAAAAAAAAAAATCCCAATTTAAATAGTTTCACTTGGACTCAAATATTACAAAAGGATCCTTTCTTTTATTGATAAGCATTAATGTGATGTAGGACACATTAATTAATATATCTAGTTCATGTCTATTATATTATAATATTATTTATCAAATTATACATATATAATTTGCAATTGAGAGAATGGTCATCATAAATTAGCAGTTAAGCATTGAATACTAGTTACTGGTTAGTGTGGGATGATAGTTGATGTCCATGAATAGTCTATTTAACAACATTTGACAAAAAATCACGCACCAATGCTAATAGTGGAGATTATAGTTTGTTAATGAATAGTATTGAGCAGTGATAACTATGTTTGTCAACATTAGCCAGTGATTTACGATGAGTCATACTAATTGCAGGTGTTAAAGTTGGTTAAAGTTACATTGAGTGGCCATGATGACAAATGTTGATATTTATTGATGGATGTTGTTTGTTGCTTACTATTTTGAGCATAAACATTGGTCAATAGATAGTTTTTGCCTTTAGTAGCGGTGACCATCATTGATATTGTTCTATGACTAGTGTTTATTAATTAGTAGTGTTATACAAACCTCAAAAAATTCTTTAAGTTCGAATTTTAGATTTAAGACATTCCCATTCAAAAAAATGGCCATCTAAACATTTGAAATTTTTGGGTATCTCATTATCTTACCTTGTTTGGAATCACTTTTGTTTTTATTTTTGTTTTTATTTTAAGAAATAAAAATATAAAAAAATATGTCTATTTATTTGTTTTATTATTTTGTTTTTCTTTTTTTTAAAAAAAAATTTTGTTTTCAAAAATACTAAACACATGTAAAACATGTTTTTCTTTTTCTTTATTTTTAAAACACTCGGTCATACTTTTCAAAATTTTAAAGATTTAGATTTAATTTTTTTTTAAAAAAATTATATGATTTAATAATATTAATTTTAATTAATTTAATCATACAAGATTTATCTTGAATGCAGGATTAATAGATTAATTTGAATATATCAAGCGTGTATATATATATATAATATAAATTTTAATTTTCATTAATTTTGATTGATTCTAATTAAAGTTAACTATTATATTATAATAATAATAATAATTTAACTTCATCAATAATTATTATTTAAAATATATTTATATTTGTTTCATAGATTTTATGTTTCATAGAACTTAAATATGCAGTAGATATTTTACATTTCATAATTATACATTAATTTCTATTAAATTGTCTTTCTTTGCATTTCCAAAGTTTCAAATGTATCGATAGTTTATCTTGCAGACATTTTTTTTAAGTATCGTGATGATCAAAATAATATTGGTCAAATCGTGACAGATTTGTTCAATTTTATTACGCAATTAAATCAACTACAAAAAATTCTTGTTTGATAGATTTTTATATTTTGAATTTTATAAGTTATTCTTTTACGAATGATATTATTTGTTTGACGCTTTAAATCTAATTTACGACATCACTTTCATCAATTATCGACATCAGATTTGATTCAATTCGGCAATAGATCAGATATGTAGGTCAACATCTATCATCGTTATTTGTGTCCTCAAATATTTTTTTGTTTTATGTTAAAATAAGAAAATGTCAAACATAATTTTATTTTATTTTAAAATTTATAAAATAAAAAATACAAAGTGATCCCAAGCGGCTCCTTAGAGAATAGTTAATTTGATTATTTTATTTTTTCCATTAAAAATTTTACAAAATAACAACTAAATATGTTTTTTTATTTTTATTTTTTAAAATAAAAAATTCATAAAAATATCAAACATATTTTTATTTTCATATAAAAAAAACTGAAAACAAAAATAAAAAATAAAAAATAAAAAGTGATCTCATACAGCCCCTTAATAATTTTAAAATCGAGTGATATTATGCTTGTCGGATTGGTCACATCTAAGTGCATAATCATATAAAATTTCAGCCATATTTGAATTTCAAATAGATTCTTCTAATTATGAATATGAGTACTCTATTTTTTAATTAAAAGAATTTTTTCATCATGATAATAAAACACAACAATTAGAACCTTAACTAAAGAAAAAATTTTAAAAGATATTATAAAATAAAAATTACCAGCCACGAACATAAAAATAACTAACCTTAGTTTCATATTGCTTATGAAATTAACTAATGCTTTATTAAAATGTGGGGTCTTCTCATCTTATGTGTTATTCTAGCATAAAGGTTTCTTGAAGAGTCTAATAAGGGTAAATCTTCTACGTATGTAATATTTTGGCCTAAATGCTTTGATGTTTTATGGTTTAAAAATTATGTCATAATTCATGTCAAATTAGATAAATATCGCTAGATGCTCTTTTGGATGATTGTTGACATTTTTTTGAAATCATGGTCAACAATATTTTATTGAGATATATTATTATATGCCATAATTAGTCTATATGATTTATTATTATTATTATTATAATAAATAAATTATTTGTATAATAATGTTATGTTTGATCACTAATGCTATATATTTTATGATTGACCAATGATATATAAATTGCTTATAAATAAATTCTACATATTTTGTAGAAGTCCATAGCCAAAATTTTTAAATTAGGCTTAATGTTAATCTTAATTAGTAATTTAGACAAAAATATAATAACATAATAGGCCAGTCTATTAAGACCAATAATAGCGTCCGCGTTGGCCAATCGTTCAACGATTACGAGAATAATTTATTTTTTTAAAATCTAGAAGCGATTTTCATATTTTTCGTGTCGGGTCGAGCAAAGTTGGTATTGTTGGAATCATAACAAAATTTTATACAACATGTTGATTGAAATTTACAATTGACCCGATCGTAAGATTTTTGCATGTGCACAAAAATCACAGAGTTGAAATTTCTTGTCGTATTTTTGCATTTATCATCTGCGAATTGAGCGAATTTTATATTGTTGAATCATAACAAAATTTTCTACAACTTTTCTTTGTCAAAATTTAAGATTACGCGATATACGCAGATTTTTGAGAATCTGCAAAAGGCGAGCTAAAGTTAGGAGCAACAATCATTATTTTGGGTGTATCAGTCATATGTTAATGGAATTAACTTCATATAGTTGAATCTTAAGAAAATTTTCTACAACTTTAATGTTTGGTCAAAATTTTATTCGCGATATATTTTGCAAATGCGCTACTGGGCGGAGTGAAAGTTATTATGTATTTTCTTGCGTGAGTCATACATATTGATGAACTTATATTGTTGGAATTGTAAAAATTTTATAACTTTCATGTTGACCAAAATTTATGATTCGATTGAATGTACGGAAATGCGGCGGGCTGGGTTGAGCAATCATATTTTATGCGTGTCGGTCATATGGTGTCGAATTAAGCCAATTTGTATCATTGAATCGTAAATTTTCTACAACTTTCATGTTGGTCGAAATTTACGATTGCGGCTCGATGCGTAGCAGATTTTGAGAAATGAATAATGATGAAATGCACAAATAACTCACGCTAAATAAACACTTTTAATGAAGTGCAATTAACAACTTTTTTAGAGTCATGACATATAAACAAGTGTTGGTAGCACATTAGTCTTATTGTTTGAGATAATTATTCATATTGATTATATTCATATAAGAGAAGTGAATGTGCTAGTATTAGAAATGCAACCATTTTCAAACAAGGATAATAAGCCAACTCAAACTAAGTTTACCTCTCACTTTACTACCACAAGGAATATCCTACTAAAAATACACATCAATGTACAACTTCTTCTAAACACTTAAAGTCAGTATAAATAAGCAACACAAAAAGATATGAATATTTACAAATTAAGGTAACCAAAATAATAAAATAGTTCACGATGCCGCGAGACAATACAATAAGATAGGTATATACAATAAAATGTAATCCTATATGGACGTAAGATAATAGTACAGACGACTATCTCGATGATGCCTGTGATGCGGTATTGCATCACTATCGGGCGTGTAATGGGCTGGTGGTCATCGGGGTCGGTCTCGTAGATGATGTTTCAACTGCTGGTCCTCCTCTTTAACCTGCTCAGAGGGTTGTTGCAAGTAATCTGGGAGTGTAGCACTAGGTACATCGACTGAAGACTGTGTGGGAAGCGAGAAACCATGATACAGTCCATACGGGGGTGTCATATGGAATGACAGAGGCCCATATGTAGGAGGGATTGGTTGCTGCCACGGGTGCATCTGTGACCACATAGCTTCCTGGTATGAATATTATGGTGGCTGTGTGAATGTATATGCAGATGGTCAACCACTGGTGGAGATGATGGACCAATATCCATCGCCGGCCCATCCGGCTGCACTAACGATGAAGTACCTAGAATGCTAATCTCCCCGTACCAGCTATCAGAAATATGCATGTTGCGCCGCAGCTCTCTATACAACCCCTCATACTTGTTGACTAATTGTTGAAAATCTGTGTCCTCATCCCTCATAAAATATTGTTGGAATCTGTTTGACTTTGACGATTGCACTCTGTAGACTAATCCTGGCATAGCTGAGCATATAACACACATGAATCTTTCTAACGATCGATAAGATTTCTCCCAACTACCGAAAATAACCTTCAGTGCCCTACGCCGTGCATCCCAGGCTTTCATGTAGGACACTCGTATGTTAAATTTGGACTCAATATGGCTTATAATATCTTTGGGCTTTAAATCCAGTTGACGCTTAATTGCAGGTTGAATGATATAAGATAAAATTGTATACATATAACCTAATGACTACATGTATGTGGTGAGCCTTTCGCCAATTCTCCATGCACCTCCCAATCTCTTACTTCATATAAGCCACATGCTGTAGCTTAATATTTGGGTGCACAATACTGAACTTGGCTTTGTTTGAGCGTAGATCACATAATCTACATTGATGATGGATCTAGTAACTGCGCTTCTTATCATGAAATCATATACCTTCTAACAGTTCATTTGAAATACAACTTTCAAGTTCAAAAGTTGACTCATCTGAAGGCCCATCAAATATAAGCTCTTCATCCCATTCTCTAGCTGTTTGAGCATGACATATATACTGATTGTTAGATAGTAAGTGCTCCTTTGTTTGGCTTGTTCTAACATCTAATAAGCTCTCTTGATGGATCTGTAAAAGGCTCCTTTGCATCACTATCACCCCTCATCATCCTCATCTTGTTGCACATATTTCATATCCATCAAGATCACCTTCATCACCCACAAAATACTTATAGCTACATTAGTGCCTTCTTGGTATAGACTGACATCTTGAGTAGTTAGTTGAGAATCAAGTGTGATGTATTCAGTACTGATTGGAGCTCTCTGACACTCCTCAGTACTGTCAACCTCTCTTTGCTCGGAATGCATTTCCTCAACTTCAACATAAATTATTACAGGCTGCACAGATGCTGCGTTCACTACAAATTCACACACTTCGTTGTCATTAATATGAGTTGTGATGAATCCAACACCAATAGGGAAACAACCTATAAAATTTACACATGACTTTGCTTGGTCTAACTTCAATGACCTCATAATTCACTTTGTATCCCCATCAAGTTAATCCGTGGGATTGATTGATCAATTTTTCCACCAATGTAGGTCGGAAAGAAATCATCACTAATATTCAGTTCGCCGTCATAATAAAGAACTATGTAGATAGTTTCTGAACTCATTTTCAACTAACAATAACTCTAAACAGTAAGAATCCTTTCTCTCCCCTGGTCAAAGAAAAAAAGTAATTCAAGATATAATAAAATTTTGCATTTCAGTTGGAACTATTTTAACTCAAACCTTTAATTTTCAAAACCCATTGCAATATCTTCTCACAATTAAACGACATATACAATAACAACAATAAATGTCATAAAAAAAGTTTATTCGACAAAAGGAGAAATCGATGGCATATCAATACCAACAATAGAAGCATATGATTTTAAAGTATAAAAGGAGCTTAAAATGAAGAGATCGAGTTGACGATTAAGGTCAACCAAGAACTCCTAAGAAAGTAAAGGTAGTTGTTGGGAAGTCATCCAAACCAGGCAAGCCTCTAAGGGACTAAACTTTTTTAAAATATTGTGAGCATAGAGGATACTAACACCAAGTGTATGTCCAAAGGTTTATTCAAAATATTTTCAACAACATGAATATGATATATAGGGTGATCCATGGTGGACATCGATGTGAAATATGAGGTTGCTAGGAAAAGCTAGAGGTATGAGTGTGATATTTTACTTATTAGTTAGATTATGAAAAGATATAAATTAGGTGCATTCAAATGGGAGAAACCTAGATTTATGGAAAGTTAGAAGGAATTTTCATTTTCATAAAGGATGAAGGTGAGTAGGTGAATCTTATTTATAGTGAGAGGCCACATTCCTTATTAAAAATGATATTTTAAGATGGTGGTCTCAAATTAGCATCACAATGATTTCTACTAAAACACCTACAACTACAACAAGACTCATCGAAAACACCACCACCGACAACAAGACTCATCGAAAACACCATCACCGACGACAATAATCTTTAGCAAAACTCGGCAAACTCATACCCAAAAAGTTGTAAACATCACAATAACAAAACAAAAAATTGAGCAGTCTCCGACGGACATATACAAATCTAGATTAACTTCACATTAAAATTTATAAAATATACAAAACAAATAAATCTAGCTAGACAACACAAGGAAATAAGCAAATCATACAAAACAAAGTAAAATTTAATGAGATCTATCACAAATTAAGCATTTAGGGGAAAATACATTAATCGGTGAACAAACGACGAAAAAAGCGGTCTCCGACAGTGGCGCACTCCTTGGCCAGCGTCGACCTTTCCCTTGGCCGGCGGCGTGCTTGGCGGAAATCAGCGGTGGAGCAGCGAGCAATTTTAGGAGAAAAAAGCGATCTGCATCCTCCTCTCAATTTTTTAGAAATAAGGACGACCGTTGATGGATTCCGGACAACTAGGCCTATTATGTTAATATTTTTTTTTTCGTTCCTAAATTGCTAATTAAGATTAGCATTAAGCCTAATTTAAAAATTTTGCCAAGTCTATATGTGTATTCATAGAAACTTCGATGGTTTAGATCTGATCTAAATTGAGCATTATCATCCTCTTATATTTCAATCAGAGATACTTTGCTATGTGTTAGGCGGGGTCATATTGGGTCTGATTGTGAGGGAGTTGGTTATCATAAATATATTGTTGGAGAGATTGAGAGTGTGTTTGGGGCAACTACAACTATTTGAGAAGCAATATGAAATTAGTAGTATAAAGTTATTGTTGCTAAACCTTTGATTCTATTTTAAAAACTCAATTGAGAATCTATTATGCTTAATTGTTTATGTATAAAAGATTGAAATACACTTATGTGCTAAATAATATGAAACAAAATGAAAAGAAAGAAATTTTTTTGGTTTTCATAGATAACTATAAGTCAACTAATTTACAATAAGATTTTATGCATCACATATCAATAACACTAATATTAAAATTATAAGTTCAATAATGTGATCAAAATATTGAGCTTGTTATCTAGTGTTTAAGTCTTTTAAATTTTTCTCTAATGCTAAAAAACGATCACTATCCGAATTCTTATCATTTGTCAATCCATCTGAAAAATTTATAATTATCTTATGTTTGATTTCTGGGACACCTATAAATCTTTTTTCAACAACGTGAAGTTAATACATAGTATTGTAAATCATAGTTGCAATAGATAATTTTAGTGGTGGTTGAGATACTTGAACTCATATTTCTTGAGATAAATATATATTAGTAATAAAAATATTAATATGGAAAGTAATATTGCAAAATATTTGGACAACGCAAGACAAGAATATTAGTATGCTTGTGAAATAAGCAATATAATGAAGCTAACTAGTTCCAATCAATCTTAAGATTCCAACATACAAAGTTTATAATATCAACTAAAAATATCAATAAATGTAAGTTCGGTATAAATACTAATAATTCATAATCACTAATTGCATTTCTAATTTTCTATCACAACACTTTTATCTCTTCAACTCCTTCCTCCTTGTATGGACTAATTGAGAGTTTCATGCTTAAAAGTATTCGTTTCTTGTGAAGTATGTGGGCTGCAAAAATGATGTAGGGTCATTTTAGGGAGTGAAATTGAAATAGCGGGCCACAATTTCATTCCCATACCAAAGTTTATAGCCATTGTGCTTGAACTTTGATGTGAGCTGTGAGAGGAAAGTTACGTAACAAATACAATTGCATAGTGTTTTACATCGGGATGGGGATTGAACGTGTCCCCAAATGGGCTCCGACATGGAGACTATGGTGATGGTGAAACAAAAAAAAGATGGTGTTAGAGAATTTGTAAAAGATGGTGGACAAATATGATATTGAATTGTGACTTTCTTGTTATTTTGCTTTGTTTTAAATTAAAAGTTGTCATTTGGACTATATTTTTTTGTGCATTATTCATTTATTTATTTCCTTCAACTTTTTTGACGGAAATTCCAGTGGTTTATTTTTTTGAGAGATTTTTTTATGATTTTTATTGCTATGATCACAATCATAACATATTATATTTGGTGATTTTTCAAAATTAAATGCAAATTAAAAATTTTAAAAACATATTTTCTCTTTTTTTTCAAATCCAAGCTTTAAAGATTCCAGACATGTTATTTTAAATTTTAAAATATCTACATTAATAGACTCATAAAATATTACATTAAAGATTCTTATTGATAATGATATCCATGGATATTGGCTCTCGATGTTGACTGATGTGAGTTATGAAGATCCATCGATATATAGAACAAATAGATTAGTCACAATATGATTGATTTAAATTTAATTTAATTGATATTGATTTTAAATTTTAATTTTTATCATGCTCCACTACTATAGCATAAAACTAGCCAAAATGGAAAGAAAGTGTGAGTCTTAAATTTGCTCCAAAAATCACGTCTCGATGAAGAGAGTGATTTAAAGTGTTGTAATTTTGAGGATGAATAGTAGATAAGACACTACCTAGATTTCGCCCTCATTTTGTGAGGACTTTAGATCTAGTTCTAGGTTTCCTATAGGCGCAAGCACCTATAGTTAATTACCCCTCTTAATGTTGAGAGAGAACTTTCAATTAAGGTGAGTCGTTAGGTCACTTAGTGCCTAGCGTATAATAGTAGCATGTGGAATTTTGGAATTTAGATTTATGAAATTCATTATATTTAACTTAAAGTGGATGGTTGGGGGAATGATGACGCACCCGATCTAGATCCCATGGTTCCGTCATCCGTGTGTCCCTCAGTCTACATAGTCAAGGAGGTAGTACTCAACCGATCGAAGGATCTCATCGAACACATGGGTTATCGTCAAGAAATCCTTGTGACCTGGGTGGTGCTTGTCTAAGGAGAGACTTAAGTCTACCTTGTTGAGAGAACTTTTGTCCTATCAAATATACCCTATGGTTCTCAACTCAAAGGACAGAGCCATTGGGGAATATTTGGGCTACAGTCATAACTGTGATATAGTGTGGTCATTTGGCAACAACCACCCGGTCAGAGGACTCCAGTTGTAATTGCATCATGTGGAGCCTACTAGATAAACCACTGCAGAGAACAACGCCTTGCGGCATGAGATTGTTTGAGAGTAAACATAGTTGTGTACTTGATTTGACTTTGACTCTTTTGTGAGCTAAAGTTTTCTTAATTTGTCACCTACGACAAACGGTTGTAGATGGGTGGATGAATTTTACTTTAAATTTAAATAATTAATTTTATTTAATTTATATATTTTTTGTTTGAGTATCTGATCATTTAATAATGATTTGAGATTAGAATTTGAATAGATTATTATTATTATTATTATTAATTATTATTATTATTATGAAAATCCTCGGTTGAAATATTGACAACACGGCCATCGTAATTAATTGATTGAATCAAATATATTTAAGAACTTTAGATTCTATCAACTCTGTTTAGCTCTTAACAAAGGATCAGATCTAATATCACATGACACAATTATCTTCTCAAATATTTTATTAAGTTGAAAATATTATAATATTATTTTTGGATTTTTAGGTTTTGTTAATCCGACGGTCCCAAGAAACAGAATCAACTCGCAAGATCTTGAGATACTAAGTTTAAGCATTTAAGATAATGTCGAGCCCATGCTGTAATTTTTTGAATTCTTGCATAATTTTAAGGTGTGAATTTGAGTTTTAATCTAATTCATAATATGTGCAAGAGTTTAATTGAAGCCTTAATTAGCATATACGTTTAATATGCGATATATTGCGAATTCGATGGCATAAAGGATTTCAGCTCTTGTTTAATTATTTAGATTAATATTCATTTGTATGCATTTAGTTCATAGCACATTGAGTTCTTTAAGTTTTAATGAAACTTAGCTCATGATCGCTAAGAAACTCATAGGCTCATCACAATTCTCATTCAAATTCTTTTTTGCTCTGAACGGTTATATTTGATCCTTATTTTGATTGAAGGACAAGCTTTCACATCCATTATAAGTTTTGTTTGTGCTCTTAGGCAACTATCAAGATAATCAGAAGTTTTACCTAAATTTATTTTTGTTAGGAGATAAATTATCAAGTTCGTTAAAAGTCTTATTTATGATCATCAACATGTTGTCGAGATCATTCTTATTTAAAGACTTTTAGAATCTTATATGTTGATTTATTCTTTAATTTATCATAGTCAAATAAGTTCAATTTAAACTCATCAAAACTTTAATTTATTCTAGTTTAAGTCTCCCGTTAGTCCAAAATTTGGCAGCCTCCCAGCGTCGTCAGCTCTACTGAGCATAACAGTTAGTGTCTTGCGACACTATGACCGTGATCTTCTAACCTGCCAGCTCTACTGAGCAAAATAGGGTCTTCAAACACCTGCATAAAAAGAGCATATATGTAGGTGTATTTTTTAATTTATCATTTTCAAATAAGTTTAATTTAAGCTCGTAAATACTTTAATTTGTTTTAGTTTCAGTCTCCCGTCAGTCCAAAATTCAGCAGCCTCTCGGCATCGTCCCCGCATAGGGGGCTGCATCGAGGGCTATTCGACCTTCCCGTCAGCTCTACTAAGCATAATGGCCAGTGTCTTGCGACACTACGCTTGTGGTCTTCTACCCATTAGCTCTACTGAGCATAACGGGATCTTCAAACACCTTGTTGAATACCAAAAATAATCGGTCGTATCCTTCGTTGTATTAAGATGATCAACAAATCCTTGTCTCACAAAGTCAACTTTCCCTTCCGTACCAATTTTTTTTCCTTGTAAGTTTGCCATTGGAGACCTTTAGAATCCTTCTCTTGAACAGTCTTTACTAAACTTTAAGGTACCATATCTACAATGGAAATTTGAGAACGAACCTTTGCAGTATTAAAAGCTATGGTTTTGCAGTCAGGAAGTATACTAGCTGACCAAGTTGGAAGGTGATAGGATCTATTCTGAAATATTATCCACTTGTCATCTTTGTCATACATATTAGCTGAAAATGCAAAGATAAGTTCAGGAATTAACAACATCTTGCAGGTGCATGCATTGCTGGTGTAGTATTCAGTAACAAATCCAATCACAAGGCCAGCCCAGAGCCCAATTGCAACACGAAAGAGCAATACCCAATTTTTTTACTTCCTTCTAGGTACCAAAACTAAAGATAGTGAATGAAGATGGAAGGGCCAACCAACTAACAATTGCAATCCCAACAATCATGAGAGCGATGGAGGTTATTAGTACCTCTTAAGAGCAGGTTCGATCTCCTTAATAGCTTTTTTCTCGAATAAGTCAGTTGTGAAAAGAGTTGTGATCAATTAAATAATAATCCCCATAGAACTAATCAGTAGTTATTAGCACATTCCAGTAAAGTCATGCTTAACTCTGAAGGAAGAAATAGAAGCAACAACAAGAGCAACACAGGAAAACTCAACGTATGAACCAAAAAGGTCTGAACCCATTCGAGCAATGTCACCAACATTATCTCCCACATTGTCAGCAATCAGAGTTGGATTCCTAGGATCATCTTCTGAGATATTCCTCTCAACCTTGCCAACGAGATTAGCACCAACATCATCAGCTTTTGTGTAGATACCACCTCCCACTCTACCAAAGAGAGCCATTGAAGATCCACCAAGGCCATATCCAGTAATTGCCTCAAAAAGACCCTCCCAATCATCACCATAGTACAACTTGAATAGGTTAATTGAAATATAAAGCACTAAAAGTCTATTTGCAGCAAGTAAGAAGCCCATAATGGCTCCAGATTTGAATGCAGTGATGAAGGCTGGCCCTTCCTTGCTTCTAGAGTTGTCCTAGCATTTGCGAAGGTGGCAATTTTCATCCCTAGAAAGCCATAAACCATAGAGGCGACTGCACCCAACAAGAAGGCAACAGTGCTAAAAATGGCATTGAAAAGGGTCAGTTTGCAAGCTTTATCCTTGCTGTAGGTGCAAGCTTGTTCCTTTGTGCTAAATCCTTTCACAGAGCCAAGGAAGAGAAATATCAAGATAGCAAAAGCCACCATAAAGATCCCAAAATATTGATACTCAGTAAATAGGAAGGAAGTAGCTCCTTCCGACTTGATAGTGATGTTGTGCTCATCCATACCCTCTTCATCCTCAACGAGGAGATAGTCATCGAAGCCGTTCTTATTGTTCGACGAGGGAACACCCTACCGCTCGGGCAAAACCTTCACCTTGGAGACAAACGCCCACTGGAGGAAGGCAAAGGCAATCCCGATGATGGCCGCCACTGGGATTAGGATCTCGATGAGGATCTAAGGAGGCGCCACGTGCGGTAGGTGGAAGAGAGACAAGCCCGATCGTAGTAGCTAAGGCAAGAGAAGAGCTGAATCATGTGTCATTGGGAAGGTGCGTCCACTCCATCTCGTGACCGCTCGTAATTTCCCCACAAGGACGACGGAGAGGACGGGAAGGAAGCTTCGGCTACTCGTCAAATGGACGAGGGAAATTGTCGCTCTCAAATGGGAGTTTTCTGTAGAGGATCGTAAGAGAGCTACTTGGTTTGGCTGTCCAATAGGAGGAGTAGCGACTGGAGGAGGGAGGAGGCTTGCGGGTCTGTTGCAAGGCATGGATGAACGAGAGCGGAGAGCAGCTCATTCGGCTTGCTACAGTGACCGAGAGGGATCAGGAGCTTGTTCCTTCGGTTAGGAGAAAAAGATCTCCCCCCGTGAAAAGAAGATGAGTGGGAAATAAAGGTTCGGCTGTGCATGGGAGGGCCCTACGTGGCAGCTTTTGATTGGCTGCCATGGGCAGCTGATTGTGGGTGAGGGCGGCTACAAGTCCCAAGGCATTGACTAGGTGTAATAAGGAGATAATCATGTAGATTTACCTCAAAAATTTTAAGCGCAACAACCTTAGTCAAATTAGATATCTATTATAGGTAATTTGACGCCTGCACTCAATGATTAAATCCGCTTCATGAACGGAGGTCGCTTTGAATTTTGGCTTCGAATCACTTTCGCTTCAAAATGTGCATTATCGCTTCTTCTCGCTCGATATTTATGTAGACTCATCTGAATTGAGTGTGAACAGTCTTATTCAGTAGGTTTTAATATTTCAATACTAATGACATGATCAATTTCACGAATGGAGCTTATTTGGGCATCATCGCGGCTTCCCGACCTCGATATATGCATTGGTGCTTCGACAACTCGATCTCTTGATTGGTCGACCATTGGATTGTGAAATATTTATATTCTGACTATTTTTGATGTTCTGAATGCAATGGCAAAGTCCATTTGTCGATCGGAGGTCATTTGAGTTGATTTTGGCAACGTCCAGTGCATTTCAACCATGATTTACGAGCTCTCACTTCCAATCATTCCACATTTGTACAAACTCGTCCAAATTAGGCATGGACAGTCTCATTTGATAGTTTTTGATATTTTGAAGCCAAAAGCGCGATCAATTTTATGAACAAAGGTCGTTCGGATATAGTCGTAGCTTCCCGACTCCGATATGCACGTCGACACATTGATAGCTTGATCGCTTGACCGGTCGCTCTTTAGATTATGCAATATTTATATTTTGACCAATTTTGATGTTCTGAACGCAACGATGAAGTCTGTTCGTCGATCGGAGGTCATTTCGACCATTTTTGGTGATGTCTAGTACATTTTGAGCCCTGATTTGCACACTGTCACATCTGAAGTCCGTCGAATTTGACTTGTGGGCTTGACCCGACTCATGACTAATATGTGGTGGTCAATAGGGTGAAATCTTGGTCAAACTGAAACTCAACCTATTGACCCAAAATGACATCCCTAATGGTGTAGCTGGATGACAATGGTCAAGATGATGTAGCTGAACATTATGATTATTGTTGGCCTACATGTATGCTCCATCGGTCAAGTTGAGCTCACGAGCTGAATTCGACGAACTTTGGATGCAATGACATGTAAATCGAAGCTAAAATACACTCGACGTTGCCAAAACTAGTCAAAATGATCTCTGATTGATGAACAAACTTTCCCATCGCATTCACAATGCCGAAATTGATCAAAATATACATATTGCATAATGATAAGACCGATCAAGAAGAAAATCATCGATGCTTACACATATCGAGGTCGAAACCGATGATGCCCAAACAACCTCGCAAAATTTATCACACGTTAGTATCAAACTTATCAAATGAGATGTCGGCCCAATTGCATGAAGTTGCAAAATATCGGCGATCTAAGTGACGACGTGCAACTTTGAACCAAAATTAACTCGATTCAGCACTAACTTTAATTAAATGATCTCTGATTGTGAAACGGATTACGCCGTTGAATCCAGAACATCAAATTTACTTAGAAATGATACCCGTATTATGTGGGTTTGATTTCGACAAGATTCACAAAAATTTTAAAGTGATATTGTGGAAATTAAACATCCAAATTTAATTAAACAAAGTTCGATTTAATTTAACTTATTAAATGATTAAATCAGAATTTTTGCATGAATAGAGATTAATAATTAGATTTACACTCTTTTTCCATAATACTAATTTCATTTCAAAATTGCGCTCAAATTTTGAAAATCCACCTAAGCTCATAAGGAAAGTAACTAATATGCAATTAAGAGTCCTAATCTCTTTTTTTTCCCTCCCAAGTCAAAAGAGCGACCAAGGATTTTCTGAAAAAGGAGGCCTCTCGTTCGAACTCAGCTCCTCTCCCTCTCAGCACTCCGTTCAGCCGCTCTTCTCCCCATCTGCGTAATTTATTCTCTCACTCCCTCTATCCTCATTTCTCACAAGTCCATATCCCTTTGTTCATATGCTTCTTCACCAAGAAATCTACGTCCTTTATAAACCCTTCTATAAAAAATAAAAAATCGATTTCAACTTGCATAATTCGTGGTGAACCATGACCGCCAATCGATCCTTCTCCTCTTCCTTCGTGCCTCTGCCTTAAAAACCAATTTGCTACTCCTTACGACTATGGCGTATCGGCCATCATCGACTCCATTAGATTCATCGATTATGGAGGAATCGATCATGGCTACCTCGTCAATCCCTAACTGCTTTCATCGCACTACCATCACAATTAAGTCTGGCGCCAATCAAAAGATTTCATGCTCTCTCTATTGTTCGTCTAGCCTAATCCGTCCTCACAGGTGCGATCACTTTTGGTGACGAATCATTTTATATTCCTCTTACATCACTACATCGCTTCAATTTGATCCTTCGCTGTCTTCCTTCGATCTCAACTTGCAAGGGTAGATTCGACTAATCGGCTTCCTCTTTCCGACAACCACTCCTACGCCTCATTTTCGACCACCGTACTCCCCACCATGTCTGACCATGCAAGCATGAGCTTTCTTATTTCCTTCCTTACTTCTATGCTCTTCACTTGAGAGAATCTAATGTAGTTACAACTTATCACTCTCCCGTTATTTTGATAATCAAAATCCAAAACAGCAATTAATCCTTTAATTTTCTTGAGCATTACAAACGTGCCGCAAAATGGGTTTGGGTGTGTATGCAAATGTGATTGTATGGAAATACATATGCTTGCATCTCTTTGCAGGTTTCAAGACCCCGCTAATACCCCATAATGTGTAGTGGGTGCGAGAAAATGTAAAGAAATATATATACATATGTATCTTTCTTTGCGGTTCAAGACCCCATTAATGCATAGGGCATAGCAGTCGAAAAAAATATAAATGTGAAAATATATATACATATGTGCTTGTGTCTCTCTTTGCAGGTTCCAAGACCTCGCTAATGCCTCATAGGGCGTAGTGGGTGAGAGGAAATGTGAATGTGAAAATATATATACATATGTGCTTATGTCTTTCTTTGCAGGTTCCAAGACCCCGCTAATGCCCCATAGCGCGTAGCGGGTGTGATGACGGCTATGGTGTCATAAGACGTCCGCTACGCTCAATAGGGCATACCGGTTAAGCCAAAACAGTTTTGATGTAGCCCCCTATGCGGAGATGACGCCGGAATACAATCGAAATGCTGTCGAAATTTTGATTAAATTTTGGACTTAAAAAAAGGGGAGAAGAATCAAGATTCATTCAAAAAAAGAAACCAAGCACATCGAAAATAAATAATCTAAAATAAAATTTAAATGATTTGAAACTGCATATCTGCTTGTGCTTCTTTATGCAGGTGATCGAAGACCCTGCTAATACCCATTAGGGCATAGTGGGTATAAAGAAATTATTGTGGTGTCACAATACACTGCTCGCTATGCTCATTAGGGAGTACCGAGTATGCCAAAATAGTTCCGATATGGCCCCCTATGTGGAGATGATGTCGAGATACTGCCAAATTACTGCTAGATTTTCATCTAAAATTCAAGACTTAAACAAATTTAAATAAAAAATCATTTAAAACACCAACACATACATAAATAAGCTTGAATCAAAACTCAAATGGAAATTGAAGTATAAGTGATAAACAAAAATATTAAATCTTACATGAAATGCAATTGAACTTGCATATGTGAATTTGACCATTCTTCTTCTTGACTGGGATGGCATTAGCTAACCAGGTAGGGTATTTTTCTTCCCTGATAAAGCCAGTATCCATCAATTTCTTTACTTTAGAAATGACCTGTTGTTTGATTTCTAAACACATGCATCTAGGAGCTTGCTTGATAGCACTAGCGTTAGGGTCTATTATTAGTTTGTAGACTGCTACATCAGGAGATAATTCGAGCATATCTTCATAGCTACATGCAAAGTAGTCCTTAAACTCAATCAATAGCCTAACTAAGTCATTGGTTTCTTCTTCACTCAACAAAGAACTGATGTATGCGGGGCATGGATCTTCTTATGTCCCGAGGTTGATTTCATTTAGCTTATCGATGGTTGAATTGATTTCTTCTTCAAATTATGGAGGTGCATCTTTGATTTGAAGATCATCAAGATCATCTAAAGTTTCTAAACATGCCTCCTCATAAGAGTTAGTGTGATTTGAGAAGATTCTATCAGACTCCAGATGATTGGTGATAACTAAGTAGTAACCATCATTGTCGACTGGACCCACTATACCGAATCTTAGTCTTAGTCTTGATTGTACATCCCTGCCTTAGTTGTCCCACGCTTCTCAAAATACTCTGACCTATTCCTGGACCATGTGTAAGGAATCAAACCTTTCTATGCAAGATTATGAACACAAGGCGAGTACCAATCAAAAGGTAATTCCATTCAATCTTTGTATGCATCATTCTCAAGTTCTACATCTGCTTCTTGACTTGAGGATGATGATCCCAATAGGAATCTCTTGGGCTTGACATCCATGGAAGACCTAGGGGCTTCCTTAACCACCAAACCCTCAACCTTTTGAGAAGAAAGTGGGTTAGAGTGAAGGTTCCCAACTGCTGCCTAATGATTTTACATAATCCTGACTCGAATACATTTATGCTTTGCTTGGAGGCCTGGTCTTTGTCACTGTCTAGCTTGAGTGTCACCTCCAATGAGACCCACTGAGAGGGGTTGGCTGGAGTGCTAATCACATGAGACTCATCCTCTGAGCTGGATTCTAAGTCTATGTGAATAGCAGAAGTACTCCTGTGAATTGGAACATAGCCCCTATTGGCTGGCCACCAACCAGGGTGTCTTCCTCCTCTAGAACTGCCTCTGCCTCTACTTGGTGGAGGTCGAGTCATCCTACCCATATGTCTATATGGTGGAACAAACTATGGGTGGAATGTAACATACAGCTCTACCTCATCCTCAGTGCCCCTTTCTCACTCACTTATACTTTCTTTTTTCTTTCTTTTTTCTTTTCTTTTTTTATTCTTTTTTATTTTCTTTTCTATTTGAATTTTGGCCAAGTTTACGAGAATAGGTGATTTGATTTTTAGAAAGATAGTAGGTTGCATCCTCATATCTCGACCTCTCTAAGCGAGAATGGCTTTTCATCTCCTTTAACACGATTGATTCCATTTCTTTGAAACTTGATGCATTGATGAAAAGAGGATGGAACCATCTTATTCTTGTGTATCCAAGGCCTACCGAGCAAAGTAGTCAACGATGTATTCGAATCAATTATATACTTGGCTACAGTCTTCAAGTTTCTTATTTCCAAAGGTAACACTATGGAGCCTAAAGTCCTCTCGCCCTATTCATTGAATCCTCTCAACATTGTCCGATCTCCTCGAAGTTCAGAGATGTCGATCCTCAAATAAGCAAGGGTTTTCAGGCTCATAATGTTCACTGATGCACCTGGATTAACCAACACCTTAAAAAGTTTGAATTTGCCCATATCCGCTGTGATGTAAAGGGGACGATAGTGCTCCATATCTCCTAGAAGAATGTCTTTGTTGGTTAATGTGACTCCCTCTGCTTCTCTTGAATAATGTACCTCCTCTCCAACAGCAGTCAGCTGAGCTAAGCATATTTCTGGATCAAGAAGGGCCTTGATTAATGATTCCCTCACCTCTTTGGGTAAGATAAGGCCATCATATATGCTTAGTTTAGATGGCAACTTTCTTATGTGAGCGAGGGCATTGTAGTCAACTCTGGGTTAGTCCTTCATAAGCATATCCATGGGTGGAGCATCATGTGGAGGGACTTCTTGCTCACTAGTACCTATGACTTACTTTCCTTTGTCTTGAGGTGCCCTAGGAGGTAGAACCTTATCACTGCAAAGGTTAACTTCGGTGATCTCTTGTATGGCGGGTTAGTGGAAGATTCTACCTGTTCGTCAAGCATACCTATAGCTTCTCCTATAAGACTCTCGAAATCAGATGATTCCAAGTCAATCTCAAGAGGTGAACCCGTATTATTCAGAAAAGGAAAGTCCATTTTTGAATCAGAAAGAGTATGATCGGAGTTATTATAATTATTAAGACTTGACAGTTTATAAAGGAGTAGAACCATAACCCATCGGTCGCACAGATGTAATTCAAACTAGCTTTCTTCCTTGATTTAGATTTAAATGGAGGTACATGGTAGAAATTTAGTAAAGTAAGTGGGGAGAGGGATTTGATGCCCTCGTTCATTGATATAAGATGTCTACTAGAAGAAGAATTAGCTGAAGTAGTGGCTATAAAGGTGGAATGGAGACTGGACTCAGTTGGTGGTTGTGCTACTTGGCTATCCCAGGCAAGTATGGGTTGTTGCTGAGCTCCTACTTCCCCAAGTTATCTTTAGCAACTTGTGAATCTTCCTTGATGTTGAAGGTTCGACCAGCCTCAGGCACCTTTAAGGAAAGTTTTTTGATTTTAGAAATGATCTTTTTAGAGGTTCAAGATAAAGAAATATCTCAACCTTCTTTTGTATTGAGAGGATCACCTGTATCCCCAAGGATTACCCTAACAGAACTGGATAGCTGTTTTACTAAATATTCCTTAGGGATAACTACAGTACCCGACTTGTAGCTATGCTTAAGTCAGTCTTTAAATGTAAAGCAATCCTCCAAAATATGGCCTAGCATGCGGTGGTAGGGGCAAAAGTTAGGATCATTACTCCTACCCACTTTCTCACTTCCTAGGTTCGGGTAGCTGAAAATTAGATTTCTTTAAGAAGTTCTTAAAGATTTTCTTGACTACCTCCCTCTTAAATAAATAAGGTTTATTTAATTTATCCAAAAGAGTAGGTGAATGATAGTTACCTGGGGGAGGGTATGTTTACTGCTGCTAAGAGTATGGAGGAGGAGGCGATGAAGGCCATGGAGGCTGCTGCGGCAGCCGATAAGATGGTCAAAGTGGTGGTAAAGAAGGTAGAAGTAAAGCCTATTGAGCTCGAGGTCTCTCTTACTGATCTCTAAATGGTTGTTTCCCCTTATCCGATGCTGCTACTGCCCCTGGCTTCCTTTCGTAGGCTTTCTATGAATTTAGCTTTAATGACTGACCTTGAAAAGGCAACTATTTGGCCTCCCCTTATAGACTAGCCGCCTTGTTGATTAACTTCTCAAATGTCTTAATGGTGAAACATTTAAGCATGAAGGTGACCGAGCAATGAATATTCTTTAATGGAATTTCAATAGCATGATGTTCAGACAGCTGTTAAATTATGTCATCTAAGAATGCAATCAACGAGGGACTCACGGGGTTTTGTTGAGCTACAACGAGATCACCTATAGTTATCCTCTACTGAGCTCCGGCAAACCTCTTAACAAAGAGTTGCTCCACTCGAAAAGTCTTCTTGAATTATTGAAAAGTTCTGCATTACTAATCAAAAGTAGTGCACTTAGCGAAAAGAGACGAATAATAATGCATCGCATTGCAAAGAGCAATAGTTGTCCACGAAGTGTGTTATATGTTGGCAGGTTTTCCTCGCCATCAAAACTTTGAAAGAAGGAGGTATAAAACCATTATGATATTGGAAATGATTTTCAAGGAACTGAAAATCCAAAGAAAAATATATTCCATCAAAAGAATCGGCAGAAACGCCACTGGAAATTTTTCGATTGGATTGCTTCCGGCATCAGTTCCGACATGGGCTTGGAGAATCACTTTGATTCATATATGAAATCCCTAGCATATTTAGTAAGATTCTCAAATTATTATAAGGAAAAAATTTATAATGGAATAAATCTTGCTTTGCCTTCTCACGAAGACTCAAACTACAAAAGTATAATTTGCTCACACAATGTGGAAGGACTTGAAGTCGAGATTGCAGGTGGTGAATGGATTCAAACAACACCAATGACAAATTCATTTGCTGTTTTAGTTGGTGAAGCATTCAAGGTTAGTATATTGTTGAATAATAAATATTTTTAGGATGATTTACATACATACCATACAATTCTTATGTATTTACATATCTAACACTTAAACTTTATTTTTTACATATATAACATCCTAATCTTCAATATCACATCAAAAATATCATGATGACTTACTTTTTAAAAATTAAATGCACCTTTTTAAGCATAGGAAAGTGTTAGATAGGTAAATATCTAATTTTAGGTGTTAGATATATAAATGCATAAGAATTGTGTGGTATGTGTGCAAATCTTTCATATTTTTAATGTGAGAAAAAATATTATTTAATGTTAAATAAGTTTTTCAATTATTTTTTTGACCCAGGCATGGACAAACGGAAGACTTCATGCTCCTAATCATCGAGTAAAACTTAACAGTGAGATTGAAAAATGATATGCGGTATTTTTAGCATAATACTAAGTGTCACAAATGATATGATAAATGCTCCAAAGGAATTAATTGATGAATAACATCTTTTACTTTTCAAGCCATATAAATATTATGATTATGTGAAGTTTTGCTTTTCAGAGAAAGGAGAGAAAGTTGATGATGCCCTCAAAGTTTTTTGTGGTGTTTAGTCAAATATGAATGTTGTTATATGTGCTACCTATTTTTTTACTTTGTCTAAACTCTATTATCTTGGTGTTGCGAGCTTTTTCTTCTAATAAAAGTTATAAAATGGTGAAGCTCCACAAAACAGAGGCTTCGAGCACAATAATATCAATGGCAAACGACATAAGCGTTGACATTTGAAACATAATTATAATTTTTTGAAGCCCCCAAAATATGAGTCACATCATCACACTACACAAAATTTAAGTGGCTATTTGATATGAAATTTTCAGTATAATCTAATTAAGATTTAAAGGAAATTTTATCAAATATTTTTCAGGCATCTAAATAATACAAATAGTTAAATATTGTTTTAGAGTTTTAAAAATTGTTAAATCATGGGGTTAGTTGGATTTTACAGATTAAAGGACCTGTACTCTCTAACTTTAGATGTTTTAAATTTAATATTTATTCAACTCTTAAATTCTTATATAGGTTTTCAGAATTTAATACTCTTAAGATATTTTAAAACAGATTTTAGAGGATTTTGAGTTGTATATTCAACTTGCAGCCGAATAAACGCATATCAGAAATTTAATGCCCCATGGAAAGCATAACGCTGCAATACTGATCATAGTGCCATGTTTTCATGAAGGCTCTTGCTTCATTTCATTTTAACAATTCTAATTACTTTTCCATATATATATATATATATATATATATATATATATATATATATATATGACCATTGGCTGCTTTTACCAACAACTTTATTTACTATTCTTATTTCTTATAAATTGTTGAGAAAGATCTATTTTCTTATAACATTAGTCGTTGAGTAATTTTCCTTTAACTTTAAGCTATTCTTTGTGAATGCATCTAAACACAAGATGATTGTATCTATACGACGTTAAGGTTCCCACTAACTACTATTTTTCATACAAAATTTTAGTGATTATAATCAATAGAAGTATTAAATAAATCGATAAAAGTGAAACAATAATCAAAAGTTTGGTCAACCTTTATTTCTCATAAAGGCAATCTCAAAATATAGGCATGAGAATATCTTATAAGTTTCTTATAAAATTTCTCTTATAAATAAGGAGTCTTTAAAAATTGGTAGTTTAGTAAAGATTCCTTTCAATTACAATCACTCTTTAAACATCAATATATATATATGCTTCTAGCACTACAGCCTAGACCGAATATCTCGTCAACTTTGTCAAAGATATGATAGCCAAAGTGGTAATTTAGACACTACTTTGTACAAGATGGGATTGTAGTGATACTTTAATAGATGATAAGGAAAAGTGACGCCTAACTACAAGTTCTTTGTTGTTAATGTGAATGTTCTTTTGAGTGGCCTATTTTATTATTTTGGATTCTTTGGATGACACCAAATTCTTTTATATTGTAATATTTGTAGTTATAGAAAAAGTTCATCATCTCAATATTGAATGAAAACACCGCATACAAATTTATAATTTGAGCAATGCATCTAAAAGATTAGATTTTTTTTATACGTGAAAATCAAAAGAAAAAGAAAAAAAAAGATCCCAATTTAAATAGTTTCACTTGGACTCAAATATTACAAAAGGATCATTTCTTTTTATTGGATAAGCATTAATGTGATGTAGGACACATTAAATCATATATCTAGTTCATGTCTATTATATTATAATATTACTTATCAAA
Source organism: Cymbidium sinense (assembly GCA_021442155.1). Taxonomy (NCBI): domain Eukaryota; kingdom Viridiplantae; phylum Streptophyta; class Magnoliopsida; order Asparagales; family Orchidaceae; genus Cymbidium; species Cymbidium sinense. The sequence goes on from CM038215.1 coordinate 104,937,933, forward strand.
TTATCTATAATAATTGAGATAATGATCATCATAAATTAGCAGTTGACGACATTGAATACTATGTTAGTGTGGGATGATAGTTGATGTGGGATGAATAGTCTATTTAAGAACATTTGACAATAAAATTAAAGTAAAGTGGGGATTATAATTTGTTAATGAATAGTATTGAGCTGATACTATGTTTGTCAACATTAATGATTTTGATGAGTCGTACTAATTGCGGTGTTAAAGTTGGTTAAAGTTACATTGAGTGGCCATGATGACAAAATTGATATTTATTGATGGATGTTGTTTGTTGCTTACTATTTTGAGCATCAACATTGATCAATAGATAATTTTTTTTTTAGTAGCGTTGACCATCATTGATATTGTTCTATGACTAGTGTTTATTAATTAGTAGTGTTATACAAACCTCAAAAAAATTCTTTAAGTTCAATTTTAGATGTAAGACATTCCCATAATTTTTTACAAAAATGGCCATCTAAACATTTGAATTTTTTGGGTATCTCATTATCTTAGGCCTGTTTAGAATCACTTTTTGTTTTTTGTTTTTTGTTTTTATTTTTAAGAAATAGAAAAATATATATATATAATATGGTTGTTTATCTGTTTTATTATTTTTGTTTTTCTATTTTTAAATAAATTTAATTTTTGTTTTCAAAAATATTAAACACATGTAAAACCTGTTTTTCTTTTTCTTTATTTTTAAAACACCGGTTCATACTTTTCAAAATTTTAAAGATTTAGATTTGATTTTTTTTATTTTTTTAAAATTATATTATATAATAATATTAATTTTAATTAATTTAATCAAACAAGATTTATCTTGAATGCAGGATTAATAGATTAATTTGAATATATCAAGCGTGTATATATATAATATAAATTTTAATTTTCATATTAATTTTTGATTGATTCTAATTAAAGTTAACTATATTATATTATAATAATAATAATTTAACTTCATCAATAATTATTATTTAAAATATATTTATATTTGTTCATAGATTTTATCTTTCATAGAACTTAAATATACGTAGAAATTTTACATTTCATTATTATCATTAATTTCTAAATAGTTGTCTTTCTTTTGCATTTCAAAGTTTTAAGATCGGATGTTTATCTTTAAGCAGATATTTTAAGTATTGATAATGAAATAATATTCTCAAATCGCATGATTTTGTAGCTTATTAATTTTATTATGTGTAATTATATTATGAAAATTCTTGTTTGATATATTTTATATTTTGAATTTTTTATAAGTGATTCTTTTATATAGTCTTATTTAGGTTGTTTTGAGATGATTTAAATCTAATTTATGTACATCACTTTCATTCATTACATTACATTTGATTTCTAATGATGATATGTAGGTCAACATCTAAATCGTATTTTTGTGTCTTCAAATATTTTTTTTGCTTTATATTAAAATAAGAAAATATCAAACATAATTTTATTTTATTTTAAAATTTTAAAAATAAAAATGCAAAGTGATCCCAAGCAGCACCTTAGAGGATAATTAATTTCATTATTTTATTTTTTCCATTAAAAATTTTACAAAATAACAACTAAATATGTTTTTTTATTTTTTATTTTTTAAAATAAAAAATTCATAAAAATATCAAACATATTTTTATTTTCATATAAAAAAAACTGAAAAAAAAATAAAAAATAAAAAATAAAATGTGATCCCAAACAGCCCCTTAATAATTTTAAAATCGAGTGATATTATGCTTGTCGGATTGGTCACATCTAGGTGCATAATCATATAAAATTTCAGCCATATTTGAATTTCAAATAGAATCTTCTAATTATGAATATGAGTACTCTATTTTTTAATTTAAAGAATTTTTTCATCGTGATAATAAAACACAATAATTAGAATCTTAACTAAAGAAAAAAAATTAAAAACATATTATAAAATAAAAATTACCAGCCACGAACATAAAATAATAACCTTAGTTTCATATTGCTTATGAAATTAACTAATGCTTTATTAAAATGTGGGGTCTTCTCATCTTATGTGTTATTGCGTCTGCTCATGAAGGTTTCTTGAAGAGTCTAATAAGGGTAAATCTTCTATGTATGCAATATTTTGGCCTAAATGCTTTGATGTTTTATGATTTAAAAATTATGTCATAATTCATGTCAAATTAGATAAATATCGCTGGATGCTCTTTTGGATGATTGTTGACATTTTTTTGAAATCATGGGCAACCATATTTTATTGAGATATATTATTATATGCCATAATTAGTCTATATGATTTATTATTATTATTATTATAATAATAAATAAATTATTTGTATAATAATGTTATGTTTGATCACTAATGATATATATTTTATGATTGACCAATGATATATAAATTTCTTATAAATAAATTCTACATATTTTGTACAAGTCTATAGGCAAAATTTTTAAATTAGGTTTAATGTTAATCTTAATTACAAATTTTGGCACAAAAAAAAGATATTAACATAATATTAGTCGTATAACGAGCATCAATGTCGTGCGTTGGTGCTGGTGTTAATTCACCACTATTGTAATTTTTATTTTAAAAAATCTAGATGCATTTCATATTTTATCATCGAAGATGTTAGCAAAGTTGATATCGTTGGAATCATAACAAAATTTTCTACAACTTTTATGTTGATTGAAATTTACGATTCGATACGTAGTGATTTTTGCGCATGCGAAAATAATCGAGTTGAAATTTAGTATTGATTTTGCTTATGTCATATATAACTTTGTATTGTTGAATCATAACAAAATTTTCTACAACTTTCATGTTGGTCAAAATTTAAGATTACACGATCTGTAAGATTTTAATTTTTAAAAGTATGGCCTATTTGAAAGTTAGAATACAATCGATTTTTTGCTATTATCGATTTTAAATTATATTCTATTATAATTAACTTCATATTGTTGAATCTTAAGAAAATTTTCTACAACTTTCATGTTTGTCAAAATTTCGATTACGATATGTAGCATTTTGCAAATGTGGAAAGCTATGTAAAATTTGAAAGTTGAGAATCATTATTTTTGCGTATTGAGTCATACAAAGGGAATTGAGAAAACTTCATATCGTTGAAATTGTAACGAAATTTTATACAACTTTCATGTTGGCCAAAATTTACATCAGAATTTTGCGAATGCGAAAAAGCTAGTGATTTGAAAGTTGACATCAATCATATTTTGTATGAGTCATATCTGTTTGCCAACTTTGTATCATTGGGTAACAAAATTTTCTACAACTTTCATGTTGGTTAAAATTTATGATTGAGGCTCGATGCACAGCATATTTTGAGAAATGAACAATAATGAAATGCACAAATAACTCACGCAAAACAAATACTTTTAATGAAGTGCAATTAACAACTTTTTTAGAGTTATGACATATAAATAGGTGTTGGTAGCACATTAGTCTTATTGTTTGAAGATAATTATTCATATTGATTATATTCATATAAGAGAAGTGAATGTGCTAGTATTAGAAATGCAACCATTTTCAAACAAGGATAAACACAAACTAACTACCTCTCTACTGTTACTACCATAGGGAATATCCTCACTAAAAAATATACATCAATATACAACTTCTTCTAAACACTTAAAAGTATAAATAAAGCAACACAAAAGATATGAATATTTACAAATTAAGGTAACCAAAATAATAAAATAGTTTTGATGATGCTTAGATAATACAATAAGATAGATACATATACAACAAAATGTAATTGCATGAAATAGAAGATAATAAATGCAATATCTTCGATGATACTGCGATGCGGTATTGCATCACTATGCGTAATGTCTGGTGGTCAGCGGTCTAGATGATGTTTCAATTCTTTGGTCCTCCTCTTTAACCCGCCGTAGAGTTGTTGCAGTAATCCGGAGTGTCTAGTACATCGGCAATTTAAAAACCATCTATCCATACGGGTGTCATATGGAATTGAAGATATATGGAGGGATTGGTTGCTGCCATGGGTGCATCTGTGATCACATAGCTTCCTGGTATGAATATTGTGGTAGCTGTGTGATGTGTATGCGATGGTACCATTATGGAGATGATGGACCAATATCCATCATTATTTATACGTGAAGTACCTAATGCTAATCTCCGCGCTATCACAAAATATATTGCGATGATACATGACCCCTCATACTTGTTGGTGATTGTTGAAAATCATTTCCTCATCCTCAAAATATTGTTGGAATTGTTTGACTTTGATTTCACTCGTTATCTTAGCATAGAGCATAACACACATGAATCTCTCTAATGATCGGTAAGATTTCTCCCAACTACCGAAAATAATCTTCAGTGCCTTACGTCACGCATCCCAGGCTTTCATGTAGGACACTTGTATGTTAAATTTGGACTCAATACGGCTTATAATATCTCTGGGCTTTAAATCTAGTTGACGCTTAATTGCAGGTTGAATGATAACGATAAACTGTCAGATACATTGCCTATATGATTGAGGATGAATGACTACATGTATGTAGTGAGCGCCAATTCTCCAGCACCTCCCAATCTCTTACTTCAACTTCATGTAAGCGCCACATGCAAGGTGTAGCTGAATGTTGGGTTACAAATCTGAACTTGGCTTTGTTTGAAGCGTGATCACATAATCTATATTGTTGATGATAGTAATCACGAAGTCGTAAGCTTCTTATCATGAAAATATACCTTCTACAGTTCATTTGAAATACAACTTTCAAATTCAAAGTTGACTCATCAAGGCCCATCAAATATAAGCTCTTCATCCCATTCTCTAGGTTTGACACATGTACTCATTGTTAGATAGTAAGTGCTCCTTTGTTTGGCTTGTTCTAACGGTAGTCTCTAATAAGCTCTCGACCCTTAGATGGATCATGCCCCTTAAAAGGCTCCTATCACTATCATCCCCCTCATCATCATGACTTATTGCATAGTTTCATACATCACCACCATCACCTTCAACATCACCCATAAAATCGAACTTATCCGCCTACATTAGTGCATATCTGCATACACTTCAAACTTGATTAGTTAAGAATCAAGTGTGATATATTCATCGATTGGAGCTCTCGACACTCCTGATCTTGTCAACCTCTCTTTCCTCGCAATGCAATTTTCAACATAAATTTTACAGTTCAGATGATTCACTGATTCACACTTCATTGTCACTAATATGAGTAGTGATGAATCCAACACCAATAGGGAAACAACCTATAGATTAACACATGACTTTGCTTGGTCTAACTTGACCTCATAATTTTGGTAATCCCATCAAGTTAATCTGTCGTGGGATCTGGATTGATCGATTTTTCCCACCAATGTAGGTCAGAAAGAAATCATCACTAACATTCAGTTCTCCGTCATAATAAAGAATTATGCAGACAGTTTTTGAACTCATTTTCAACTAACAACAACTCTAAACAGTAAGAATCATTTAAAAAAAGCAATTCAAGATATAATACAATTTTGCATTTCAGTTGGAACTATTTCACTAACTCAAAACCTTTAATTTTCAAAACCCATTGCAATATCTTCTCACATTAAATGACATATACAATAACAACAATAGAATGTCATGAAAAAAAGTTTATTCGACAAAGGAGAGAAATCGATGGCATATCAATACCAACAATAAGCACATGATTATAAAGTATAAAAGGAGCTTAAACTTGAAGAGATCGGAGTTGACGATTAAGGTCAACCAAGAACTCCTAAGAAAGTAAAGGTAGTTATTGGAAGTCATCCAAACGACTTGCGCTAGAAAACCCCGTGAAAGTTACTTAGCCTTGTCGATTAGTCCACACACAGTAATTAAAGAGAGCAGGAGACACTCTTTTAACGTGAAAACTTGAAAAGGGGAAAACCAGGTAACCCTAAAGATTCCACTATGTGTCTGTTTCATAGCAAAGTCTTCCGATACGATTACAATTGCATATGAGAGGGAATAACAACTGTGACAATGATCGTTGTAATTGTCCATGATGGAGATCTGGTAACTTTCGGTGAAAATACAGGTACAATTAGTGACGATGATGGTGGTTGATAACCGTGAATGCATCTTGCTTGGGGTGATCTTGCTGAGATCTTGAGCTTTAGAATCTCTCTTCCTCCTCACAGCTTTTCCTCTTCTTCCTGCCGACTCTTCCTTTTCTTCCTTGCTTGGACTCTTCCTTTTCTTCCTTGCTTGGACTCTTCCTCTTCTTCCTTGCTTGGACTCTTCCTCTTCTTCCTTGCTTGGACTCTTCCTCTTCTTCCTTGCTCGATTAATTTGTATAACACACATGGCGGTCTTGACGACCGATGGTTTTCCTCTTCACTTCACTTCACTTCACTTGGCTTGAGCATTCTCATGTGAGAATGAAATTTTTATAGATGGGAGGAACTTTTGTAATCATTTAAAGCTTACCACTCCCTTGATCGGATGTCGATTCCTTTGATCATTTGATATATTTTGAGCATTTGGATGCCCAAATGAAGTCAATTATGAGATCTTAGGCTCGTTAGATCCGCTCGTCGCTTCGATTTGACTATAAACACTCCATATTTGGAAGTTGTTTTGGGATTTAATTGTCCCAAAGATTCTAATGATATTTTAAAGCTTGATCCATTCGGTTTGACTCAAAATCTATCGCTTTCGATCAAGATTGTGCTTTGATAGTCATATTTTGAGAAATGCTCAGTTTCTATTTTGGATGACATTACTTTCATCCAAAATATGTCAAATGCTCAAAAAATAATGAGTTCTTCAACTAACGTCGCATGAATCATGCATTTTGAGAGAATAAACCATCAAAATACAAAATTATGATTATGGAAGAAGATGTGTAGTTGCATGTTTGAGGTTATGAAGCTATTTGATACTCACGAGTTTTCAGCATTTAGACCGCCGGCGCCTCTATTTGCGTCAAGGCTTGCAAGCTGCTTCGTCAAGGTGATCCATCAGTCCCATTGCGCCCATCATTAGTCGCTCATCTCATCTTCATGCTACATTCCTATAAATTTCAGCCATTGCGTAACTTTTGAGCCATTCCATGATTGCATTCACTGCATTGGTCACAACCATCATGACAACCTAATTAAAATTACTTTTGTTGTACCTTGTCTGATTACATGATCCTTGTCATTGTCTGCACTGTTGTAATCCACAGCTACATGTTGTGTCTTTGCTTGTCGCTTCATTCTTGCTGTACCTTCATACATGAGATCCACACGGAGAAAATTGATTTTGAGCCGTTTGAACCATTTTTGAGGGTTTTACCATTTTGCCCTTGTGGGGTTATAAATAAGATGAAGGAGACTTTTCCTTCTCCTTTCTTCAGTGAGGGTCCTTTGGGCGATCAAGACTCAAGCGTCAAATCAAGGCCCCATGCGTTTTGATTTCGCTCGTCATTTCGCCCGTGAACCGTCATTAGAGGCTCTCAGCATTCGTGGTTCCGTTTCCGACCTCGTCCGGTTTTAGTCCCGTCGGATCGTCACTTGAGGCGATCAGACCAGACGTCGTGGTTAGGTTCCGGCTCGTCTTTAGTAGATCGTCACGGGTTAAGGCGATCACTCTTTTTTGCCTCGTGATGAGCTGGGAGGGGATACTCAAGGCCACGATGGTGTGTTCCTTTCCAAAGGTTTATTCGAAAAATCTTTTCTAATAACATGAATATGATATATAGGGTGATCCATGGTGGACATCAGGATGTGAGATTGGTAGAGGTTGCTAGGGAAAAGCTAAAGGTATGAGTGTGAGATTTTACTTATTAGTTAGATTATGAAAAAGATATAAATTAGGTGCATTCAAATGGGAGAAACCTAGATTTATGGAGAGTTAGAAGGAATTTTCATTTTCATAAAGGACAAAGGTGAAGTAGGTGAATCTTATTTATAATGAGAGGCCACATTCCTTATTAAAAATGATATTTTTAGATGGTGGCCTCAAATTAGCATCACAATGATTTCTACTAAAACACCTACAACTACAACAAGACTCATAACGAAAACACCACCATCGACAACAATAATCTTTAGCAAAACTCACAAACTCATAAATAACAGTAAACATCACAATAACAAAGCAAAAATTGAGCGTCTCAAATGACATATACAAATCTAGTTAAATTCACATTAAAATTTATAAAATATACAAAACAAACAAATCTAGGAACATAAGGAAATAAGCAAATCATACCACACAAAGTAATATTTAACGAGATCTATCACCAATTAAGTATTTAGGGAAAAAATAAATTAATCAGCGAACGAACGATGAAAAAAGCGGTCTCCGACGGTGGCACACTCCTTGGCCAGCGACAACCTTCCCCTTGGCCGGCGGCGTGCTTGGCGGAAATAACGTGGACTGAGCATTTTAGGAGAAAAAAAAAGCAAATCTGCGACCTCCCCCTCTCGGTTTTTCGTTCGAAATAAGGACGAGCCAGTCGTTCATTCAACGGACGACTAGGCCTATTATGTTAATATTTTTTTTTCGTATCTAAATTACTAATTAAGATTAGCATTAAGCCTAATTTAAAAATTTTGCCAAGTTTATATGTGTATTCATAGAAACTTCGATGGTTTAGATCTGATCTAAATTGAGCATTCTCATCCTCTTATATTTCAATCTGAGATACTTTGCTATGTATTAGGCGGGTCATATTGGGTCTGATTGTGAGGGAGTTGGTTATCATAAATATATTGTGGAGAGATTGAGAGTCTGTTAGGGGCAACTCTATTTGAGAAGCAATTGTGAAATTAGTAGTAGAAAGTTGTTGTTGCTAAACCTTGATTCTATTTTGAAAACTCAATTGAGAATCTATTATGCTTAATTGTTTATGTATAAAAGATTGAAATACTTATGTGCTAAATAATATGAAACAAAATGAAAAGAAAGAAATTTTTGGTTTTCATAGATAACTATAAGTCAACTAATTTACAATAGGATTTTATGCATCACATAATACAATAACGCTAATATTAAAATTATAAGTTCGACTAATGTGATCAAAATATTGAGCTTGTTATCTAGTTGTTTAAGTCTTTTAAATTTTTTTCTCTAATGCTAAAACATGATCACTATCTAAGCGTTTCTTATCGATTTGTCAATCCATCCAAAAAAAATTATAATTATCTTAAGTTTGATTTCTCGGACACCTATAAATCTTTTTTCAACGACGTGAAGTGAATACATAGTATTGTAAATCATAGTTGCAATAGATAATTTTAGAGGTGGTTGAGATATTTGAACTCATATTTCGAGATAAATATATATTAGCAATAAAAATATTAATATGAAAAGTAACATTGCAAAATATTTGGACAAAGAATCAAGACAAGAATATTAGTATGCTTGTGAAATAAGCAATATAATGAAGCTAACTAGTTCCAATCAGTCTTCAGATTCCAACATACAAAGTTTATAATATCAACTAAAAATATCAATAAATGTAAGTCAGGTATAAATACTAATAATTCATACTCACTAATTAAAGCATTTCTAATTTGTTATCACAACACTTTTATCTCTTCAACTCCTTTCTCAGCTTGTATCGACTAATTGAGAGTTTCACGCTTAAAAGTATTCAGGGTTTCTTGTGAAGTATGTGAGCTGCAAAAATAGATGTAGGGTCATTTTAGGGAGTGCAAAATTGAAATAGCGGGCCACAATTTCATTCCCCGTACCAAAGTTTTATAGCCATCGTGCTTGAACTTTGATGTGAGTCGTGAGAGGAAAGTTACGCAACAAATGCAATTGCATAGTGTTTTACATCGGGATGGGGATTGAACGTGTCCCCAAATGGGCTCACATGGAGACTATATGGTGATGGTGAAACAAAAAAAGATGGTGTTAGAGAATTTGTAAAAGATGGTGGACAAATATGATATTGAATTGTGACTTTCTTGTTATTTTGCTTTGTTTTAAATTAAAAGTTGTCATTTGGACTATATTTTTATTGTGCATTATTCATTTATTTATTTTCCTTCAACTTTTTTGACGTGAAATTCCAGCGGTTTATTTTTTGAGAGATTTTTTTTTATGATTTTATTGCTATGATCACAATCATAACATATTATATTTGGTGATTTTTCAAAATTAAATGCGAAATTAAAAAAATTTAAAAACATAATTTTCTCATTTTTTTTTCAAATCCAAGCTTTAAAGATTCCAGCACATGTTATTTTTAAATTTTAAAAGTATCTACAATAATAAATTTATAAAAATTAGTGAAAATTGTTTTATGTGTGATGTCCCATAAAAATTAGTGAAAATTGGCTCGATGTTGACTTGTGAACTTGAGACTAACTTGATGTTTGACCCATAATATATGTACAAATGGGTTATTTGGGTTTTGTTTGAGTCAATTGAGTTGAATGTTATTGGTAGATCATTTAATAAACGGTCGAGTTCGTGTCCGCAATTATTTGGGTCCAGGTGTGGGTTAGAAAATTTGCCTCGACCTCTCGATGAAGAGAGTGATTTAAAGTGTCGGTATAATTTTCAGAAGGCAGATGAATAGTAGATAAGACACTACTCAGAGATTTTGCCCTCATTTTGTGAGGACTTTAGATTTGGTTCCAGGTTTTCTAGCAAGCACCTATAGTTAATTACCTCTCAATCGAGAGAACTTTCAATTAAGGTGAGTCGTTAGGGTCGTGCGTAGCGTATAGTAGCGATGTGGAGTTTTGGAATTTAGATTTATGAAATTCATTATTATATTTAACTTGAAGCGGATGGTTGGGGAATGATGGCCCGATCTAGATCCCATGGTTAGTCATCCGGTCATCGTGGTCCTGTCTACTTAGGAGGAGGTAGTCCCCGACCGAAGGATCCTCATCGACATGGGTTACGTCATCCAAGAAATCCTTGTAGACGGGGTGGTGCTTTATCTGACCTTAAGTCTACCTTAGTGAGAGCTTTTTGTCTATCAAGTATACCATTGGTTCACAACTCAAAGGATAGAGCCATTGGAGAACATACAGCTATGTCATGCTTATGATATAGGTGGTCATTTGGCGACAACCACTCAAAGGACTCGGTGTAATCTATGTGAGCCTACTAAGCGATAGGACATCGTCTTTGGCATGAGATTGTTTGAGAGTAAACATAGTTGTGTACTTAATTTGACTTTGGCTCCTTTGTGAGCTAAATTTTTTTTAATTTGGCACCTACGATAAACGGTTGCAGATGGGTGGATGAATTTTACTTTAAATTTAAATAATTAATTTCATTTAATTTATATATTTTTGTTTGAGTATCTGAACATTTAATAATGATTTGACATTAGAATTTGAATAGATTATTATTATTATTATTATGAAAACCCCTCCGGTTGAAATATTCAGTCAACACGGCTATCATCGGAGTAGTTAATTGATTAAATCAAATATATTTGAGAACTTTAGATCCTGTCAACTCTGTTTAGCTCTTAACAGAGGATCAAATCTACTATCACATGACACAATTAGCTTCTCAGATATTTCATTAAGTTGAAAATATTATAATATTATTTTTGGATTTTTAGGTATTGTTAATCCGGACTCGGTCCTAAGACCAAACAGGGAATCAACCCGCGCAGCATCCTCAGACACTAAGTTTAAGCATTCAGCATAGTGTCGGGGCCCATGCGAGTATTTTTAAGAATGATTGCATAATTTTAAGGTATTGAATTTGAGTTTTAATCTTACTTCATAATATGTGTAAGAGTTTAATTGAAGCCTTAATTAACGCCTTTTGTTCGCTTGTACGATATATTGTGAATCCGGTGGCATAAAGTGTTTCAGCTCTTGTTCAATTATTTAGATTAATATTCATTTGTATGCATTTAGTTCATAGCACATTGAGTTCTTTAAGTTTTAATGAAACTTAGCTCGTGATCCCTAAGAAACTCATAGGCTCATCACAAGTCTCATTCAAATTCTTTTTTCTCACGACGGTCATATTTGATCCTTGATTGAAGGACAAGCTTTCACATCCATTATAAGTTTTGTTTGTGCTCGTAGGCAACTATCAAGATAATCAAGCTTTACCTGAATTTTATTCTTGTTAGGAGACAAATTCTCAAGTTCGTTAAAAGTCTTATTTATGATCAACAAGTTGTGATCATTCTTATTTAAAGACTTTTAGAATCTTATATGTAGGTTTATTCTTTAATCATACTCAAATAAGTTCAATTTAAACTCATTAACACTTATTTGTTCTAGTTTAAGTCTCCTCTCAGTCCAAAATTTGCGCCTCACTTGTCCAATAGAGCTATTGACAGAGCTCCGGTGATGTCAGTGCATTTTTGACGATTTGTACAATCTCAAGTCCATCAAATTTGACTTATGGGCTTCGACTCATGACATATGTGGAGGTCAACAAATGCCCCAACAATATGATTCGCATGGGAGTGGCTTGTTGAAAAAGTTGACCCTTTCAATAGAACTTGATCATTTTAGCTTTGATTGCAATAGCTTATGAGCTTTGATAAGATTTTTTATTAGTATGATGCCTTATTTGACATGCTAAATGGATAGATTTGTCGACTTTACTTGTCGATAGATAAGAGCTCCATCCTCTCTACTTGATGGCTTCAAGACCTATTTCTCTTGTGTTGTTGTAAACTTGAATTTCCTCGTCCCTTCATGCTTGATCGAGTTTGATGGAGGAATTAGTTTGTTTACTTTGAGATTTAAAATTCCATCCCAGCTTTAAGCTTGAGACTTAATGAAGGATTGACTTTGTCTTGACTTGTCGAAGTGTATATGCGAAAGTCTTGTCGCTTTGTGACTCGTTGAAGGGTGCATCTAATGACCTTCATATTAAGTCTATACCATTGAGTTATCAGTTTAGTAATATGTGCTTTAACAGACTGAATGGCCATGAAATTTTTTTTGTTCAGCTATTGGCTTCATATGAACTATGTAATTATTTCCTCGGTTAATGCTTTCATTTGACTTGATGAAAATTAGCTTTATTGGTGCTTTGTGTTTGATCAGGCTGTTTGAAAATAGATTGTGATATCACCTTGGAGGCAATACAGAGATTGATTTGAGGTAGCTTTGAATTAAGAGTTTCTTTAGATTGTCTTGATCCATTGGTCATGTAGGAAGATCTTTTGGATTCTGGTTGATTGTAGTCACTAAGATGGATCTGTTTGAGATTGAGCTATCATCATTGGGCGCAGTGGGGCTCTTTCACGGCTCTTTGCAGACTTGTTGAGTGAGGAGAGCGTCGGACTCGCCATTTATTGCTTGAGTCGACCTTTGAACTACTCGTCTTCCACTTAAGCTATGATAGATTGGTGATTTGGTCATTAGACTAACTAACGAGGACTCTTTCACTGTGGTCTTTTCTTGTGGCTTATTGAGTGAGGAGAGTGTCGTCAGCCATTTATTGGGCTTGTTGAGTCCACCTTTAGACTCAATGTCTGAACTTGAATATGTAGATTTTGATATTTTTCCAACTTAGTTGATTAAAGCTTAAATTGAGTTCTTTTGACTTGATCTTGAATTTGATGAATATTGGGAACAAACTTTTGATATTTAAAGGCTCTTTGTGCACGAAATAGATTTTTTTTGCTATTGCAAGAGTCTGTAATTTTCACAATAACATTTATAGATATATTCAAGGATCTCGGCATAAAGCTTGATGCCAGCCTGAATATTGCAAGAGTCTGTAATTTTAACAATAACATTTATAGATATATTCAAGGATCTCGACATAAAGCTTGATGCCAGCCTGAATATATACAAGAAGACCTTCTATTTCACTGGAGAAGGTTGAACTACTTTGATCACCAAATGATGCTCCTCTAACAAGTGGGATTGCAAACTAGTTCTAAGATATATTACACTTGATTGATTTCCTTTAATGCTAAAATAAAAGTGATATATTTTCAATCATGATATGCATCTATCTAAGGATCTCATCTTAAAGCACGATATCGACTTAGATAAATATATAAAAATACCTCTTGTCTAATAGGGGGATTGTAGACTTAGTTCAAAATATATCATAGGGCTTGATCTTCTTTAATATAAATAGAGATAACTTATTCTGATCATAATGTATATTTATCTAAGGATCTCAGCTTAAAGCACGATGTCAACTTAGATAATTATATAAAAATGTTCCCTGTCTAATAGGGGGGATTCACAATAATTGTTGAGAGAATTTGGAATATCATCGGCCCATGCTGTGCTTTGACTCAGAAGAAAATCATCGACGTGCTTACACACGATGATGCGCAAGTTACGACCGCAAACAACCTCAGTTAGCATCAAACTTATCAAATGAGACTTTCCGTATCAAGACGAGTTCATGCAAATATCGAAGATTAAGTTTTACCACGACAACTTTGAACCAAAATTAACTCGATGAATACCGACTTTAATCAAAGATCTCGACATAAACTGATCTGAACATCGAATTTACCTAGAAATGATACACATATTATGTGGGTTTGATTTCGACAAGATTCATAAAAAATTTAAAGTGATATTGTGAAAATTAAACATCCAAATTTAATTAAACAAAGTTCGATTTAATTTTACTTATTAAATGATTAAATCAGAATTTTTGCATGAATAGAGATTAATAATTAGATTATACTCTTTCCATAATACTCCTTAATTTTATTCAAAATTGCGCTCAAATTTTGAAAATTCCGCCTAAGCTCATAAGAAAAGTAACTAATATGCAATTAAGAGTCCTAATCCCTTATTTTTTCCCTCCCAAGTCAAAAGAGGCGGCCAAGGATTTTCTGAAAAAAAGGAGGCCTCTCGTTCGAAGTCAGCCCGCTCCTACCCCCTCTCCCGAGCACTCCCATTCAGCCGCCGCTCTTCTCCCCATCGGCTGCAGGTAATTTATTCTCTCGCTCCCTCTATCCTCATTTCTCACAAGTCCATATCCCTTTGTTCATATGCTTCTTCACCAAGAAATCTGCATCCTTTATAAACCCTTCTATAAAAAAATAAAAAAATCGATTTCAAATTTGCATAATTCGCCGGTGAACCATGACCGGCCAATCCGATCCTTCTCCTCTTCCTTCGTAACCGCCTCTGCCCTAAAAACCAATTTGCTGCTCCTTACGACTATGGCGTTTCGGCCATCAGCTCAGCTCCATTAGATTCATCGATTATGGAGGAATCGATGCCATCGTCGATGGCTACCTCGTCAATCCCTAACTGCTTTCATTGCAGCCTACCATCGCAATTAAGTCGCAAGCGCCAATCAAAAATCAAAAGATTTCATGCTCTCTCTATTGTTCGTCCTAGCCTAATTCGTCCTTTTTGCTCCACAGGTGCGATCACTTTTGGCTGACAAATCATTTTATATTCCTCTCTTACATTGCTTCAATTTGATCCTTCGCAGTCTTCCTTCCGATCTCAACTGCTTGCAAGGGTAGATTCGGCTAATCGGCTTCCTCTTTCCTGACAACCACTCGTACTGCCTCGTTTTCGACCACCGCAGTACTCCCCACCACGTATGCTGACCATGCAAGCATGAGCTTTCTTATTTCCTTCCTTCCTTCCTTCTATCTGCTCTTCACTTGAGGGAATCTAATGCAGTTACAACTTATCACTCTCCCGCATTATTTTGATAATCAAAAATCCAAAACAGCAATTAATCCTTTAATTTTCTTGCCGAGCATTACAAACGTGCTGGAAAATGGGTTTGGGTGTGTATGCAATGGAAATATATATGCGCCTTTATATGTCAAGCTCTTATGCAGGTATAAAAGAATGAAATAAATATATATACATATGTGTTTTGCTAAGACCGCCCCATAGGGCATAGGAGGGAAATATGAATGTGGAAATATATATACATAATGTCTTTCTTTTTTAAGACCCAAATGCCCATAGGAAAATGGAAAATGAATGTGGAAAGATATATACATATGTGTGTTTTATTTTGCGTTCCAAGACCCGATGCCCCATATAATAATGGGTGATGACGGCTATGGTGTCATAAGACATACCATAAGCTAGTTAAAAGTTTGATGCGGATGACTAATACAATCGAAATGTCAAATTTTGATTAAATTTTGACTTAAAAGGGGAGAAGAATCAAGATTCATTCAAAAAAGAAACCAAGCACATCGAAAATAAATAATCTAAAATAAAATTTAAATGATTTAAAGCATATCTTGCTTTTATGCGATCGAAGACTCGCTAATACCCATGGGCATATAGTATGAAGAAACGGCCAGATGTCATAATCGCTACCATTAGCGCAGAAGAAAATAGTTCGATGGTTCCCCATGTGATTTTAAATATCAAATTACTACTAGATTTTCATCTAAAATTCAAGACTTAAACAAATTTAAATAAAAAATCATTTAAAACACCAAGACTTACATAAACAAGCTTGAATCAAAACTCAAAGGGAAATTGAAGTATAAGTGATAAATGAAAATATTAAATCTTACTTGAAATGCAATTGAACTTGCAGAATCTCTACAAAAAAATTAAGGCAAATGAAAATAATGAATTTAAAAGAAGGGAATACATTCTATTTATTTGCATGAATGAAGGAGCTTTCTTCAATCCAAAAATTAGAAAATTCTTATTCTAATTATGAGTTTTAAAATCAATAATTTCATTAATTAGATAAAATTATCTAAGTTAAAAATACCTGTATGTGCTCATACATAGAGATTTAAAGTGCAAATTTTAATGTTTGAAAAGGTTATGTAAAGTTGAGATTAAATAAATATGAAATAAATCTCATAATCTAAAAAAAAAAAATAAAATAATCAATTATCAAATAACAGAGCCTCGACAGTTTGAATATTTAGATTCAAGTGCCGAGGATGAGCTTAAAAATAAAGAGAAGAATGATAAAATCGATTCAATCTTTTATAACTATATGCATGTAAGCTAATGTATTCATATGCTAATTCAAATCAATGAAAGAGATAAATATTCAACACCATAAAATGTGATCACATTGGTCTAATCCTCATGCTTGAAATAGAGTTAACATCTAAATAATTAACTTTAAATGAATTTGAATTACATTATATCATAAGACATAATCCTTTATATTTGTAATGGAGTTGACAAGTGTCTCATGATATTAATTTCTTAAAGAATTTAAATTACACATAAGTCATGCATCCTCTACTAAATAAGAGTTGATAAGATCTATCTCGATGGCGTGTTGATCAAAATCTCAACCGAGGGGATATTATCATCAAAAGATGCTTGAGCTCTAAAATAATTCATCATAACACTAAATTTCAACTAAGTAAATATCTGAACTAAATGAAATTCATTATTTAAATATTTAAAGCAAACAACTCATCCACCCATCCACCATCATTGTTGGGGATGACAGATTAAGAAAACTCTAGCTCACAAAGGAGCTAATGTCAAGTCAAATAAATCACTATATTCAAACTCAAATAATCTCATGCCAATAAGGATGACCGTATCCACAACCCCATGGTTTGGCCAAGAGGCTACATATGAGCGCAACAAACCGTAGTACATCTATGCCAAATGACACCATTATATTATTTATCACGAATGTAGCTCATATGTTAATGAGTTATTGAAAGATGGATATATGTGAAAAAGCCCTTTGTCTTTTGGGTGGACTTAAGATTATCTCCTTAAACAAATACAACCCCAAGTCTACAAGGGTTTCTTGGACGCATAACTGTAGCAAGGATCTTCGGTCAAGTTGATCGACTACCTCCTTTGACTAAGTAGAAGGACCATGACTGATGAGGGAACCATGGATCTAGATCGTGCACGCATCATTCTCTCAACCATCCGGTTTAGTGAAATGATGAATTTCATAATCTTAAATTCTAAAACTCCATATGCTGCTACTATACGCATATGTTTATTTAACGATTAGCCTTAATCGAAAGTTCTCTCTCACTTATTAAGAGGGGTAATTAACTATAGGGGCTTGCGCCTATAGGAAACCTGTAATTAGATCTAAAGTCCTCACCAAATGAGGGCAAAATCTCTAGGTAGTGTCTTATCTACTATTCCATCTGCCTTTTGAAAATTACACCGACATTTAAATCACACTCTCTTCAATTCAATATTGTCTAGAGGTCGGTGGTGAATTTTCGGAGCCCACAATTATTATCGAATAATGATAATAAAGAGGTGGTTGTCGATCAATAGTATTTAGAAGACCGTAATTGAGATGATAGTTAGGATCGCATTATGGCCATAGAAGCTGCCATTAAAGTGATTATAGTTGGTTGTGGTTGACCAACCGCTGTTGTGAATGGAAGATAAGGGATTGTATATGTGGAGGTTGAGTGATCGTAATCGTACATGATTTGATGATTGTAATTAGATGGTGGTTAAGTGATGGAGGCGATGACCAGAAGTTAAATGACCATAGCTTTGTCGAGCATCGGATTGAGCAACCATATAATTGGAAGCAATCAAAAGGAAGAAGAAAGGTGATTATTCTTGGTGTTGAGGTCTAGCAATCATAGTTATATTAGTGGGCCATGAGGTCGTGATGGTGGTCAATGATCATAGTTATCAGAATTAGCAGCGGAGGTCAGCAACCGTTGCATCTTATGGTTGATGATAAAGTGGGATGGCGGATGGTTAGACAGGTGGTTATGACAATGGTTTTAACGATGTTAAGCCATGATTGGTGACAAAGGGATGAGCAATTGTAGAAGCAAGCAATAGATTGAGAATGATAATCAAAGTGTTTGATGATGATCAAACAATATAAGATATCGACGATTGACAATTATAACTCAAGACATGATAAGTAGTGGTTTGACGTGGGCGGAAGGGACTATGGTAAGGAGGCAATTCAAACTTGACAAAGTTTGATGGTGATGAATGGTCGGTAGACCGACAAATGGTGAGTGGAGGTTCAACGTGATGGTCCGGAGGCGCTTGATGATGGTGGGTGCATTCAACTAGGTGTTCAAGAGAGACCATCTAATTGTGTCTGATGGTGGTGCTTTGATAATGGCTGTCTAACAACAATGTTAGGAGGAAATTTGACGATGTTGGTTTGACAATGATGATTAAATGATTATGGTCCAATAATGGCTGTTGGTATTACGGTCGATGATGATAGTGGTAATGGTCCATGATGTCAATCGGTGGTTATGATGGTGGTGTAGAGGTGGTTCAACAACTATTGTTGGGTGGAGGTATTTATAGATTACTTTTTTTTACTTAATGTGGATTCAAAATATAGTTTTAATTGATTTAGATAATATGTTCATAACCAGTTTTAGTGATTAACATTTTAACATATGTTGTATATTAGTTGTTGACAACCATCAGATGATCAAAATTTGACAAATAACATCAAAAGTTAAATAATGAAAGGTAGTTAACTTTATTATTTTTCAACATACAAGAAGATAAAGTGTCGCATTGGTAGGTGGTGGTTTTAAACGCAATCATTGTCTAATGTGAAATGATAGTTGATTTAGAATAGAAGTCGAGCATGATATGCAATTAATTTATCCATTCTTTTGATAAGAGGGGATTAGGTGAATAGAAAGACGTGAACTCAATTGAAAAGAAATTAAAGTGATAACTGATAAAAGAGTGTTGGGAATTGAACAAGATTGGGTGAATGACTAGCTTTTTGTGAGGGTAAACTAGATGGCCAAGATGATTAATAACTTTAGTAGCTAGAGGTTGTTAGATGTTACATTTGTGGACATTGGCAAATATCGATGTGTCACATCCAAAATTGGGCAATGATTGGTAGTTTCAAATGATAGTTGTGAATATCAAGTGATGGGCTTGTAAATCGAAAGTGTTGATTGACATCGATTGATGGGGAATTATGGATATTGTTGGTTGATGATCAAGGTTAAATGATGGCTAATAGTGGATGCTATATTGGCCAATGGTTGGATTTTGCTGATGACTTTTTTTTTACGATGGATAGCACTATAGAATTTTGTATTAATCAAATATTGCCCTATACCAAAACTTCTCTTGAATTTGTAAAAATATTGCCTACTTATATATTTTAGGATGTTTCTTAGAAATTTGGACACTCTATTGGATAATCATAATGCAACCCATTAATCATTTTATATTTTTTCATATTTAACTATTTTAATGAACTCAAAGATCAAATTATCTATTCATTAAATTCATGTGGAGGCACTTGTTTCTATTATGCTTACATAAAATGTGAAGGACATTTAACTTTTAAAATGATCACGAGAAATTTAAACTTATATTTTCAAGTGTTTAATTTAGGAATAGTTGGGCTCCATTAACTTCTAAAATGATAATGAGAAATTTCTACATATGCTTTCGAGTGTTTAATCTAGGAATAGTTGGGCTTCAATTATTGCAAGTTTAGTTTTATTAGTTTGTCTCATGAACCAAACTATTTTGACTATAAATTTGCTAATATTAGAGTTCATATGGCTAATGAAATATTTTTAGTATTCTCTTCTTAATACTTAGATGCTAATACTTTGAAGATTATGTCATACTTCATGTGGGATTAGATAAATTTTGTTAGCCATTTTATTTTTTCTCATATTTTAGGCATTGATGTTGTAAAGCCAAATATATCTTAGATCTTCAAAAAGTTGCCATAAAAAAATTTTATCTTGAAAGAAATTATAAGGCGTAATCACATATGTCAAAATGGACCTCCTTTTAGAGCCATGAATTGACATTCCTAATATTTAAAGCATTATATTTATATTTTATATCATTAACATACTTTTGTTGCATTTTTTAATTATGGCTTAAAATCCTCCAAAATTGCCTCGATATTATCTTGAATTCCCTTGTTGAGGTTCTAAGTTTTAAAAATTATTTCTCAAGATCCTAAAAATGCTAGAAAAGGCTTCATATGTCATAAATGATAAAAAGATGATTCAAAAATATTGCAACCTAATTTTAATATTTGACCACATCTTCTTGATTCTTCGATATCAAAGTGGATCATTTTCTACAATGGTTGTGAACAAGATAATAACCCTTAGTTATAATTTTATATGTATAGAATTTTAAGTTTTGTAATTAGATTTTTTTAGATTTGCTTAATTTCAACTATGCTTCTAAGTCATGATCTAGGGACTAGGTTGTTACTCAATGGCTAAGGAATGATTGAATACATCTAGGTTTTGTAAGACGCATGGTCTTATTTAGCATATTGAAATTAAAGTTTATCATGCAATGTGTTCTTTATTTTTCATATCTACCCATTAATATTCCATTCATTTTCATTAATTTTTTTGGACTATATATGAGGGAATTTGGCCAATTCCATTTGTCCAGCAGCACCAGTACGAAAAGTAATAGAAGCATAAAGATAAAAGAGAGAATTAGCAGGAGAGCCATTATTAGGAAATTAAGTGCTTGTAGCTCACTGTAATCATTTAAGAACCTTTGAATGCTCCTCATCTCTCCTTAGTAGAATGGAGGAGAAACTAGATGTATTGGCACTAAACTAGGCCACACAAGTGAGGAAATATAAGTTTTTTTTGTCTGCCATATTTGGAATTAGTTTATTGGCGAGAGTAAAGGCTTGAAGGAATGTGTGATGTAATAAGAAAGAAGTGGCAGACACATGGCAAAAGTTACAATTCAACTTAGCTTCAATAGACCGAGCTTTGAGAATATCAATCATTTTGAAATCATGAACAAAGCATAACTAAGTAAAAGAAGAGTATTTAATAGTATAAAACTTGTGCCAAATATAATTGCTCCAGTTAGATTTGGTTAAATTGCAATAGAATTGAATGTAGGATTAAGGATACTATTCCAGGCAGTAGAATCTCTCTCTTAGTTCCAAAGGAATGCCCACAGTAACTTGGAGACATCAGGATCAAAAAGACTTTATTAATTTTGATTAATATCTCTTTCATTTCGCTTCCCCATATTTCGTATGTATCTCCCACATACCTTTATATCTATCCAAAAGAATATATATATATATATATATATATATATATATATATATATATATATATATATATATATATATATATATATATATATATATATATATATATTTATCCATTCATTCATATTATAATGCCATCCGGATAAAAAACAAATGGAATCTTGGATAAATACAAGAATCTCTAAGAATTGAATGCCTTTAAAAAAAAGGATAAATACAAATTTATTATAATACAACATATGTGTTACTTGGAACCATAATGACATCTTTGAAATGGAATCTTCCACCAATATAAATTCCATCTGAATTAAAGCCTGAGCTTAACATGAAAGGTAAGGATAAGTAACCAACTAAGATGGGATATCTAGTGTTGATATTAAACATTTTGAGCGCCTAAAGTGGATCTGAGTGGATTGGACATTACAATGTTTGATGAAATGATTTGGGCGACAAAAGATGATAAAATTGGAGTTGTTTATAATGAGATTAGTTCGAGCCAAATGAGTTGCTTGGATTGGTGTAGATGTTCACCATACCGGTTGTGAACAAACTTATTGATGACCAAGAGTTACCCTATCATGGTGCCTAGTTTAAGAAGTTAGGATTTCCTTTCTTGCCTCTTCAATTGATCAATCCTAATTCTCAAGTCAATGTTCAAGAATATACCAATATCATTTGGCCCCATGGAAATGATTTATTTTGGTAAGAAATTCTCAATCAAAATTTTTTTTTAACATAATTTATTATTTAGATCATCCAATGAAGATATAGCTATTTATACTTTTAAAAAAAATGCTATTTGACTAAGCTTTATTTTTATTTTTTTATAGCAATAGGGTGCTGAACTATGCAAAGCATATGCAAGAGCTCATTAATATGATCCATCGGATGATTCTTGAGAGCATGGGCTTGGAGAATCACTTTGATTCACATATGAAATCCCTAGCATATTCATAAGATTCTCAAATTATTATACCGAAAAAACTGATAATGGAATAAATCTTGCTTTGCCTTCTCACAAAGACCCAAATTATATAAGTATAATTTTCCCACACAATGTGGAAGGGCTTGAAATCGAGATTGTGTGATGAATGGATTCAAACAACAATGACAAATTCATTTACTATTTTAGTTGGTGAAGCATTCAAGGTTAGTATATTGTTGAATAATAAATATTTTTAAGGGGATTTACATACATACCACACAATTCTTATGTATTTACATATATAATACTTAAACTTTAATTTTTACATATATAACATCCTACTCTGCAATATCACATCAAAAATATCATGATCACCGACTTTTTAAAAATGAAATGCACTTTTTTTAATCATAGAAAAGTGTTAGATAAGTAAATATCTAACTTTAAGTATTAGATATATAAATGCATAAGAATTGTGTGGATGTGCGTAAATCTTTCATATTTTTAATGTAAGAAAAAATATTATTTAATGTTAAATAAGTTTTTCAATTATTTTTTTGACCCAGGCATGGACAAACGGAAGACTTCATGCTCCTAATCATCGAGTAAAACTTAACAGTGAGATTGAAAAATGATATGCGGTGATTTTTAGCACAATACCAAGTGTTACAAATGATATGATAACTACTCCAGAAGAATTAATTGATGAAGAACGCCCTTTACTTTTCAAGCCATATAAATATTATGATTATGTGAAGTTTCGCTTTTCAGAGAAAGGAGAGAAAGCTGATGATGCCCTCAATGTTTTTTGTGGTGTTTAGTCAAATATGAATGTTGTTATATGTTCTACCTTTTTTTGTTTTTTTGTTTTTTGATGTTTTTTCTTGTATCCTTTGTCAGAACTCTGTTTGCTTTGTGTTGTGAGGTTTTTCTTCTAATAAAAGTAATAAAGTGGTGAAGCTCCAACAAAATGAGGCTTTGAGCACAATAACACTAAAGGACATAAGCTTTGACATCGAAACATAATTATAATTTTTTTTGAAGGCCCCAAAATATGGGACACATCATCACACCACACAAAATTTAAGTGGCTATTTGATATGAAATTTTAAGTATAATCTAATTAAGATTTAAAATAAGTTTTATCAAATATATTTTCAGGCATCTAAATAATACAAATAGTTAAATATTATTTTGAGATTTAAAAAATTGCTAAACCATTGGTCGCTATTTCCAATTGTTTTATTCTCGTTCTTATTTCTTATAAATTGTTGAGAAAGATCTATTTCTTATAGCATTAGCTGTAAGTAGTTATTCTTTATTAATGAATCTAAACACATCTGATGATTACTATATCTATACGATGATAAGGTCCCCACTAATTGTCACTACTATTTTTCATACAAAATCTTAGTGATTATAATCAATAGAAAGTGTTAAATAAATCGACAAAAGTGAAAACAATAATACATATTTTTGGTCAACCTTTATTTCTCATAAAGGCAATCTCAAAATATAGGCATGAGAATATCTTATAAGTTTTTTATAAAATTTCTCTTATAAATAAGGAGTCTTTAAAAATTGGTAGTTTAGTAAAGATTCCTTTCAATTACAATCACTCTTTAAAGATCAACATATATATGCTTCTAGCACTATAGCCTAGATATATCTTGTCAATTTTGTGAGATAGATAGTCAAAGTGGTAATTTAGACACTACTTTGTACAAGATGGGATTGTAGTGATACTTTAATAGATGATAAAGAAAAGTGACACCTAACTGCAAGCCTGAGTTGTTAATGTGAATGTCCTTTTGAGTGGCCTATTTTATTATTTTGGATTCTTTGGATGACACCAAATTCCTTTATGTTGTAATATTTGTAGTTATAGAAAAAGTTCATCATCTCAACATTGAATGAAAACACATACAAATTTATAATTTGAGCAATGCATCTAAAAGATTAGATTTTTTATATGTGAAAAATCAAAAGAAAAAGAAAAAAAAGATCCCAATTTAAATAGTTTCACTTGGACTCAAATATTACAAAATGATCCTTTCTTTTATTGGATAAGCATTAATGTGATGTAGACACATTAATTCATATATCTAGTTCATGTCTATTATATTATAATATTACTTATCCAATTATACATCTATAATTTGCAATTGAGAGAATGATCATCATAAATTAGTTGATAGACATTGAATACTAATGGTTTGGGATGATAGTTGATGTGGGACATGAATAGTCCATTTAAGGAATATTTGACAACAAAATTGAGAAAGTAGTGCTAATAGTGGAGATTATAATTTGTTAATGAATAGTGAGCAAATGATAACTATGTTTGTCAACATTGGCCAATGATTACATGAGCACTAATGGTAGGTGTTAAAGTTGGTTAAAGTTACATTGAGTGGCCATGATGACAAACATTGATATTTATTAATGGATGTTGTTTGTTGCTTACTATGACTAGTGTTTATTAATTAGTAGTGTTATACAAACCTCAAAAAATTCTTTAAGTTTGATTTTTAGATGTAAGGCATTCCCATTATTTTTACAAAAAATGGCCATCTAAACATTTGAATTTTTTTGGGTATCTCATTATCTTTGGCCTTGTTTGAATCACTTTATTTTGTTTTTTGTTTTTTATTTTTGAAATATATATATATATATATATATATATATATATATATATATATATATATATATATATATATATATATATATATATATATATATATATATATATATATATATATATATATATATATATATATATATAAATAATATCTTTATCTATTTTATTATTTTGTTTTTCTTTTAAATAAATTTTATTTTGTTTTCAAAAATACTAAAACATAAAACCTGTTTTTCTTGTTCTTTATTTTTAAAACACCCCATCATACTTTTCAAAATTTTAAAGATTTAGATTTGATTTTTTTAAATTATATTATATAATAATATTAATTTTAACTAATTTAATCAAACAAGATTTATCTTGAATGCATGATTAATAGATTAATTTGAATATATCAAGTGTGTATATATAAAATATAAATTTGAATTTGCATATTAATTTTTGATTGATTATAATTAAAGTTAACTATATTATATAATAATAATAATAATTTAACTTACTTCATCAATAATTATTATTTAATATATATATTTATATCTTTTCATAGATTTTATCTTTCTCATAAAACTTAAATATGCACATAGAAATTTTATATTTCATAATTATATTTCATAATTATGCATTAATTTCTATAAATGATTGTCTTTCTTTTGCATTTTCAAAGTTTCAAAATGTATCGTATAGTTTATCTCTGATATTTTAAGACGGCGATCAAAATAATATTTCAAATCATGATTGATTGTAATTTTATTAATTTATTATGAATTGAATCAATATGAAAACTTGTTTGATAGATTTTATATTTTGAATTTTTATGTTATTTTATGAACATACTATTTGTTTGTTTTGAGGATGATTTAAATCTAATTTGATATCACTTTCATCAATCATCGACATATCGATTGATATCGAAGAATAGATCGATGAGATAACATCATCATCGATTTGTTTCAAATATTTTTTTGCTTTATGTTAAAATAAAAAATATCAAACATAATTTTATTTTATTTTAAAATTTAAAATAAAATACAAAGTGATCCCAAGCAGCCACTTAGAGAATAATTAATTTTATTATTTTATTTTTTCATTAAAATTTTACAAAACAATAACTAAATATGTTTTATTATTATTTTTTTAAATAAAAAATTCATAAAATATCAAATATATTTTATTTTCATATAAAAAACTTAAAACAAAAAATAAAAAATAAAAAATAAGAAGTGATCCCATACAGCCCCTTAATAATTTTAAAATGGAGTGATATTATGCTTGTCGGATTGGTCACATCTAGGTGCATAATCATATAAAATTTCAGCCATATTTGAATTTCAAATAGATTCTTCTAATTATGAATATGAGTACTCTTTTTTTAATTTAAAGAATTTTTCATCATGATAATAAAACACAATAATTAGAATCTTAACTAAAGAAAAAATTTAAAACATATTATAAAATAAAATTACCAGCCAAAACAAAAAAATAACTAACCTTAGTTTCATATTGCTTATGAAATTAACTAATGCTTTATTAAAATGTTCTTCTCATCTTATGTGTTCTTGCGTCTGCCCATGAAGGTTTCTTGAAGAGTCTAATAAAGGTAAATCTTCTACTTACACAATATTTTGGCCTAAATGCTTTGATGTTTTATGATTTAAAAATTATGTCATAATTCATGTCAAATTAGATAAATATCGCTGGATGCTCTTTTGGATGATTGTTGACATTTTTTTGAAATCATGGCAACCATATTTTATTGAGATATATTATTATATGCCATAATCTATATGATTTATTATTATAATAATAATAATAATAATAAATAAATTATTTGTATAATAATGTTATGTTTGATCACTAATGCTATATATTTTATGATTGACCAACGATATATAAATTGTTAATAAATAAATTCTACATATTTTGTATAGACAAGTCTATAGGCAAAAATTTTAAATTAGGCTTAATATTAATCTTTTATCAATTTAGCACGAAAAAGATATTAACATAATAGTTTAGTCTATTCGGATGATAACATGTCCATTGATGCGTCGCTCAACGACGATATCAGAATTTATTTTATTTTTTAAAAAATCTAGATGTAGTTCATATTTTGCACGACGACGATGTCGAATCAAGCAAAGTTATGGAATCATAAAGAAATTTTCTACAACTTTCATGTTGATCGAAATTTATGATTGCTGCCCGATACGTTGATTTTGATGAAAAATAATGAGTTGAAATTTAGCAAATATTTTTTGTATCAAGTCATTGGTCGGAATCGAGCAACTTTGTATTGTTGAAATCAACAAAAAATTTTCTACAACTTTCATGTTGGTCAAAATTTAAGATTGAGGCCCGATACGAAATAGATTTTGCAAATGGCTGAAAAAGGCGTGAGCTGAAAGTTAGAGCAAAGAATCGATTTTCGCGGATATAATTCGAATCGAACTTCATATCGTTGAATCTTAAGAAAATTTTCTACAACTTTCATGTTGGTCAAAATTACTGACGGCGATATGAGATTTTGCAAATGAAAACTGAGCAGCCGAAAGTTCTGAGAATTGTATTTTCGCGATAGAGTCATAGTCGAATTGAGCAAACTTCATATCGTTGGAATTGTAACAAAATTTTCTACAACTTTCATGTTGACCAAAATTTACATGCGAGATTTTGCGAGACGACGCAGATGAAAGTTGAGCATCAATCATATTTTATGCATCATCATGGTGTCAGAATTGAGCCAACTTTGTATCGTTGGAATCGCAACAAAATTTTCTACGACTTTCATGTTGGTTGAAATTTATGATTGCAGCTCGATGCGTAGCAGATTTTGAGAAATGAACAATGATGAAATGCACAAATAACTCACGCTAAACAAACACTTTTAATGAAGTGCAATTAACAACTTTTTTAGAGTTATGACATATAAATAGGTATTGGTAGGACATTAGTCTTATTGTTTAAAGATAATTATTCATATTGATTATATTCATATAAGAGAAGTGAATGTGCTAGTATTAGAAATGCAACCATTTTCAAACAAGGATAATAAGCCAATTCAAACTAAGTTTAGAATACAAACTAACTACCTCTCTACTATTACTACCATAGAGAATATCCTCAGTAAAAAATATACATCAATGTACAACTTCTTTTAAACACTTAAAGCTGTATAAATAAAGTAGCACAAAAAAGATATGAATATTTACAAATTAAGGTAACAAAAATAATAAAATAGTTCTCGACGATGCCTGCGAGACAGAATACAATAAGATAGGTACAGATACAACAAAATGTAATCCTGTATGGACAGAAGATAATAGTATAGACTAATCTGACTGTGATGCACATCACTACGGGAGTAATAATGGTGGCCACGCCTCAGATGATGTTTCACCGGTCCTCCTCTTTAACGCCGAGGGTGCGAGTAATCGGAGTGTAGCACTAGTACATCGATCAAGAGGGAAGAGAAACCACGATACAGATACTGGGTGTCATATGGAATGATAGAGGCCATATGTAGGAGGGATTTCTGCATTCCACCATAGCTTGTGAATATTGTGGTGTATGTGTGATGCGATGGTTCGACCAATGGTGGAGATGATGGACCAATATCCATCAGCCCATCCATTGGCATGAAGTACCTGGAATGCTAGTGTCCCCGTATCACATCGAATATGCATGTGTAGCTCCTGCACAACCCTCATACTTGTTGATGATTGTTGTTCATCCTCATCCCTCAAAATATTGTTGGAATCTTTGACTTTGACGCATCAGATCGATCGCATAGTATATAACACACATGAATCTCTCTAACGATCGGTAAGATTTCTCCAACTACCGAAAATAACCTTCAGTGTCTTACGTCGCGCATCCTAGGCTTTCATGTAGGACACTCGTATGTTAAATTTGGACTTAATACGGCTTATAATATCTTTGGGCTTTAAATACAGTTGACGCTTAATTGCAGGTTGAATGATATAAGCGATAAATGCGTACGCTTATATCCGACCGAGATTGAATGACTACATGTATGTGGTGAGCCTTTACTGCCAATTCTCCATGCACCTTCCAATCTCTTACTTCAACTTGCATGTAAGCGTCACATGCAAGGTGTATCTTGGTTCACATGTTGGGTGCACAATACAGTGAACTTGACTTTGTTTGAAGTGTAGATCACATAATCTACATTATTGATGATTAATCACAACAAGAAACTGCAATGCTTCTTATCATGAAAGTGTATACCTTCTAGTTCATTTGAAATGCAACTTTCAAGTTCAAAGTTGACTCATCGAAGGCCCATCAAATATAAGCTCTTCATCCCATTCTCTAGCTGTTTGAGAATGACACATATACTCATTGTTAGATAGTAAGTGCTTCTTTATTTGGCTTGTTCTAACTGAGTCTCTAATAAGCTCTATGACCCTGTTAGATGGATCTATGCCCCTTAAAGAAGGCTCCTCTGCATCACTATCATCCCCCTCATCATCATCGGTAATTGTTGCAGAAAGCATAGTTTCATACCCATCACCACCATCACCTTCAACATCACCCATAAAATCAGAACTTGTCCCAGCTACATTAGTAGCTTCTGTTAATATAGACTCGTACACTTCAACTTGAGCAGTTAGTTGAGAATCAAGTGTGATGTATTGATCGATATTTCTCTCGACACTTCTCGATGTCAACCTCTCTTTCCTAATGTAATTCCTCAACTTCAACATAAATTACTACAGATGCCACAGATTCACATCTTGTCACTAATATGAGTAGTGATGAATCCAACACCAATAGGGAAACAACCTATAAGATTAACACATGACTTTGCTTGGTCTAACTTCAATGACCTCATAATTCGATTTTGTAACCCCATCAAGTTAATCCGCCGTGGGATCTGGATTGATCGATTTTTCCCACCAATATAGGTCGGAAAGAAATGTCACTAACATTCAGTTCGCCGTCATAATAAAGAATTATGCAGACAATTTTTGAACTCATTTTCAACTAACAACAACTCTAAATAATAAGAATCCTTTTCTCTCCGGTCAAAGAAAAAAGCAATTCAAGATATAATACAATTTTGCATTTCTTTGGAACTATTTCACAAACTCAAAACCTTTAATTTTCAAAACCAATTGCAATATCTTCTCACGATTAAACTGACATATACAATAACAATAATAGAATGTCATGAAAAAAGTTTGTTATTGACAAAAGGAGAGAAATCAGATGGCATATCAATACCAACAATAGAAGCATATGATTTTAAAGTATAAAAGGAGCTTAAACTTGAAGAGATCGGAGTTGACCTGATTAAGGTCTACCAAGAACTCCACCTTAAGAAAGTAAAGGTAGTTGTTGGGAAGTCATCCAAACCAGAAAGAAGCCTCTAAAGGACTAAACTTTTTAAAATATTGTGAGCATGGGAGGAGGATACTAACACCGGGGTGTCTATGCCCAAAGGTTTATTCAAAAAATCTTTTCTAATAACATGAATATGATATAGGGTGATCCATGATGGACATCAGGATGTGAGATATGTAGAGGTTGCTAGGGAAAAGCTAGAGGTATGTGTGTGAGATTTTACTTATTAGTTAGATTATGAAAAAGATATAAATTAGGTGCATTCAAATGGGAGAAACCTAGATTTATAGAGAGTTAGAAGGAATTTTCATTTTCATAAAGGACAAAGGTGAAGTATTTATTTATGAGAGGCCACATTCCTTATTAAAATGATATTTTTAGATGGTGGCCTCAAATTAGCATCACAATGATTTCTACTAAAACACCTACAACTACAACAAGACTCATCGAAAACACCACCACCGACAACAATATTCTTTAGCAAAACTAGGCAAACTCATACCCAAAAAGCTGTAAACATCACAATAACAAAGCAAAAAATTGAGCGGTCTGGACATAAAACAAATGCTTAACTTCACATTAAAATTTATAAAATATACAAAAAACAACAAATCTAGCCATACAACACAAGGAAATAAGCAAATCATACAACACGAAGTAATATTTAACGAGATATATCACAAATTAAGCATTTAGGGAAAAAAAATACATTAATCGGCGAACGAACGACGAAAAAAAGCGTTGCACTCCTTGGCCTGGCGACCTTCCCCTATGGGCATTGTGCTTGGGTAGAAATAAGGTGGAACGGATTGAGCGATTTTAGGAGAAAAAAAAGCATATGACCTCCCCTCTTCGGTCCAAAATAAGGATGAGTCTCAACTAATTAATAGGCCTATTATGTTAATATTGCCTAAATTGCTAATTAAGATTAGCATTAAGCCTAATTTAAAATTTTTACCAAGTCTATATGTGTATTCATAGAAACTTTGATGGTTTAGAGATCTAAAGACATTCTCATCCTCTTATATTTCCAGATACTTTGCTATGTGTTAGGGTCATATTTGGTGGATGAGTTGGTTATCATAAATATATTGTTGGAGAGATTGAGAGTTTGTTTGGGACAACTACAGCTATTTGAGAAGCAATTGTGAAATTAGTAGTAGAAAGTTGTTGTTGCTAAACCTTTGATTCTATTTGAAAACTCAATTGAGAATCTATTATGCTTAATTGTTTATGTATAAAAGATTGAAATACTCTTATGTGCTAAATAATATGAAACAAAATGAAAAGAAAGAAATTTTTTTTTTCATAGATAACTATAAGTCAACTAATTTACAATAGGATTTTATGCATCACATAATACCGATAATGCTAATATTAAAATTATAAGTTCAATGACTAATGTGATCAAAATATTGAGCTTGTCATCTAGTAAGTCTTTTAAATTTTTTTCTCTAATGCTAAAACATGATCACTATAAGCTTATCGTATTTGTCAATCCATCTGAAAAAATTATAATTATCTTAAGTTTGATTTCTGGGACACCTATAAATCTTTTTTCAACGATGTGAAGTGAATACATAGTATTGTAAATCATAGTTGTAATAGATAATTTTAGAGGTGGTTGAGATACTTGAACTCATATTTCTTGAAATAAATATATATTAGCAATAAAAATATTAATATGTGAAAAGTAACATTGCAAAATATTTGGACAACGAATCAAGACAAGAATATTAGTATGCTTGTGAAATAAGCAATATAATGAAGCTAACTAGTTCCAATCAGTCTTGATTCCAACATACAGAGTTTATAATATCAACTAAAAATATCAATAAATGTAAGTCGGTATAAATACTAATAATTCATACTCACTAATTAAAGCATTTCTAATTTGTTATCACAACACTTTTATCTCTTCAACTCCTTCCTCAGCTTGTATCGACTAATTGAGAGTTTCATGCTTAAAAGTATTCAGGGTTTGTGAAGTGCAAAAATAGATGTAGGGTCATTTTAGGGAGTGCAAAATTGAAATAAATACAATTTCATTCCCCATACCAAAGTTTTATAGCCATTGTGCTTGAACTTTGATGTGAGTCGTGAGAGGAAAGTTACGCAACAACGTGTCCCCAATGGTGAAACAAAAAAAAAGATGGTGTTAGAGAATTAGTAAAAGATGGTGGACAAATATGTTATTGAATTATGACTTTCTTGCTATTTTGCTTTGTTTTAAATTAATAGTTGTCATTTGGACTATATTTTTTATTGTGCATTATTCATTTATTTATTTTCCTTCAACTTTTTTGACGTGAAATTCCAGGGTTTATTTTGAGAGATTGTTTTATGATTTTATTGCTATGATCACAATCATAACATATTATATTTGGTGATTTTTCAAAATTAAATGCGAAATTAAAAAATTTTAAAAACATAATTTTCTCATTTTTTTCAAATCCAAGCTTTAAAGATTCCAGCACATGTTATTTTTAAATTTTAAAAATATCTACATTAATAGACTCATAAAAATTAGTGAAAATTGTTTTATGTGTAGATGTCACATAAAAATTAGTGAAAATTAGCTCGATGTTGACTTGTGAACTTGAGACTAACCTGATGTTTGACCCATAATATATGTACAAATGGGTTATTTGGGTTGTGTTTGAGTCAATTGAGTTGAATGTTAGTTGGGTTAGGGTTGAGAATTTAGATCTATTTAATAAACGATCTTGTTTAGGTCACATTTGGGTTGGGTGTGGGCTCAAAGTTTGCCTCCACCTCTCGATGAAGAGAGTGATTTAAGGTTTGATAATTTTGAAGGATGGAATAGTAGATAAGACACTAAGATTTTGCCCTCATTTTGTGAGGACTTTTGGAGACCGTGTATGAAAACCTATAGTTTACCCCTCAATGCCGAGAGAGAATTTTGATTAAGGCTAGTCGTAGTCGCAATAGCTTAAGCGTGATGTGAGTTTTGGAATTTAGATTTTGAAATTCATTATATTTAACTTAAAGTGATGGTTGGGGAATGATGATTTAGATCCCATGGATCATCCCTCGGGTCCCCTACTCTAATGAGGTAGTCAAAACCCGACCATGGATCCTCATCAGTGGGTTACGATAAGAAATTTGACACTGGGGTGGCATTAGGAGAGACTTAAGTCTACCTTAACCGAGAGGCTTTGTCCTATCAATATACCCTAAGGTTCACAACTAAAGGATAGAGCCATTGGAGAACATATGACTAATACATATATGGTCATGAACGTTATTGTGGTCCCTAAGTCAGTTTGCCGCACTTCTTGAAGGGTGCATACAGATGACCCAGCTTATATTAAGTCTATACCATTGAGTTATTAGTCTAGCAATATGTGCTTTAACTGACTGAATGGCCATGAAATTTCTTTAGTTCTATTTCATATGAACTATGTAATTATTTCTGCCGCTTTACGACTTTGATGAGAAATTGGCTTTGTCCGTGCTTTGTGTTTGATCAGTGTTTAAAAATAGATATCACCTTGGAGGCAATACAGAGATTGATTTGAGGTAGCTCTGAATTAAGAGTTTCTTTAGATTGTCTTGATCCATTGGTCAAGTAGGAAGATCTTTTGGATTTTGGTTGATTGTAGTCAATAAGATGGATCTGGTTTGAGATTGAACAGCTATCATCATTGACACGTAGGGGCTCTTTCATTGTGGCCTTTTCTTGCTTGTACGAGGAGAGTCGACCTTTGTGGGCTTGTTGAGCCTGACCTTTTGAACCTACTCGAGTCTTCCACTTAAGCTATGTAGATTGGTGATTTGGTCATCAGACTAACGAACGGGGACTCTTTCACTGTGGCCTTTTCTTGTGGCTTATTGAGTGAGGAGAGTGTCAGCAACTTAGCCATTTGTGGGCTTGTTGAGTCCGACCTTTAGAACCGTCAATGTCCTAGACTTGAATTTGTAGATTTTGATATTTTTCCAACTTATTTGATTAAAGCTTCAGAAATTGAGAGTTCTTTTGACTTGATCTTCAAAATTTGATGAATATTGGGAGAAAATTTTTGATATTTAAAGTTGTCTTTTCGTGCACAGAAATAGATTTTTTTTGCTATTGCAAGAGTCTGTAATTTTAACAATAACATTTATAGATATATTCAAGGATCTCGGCATAAAGATCGATGTCAACCTGAATATATACAAGAAGACCTCCTATTTCACTGGAGAAGGTTGAACTACTTTGATCACCAAAATGATGCTCCCTCAACAAGGGATTGCAAACTAGTTCTAAGATATATTACACAACTTGATTTCCTTTAATACGAATAAAAGTATGATATCGACTTATATCATCTTCATCTTAAAGCACGATATGCATCTATCTAAGGATCTCATCTTAAAGCACGATATCGACTTAGATAAATATATAAAAATACCTCTTTCTAATAGGGGGATTGTAGACTTAGTTCAAAATATATCATAGGGCTTGATCTTCTTTAATATAAATAGAGATAACTTATTCTGATCATAATGTATATTTATCTAAGGATCTCGACTTGAAACACGATGTCGACTTAGATAATTATATAAAAATGTCCCTGTCAATGTGGGGATTCACAAGAAGAGAATTTGAATATTGTCCTATGCTTGCTTTTTGGACTTTCTTATATTTTCCATCCTTACTCGTGCCTTGATGAATTTGATGGAGGGAAGTCAATTGTCTTGGAGACTTGTCGTGATACACAACATTACCCGAAGCTTTCTCTTTCATGGGCTTATAGAAGGATGTCTGACCCTAACCCTCATAACTTGTGTTGGGTCAATGGCGAAGAATCATCGCCTCTTTTATGCAATGCACATGTTGATGACATTAATCTCTTAGTTCAACCTTTGGCTTTATTTGAACATTGGGGTGACTTCATCGATCCTTTGCTTTTTGCTTGGCTGGACTTGCTGAGAAAGAGTTTTCTTCGGTCTTTGCTTTCTACTTCAACAGACTTGTTGAAGGAGTTGACATTTCTCATTTGATATTGATACCAAACTTGGCTTAGTGCTTTCTCGAGTGAGGATCTTTTTGTTGGATTTTGAAAACTGACCCACTTATTAGGATGATCTCCCAATGCCACTTGAACTCACCAAGTTGGAGGGATTTGGAGATTTGGATTCCCTCGTCTTTGAACTAACGTAGTAGGAGGATCCATTACTATAGCCTTTGTGGCATGTTGAGTAAGTAGATCTATCAGCGACTAGTCCATATTTAGGCGTGTTGAGTCTGAACTTATGCACAACTTGAGTCTTGGGCTTGAGCAATTGATGGAGGGTTTTATCATCAAGCTAACAAGGTGGGGGATCTCTTACTATGACATTTGTGGTGTGTTGAGT
Organism: Cymbidium sinense; assembly: GCA_021442155.1. Lineage (NCBI taxonomy): Eukaryota > Viridiplantae > Streptophyta > Magnoliopsida > Asparagales > Orchidaceae > Cymbidium > Cymbidium sinense. The sequence continues at coordinate 104,974,093 of CM038215.1, forward strand.
AAGCAAACTGTCAGCAACTCGGCCATATTTGAGCTTGTTGAGTCCGACCTTATGCACCAACTCGAGCTTTAGATTGAATATATGAATGGAAGATGTGTTTCCAACTTGATTTATTTTAATTTGTAGACTTGAAAATTTCTCTTTTTGGCCAGTAAGACTTTGAGACTTGTGAACTTTGAATACATAATTTGAATATGTATATGGGGATCTCGGCCTTAGGCCCGATGTCAACTCAAATATAATAGAAAGGCCCCCTATTTCATAAAGAGAGCCTGACATTTTGCTGTAAAATTTTAAAAAAATGCCCCTTGTATGGTAGGAGAATTTTTGCTTTGTTTCGGAAATACATTCTTGTATTACAAGAGAATTTCTATGCAAAACTTACATATGTAATGATAGTGAGGAATAATTAGTCTTCTCAGTACTAGGACTAATTCTCCTTCTTGTAAAGCTTGAGGATGTACTGTATGATCGAATGCTTTAGACATCCTCGCTTAGACTTCTAAATTGGCTTGAGCTTAACTCATCAAGCCAAGCTCTTCCATCCATAGACGACATTCTCATCTTGAGTGAGATTGTGTTGAATGGCTACTCGGAGTGAAGATAATTCAACTTCAAGTGGAAAGACTACTTTAGCTCCAAATACTAGCATATAAGGAGTGGATTTTGTGAGAGTTTTATAAGTGGTGCGGTAAGTCCATAAAGCTTCAACAAGCTTGATATGCCACTCCCTTTATTTCTTGTAAGGATTTTTCTGAGTAGCTTGACTAGTGTTTTTCTTCCCGCCAAGTCATTTCCTTCGATTATAAATGATGAGTATCACCAATCAATCTTATGTCGATCAATAAATCTATAAATTTTAGTGCTTTTGAAGGCTAACATTGTCTGGCATATTGTTGGCTTCTTCTATTCTTAAACACCGTAGCCACATCTGCTCAAAGGATCTATGATATAAGGTATTGCCAATATAAGCATATAGTTGAAGCCTTTTCTCAAATTGTGCATCCATCGGATTATTGCTCGGCAGTTTTCTTTCCTTAAAGTACTTGACGAAGTGTTGTCTCTAATCTTCCTTCTCTTCTACTGTAAGGATTTCACTTTGTGGTGTTGGAGTTTCTTCAGATTGAGGTCTTGCCTCCTGAATAGTCTGAGCCTTATCTTGTTGATTTCGATGAGCAATTTGTAAGGGAGTGTGAGGAGCAACGTGAGTTGCAACTTGCTGTCTTGCATTTGATGACCCCTCTTTCAACGGGGATTTTAGATTTATTGGCTCTAGGACCCATGAGTAAAAACACTAATTAGTATAAAATCGTGTCATCCATACTTGCCATCTCTTTAGCTAACTTAGCTGACAATCGCTTTTGCTATTCATGCATCGAGAAATCTAAGTTATAATGATAATTAAAATTTGCTTCATAAGCTTGAGAACTCGTTTATGATAGTGAGCCAAGCTTGTTGATTTTATAAATTTCAACACTTGATTAATGACGAGCTGAGAATCACCTTAAACTTGTAGATTTTGGACTCCCATAGAGATGGCTTCCTCCGATCTTCCAAATAACGCTTCATATTCTACTGCTTAGTTGTCGCTGTTAACATGAGTGCCACATTATACCAACCTGTGTAATCAAGATGAGGCCAATGCCAGCTCGATCCTTTGGGAGATTTGAAGGGTGAGTATATTTGATGGATGAAGCTCCATCAAAATAAGCCCATATTTCTTTTCCTTTTCATATATATGCATGATATACTCATCAGGAAGATCATCATCGAGCAATGAATCTGCCAGGATGGGGTGTGCAGCAAGGAAGTCTATTAGAATTTGCCCCTTCACCCCTTTCTAGGGAACATATGTAATGTCAAATTGTAATAGAAGAACAGCCCATCATGCCAAGCGACCTATCAATGTTGGTCTTGCCATCAAGAACTTCAACGGATCGATTCTTGAAATGAAAGTAATTTTATGAGATAGCATATAATGGCATAGCTTTTGAATAGAAAATATTAATGCCAAATAATGCTTCTCAATTGGAGAATAGTGCATTCCACTCTGATTAGTCTTCGATTAATATAGTATAGAGCATTCTCCTTTCCCTTTTCATTATTATTGTGCCAACAAAGCACCTAGAGATTCCTCCAGTGCTGCTGTATATAATATGAGAGGCTTCCCTGGGATCGACGCTGTAAGAATAGGCAGATTCAATGGATACTTCTTGATACTATCGAAAGCCTCTTGACATTCTTTGTCCCATTTGAAAGGAGTATCCTTTTACATTAGCTTCTTTCTCTTGGATGCATTAACGCCTCTAATAAATTTCTAGCTCGGAGGACTACGATCGAACCTAATCTCCTCTCGAAGATATGGAGCGGTTGGTGATAGATCTCTTGGATGACTCTCCAAGGTGATCCGCGAAATTTCATCACATATGACCTTTTTCTTAGGTATACATTCTTGATGAGTTTTATTTGGGGTGGATCTCTGGGAGTACAATATAGATGTTACACCACTATCTTTCTTTAAGGCAGATTCACTTCGAGGCTTTGGCCTCCAAATTTGCTTACATTTTTGCCAAGACCTTTCGATGCGGATTCTTAGACTGTTCAAGTGTCATGCCTCGATGCTCACCACTTGAATTGGTTGACATTTTATGGGTAGGAGGTCTCCTTGGAGAGTAACTCTCCCCGATGACAGACTTTGATATTTTCTTTTCATTAGTCCTTTCTCCTTAGCAACTTTGAGGACCATGCACAATTTCAAATTCCTCACCGAGAAGTTGGAACCTCATGTTGTCGTCCGTAAGGACCGTTTGATTTGACCAAGAGAGCTATCATTTATAGGGAAAATTTTTTGCTTGAACAATAGTTGTTGAGCACTGCTCAAAGATTTGTCTTTCTCCACCATCTCTGTTAGTTACTTCTATATGAAGAAGCTTGTGTGTCGCCACTTCTCGAGGCTTCAACCTCCATATTTGCTTTTTCTTCCTCCCGGGACCTTTCGGTAGCAGATTCCCGAACATGCGGTTCAGGTGTCACGCCCCAATGTTCACCGTGCAGGACTTCTTCTCGAGGCTTCACCCTCCAGATTTATTTTTCTTTCTACCGGGACCTTTGAGGGATTCCTGGATACGCGGTCTAGGTGTCACACTCCGATGCTCTCCATGCAAAACTTATTTAGAACGATCTTGAGTTCTTACTACCAGTGATGGTAGCTTCTGTAGTTGAGCATTCTCAGCTTCTCTGATAATTGGCCTTTGATATCATTTATTCATAAGACATTTTCTTTTACAACATTTAAGACTCTATGTACTCGAGCAACTAGAGTTTCAAGTTGTTTCTTCTGAAAGGTTGGAGCTGACTGCTGTTGAGTCCCAAAAAATGGTTAACATCACCAGTAGAGCTATTCCTTTTCATCTATTTCAAAATTTTCAAATTTATTGTGGGGTAGGAATACTCGCTTCTGGTTGAAAGGCTGGTTAGGTAATAGATGACCTAGGTGAGAGCTGTTGAGCTTGCAACTCAGCATTGCTTCTTTCTCTACTACCCTCGGGATTAGCTTGCTTCAAGATGAAGAAGCTTCTATGTTGTGCCTTCCTAGGGTGAATTGTTCGACTAGTAGAGTTGCACTCATAGACATGATTGAACTTTGGACGATTCTTTTCATGACTGACACCACAGAATACCCCAATTCTTCGAATACAGAGGTTCTCTTTCGAAGAACCTCAACAACAATAGTGGCCATTTCAATTGCCCTCCTCCCCTGCACAGGTTAGTGTGTTATGCTGGTGCTTCAAGTAGATGATTATTTGCAACAATAATGGCTAGGAAGTCTACACTAGTAAATTGAATAGTAGCTAACATCCCAACATTGATAACAGTGTCATCCAGATGGATATTGACTCTGTGACCTAGCTGCAAGATAAATAGTGTTCTGAAGATCCATCGATATATAGAACAAATAGATCAGTCACAAGAATATGATTGATTTAAATTTAATTTAATTGATAATTGATTTTAAATTTTAATTTTTATCATGCTCCACTGCTACTATAGCATAAATTTGACTAGCCAAAAATAGAAAGAGACACTGCCCAGTGTAAATCTATGGGCTCCAAAAATTTGCCTCTAACGTCTCGATGAAGAGAGTGATTTAAAGTGTCTGTGTAATTTTCAGAAGACAGATGAATAGTAGATAAGACACTACCTATAGATTTCACTCTCATTTTGTGAGACTTTAAATCGGTTCTGTTTCCTATAGGCAAGCACCTATAGTTACCCTCTCAATGCCGAGAGAGAACTTTCAAAGGTGAGTCGGTCGCTTAGTGAATGTAGTAGAAGTAGTAGCATGTGGAATTTTAGAATTTAGATTTGTGAAATTCATTATATTTAACTTGAAGCGGATGGTTGGGGGAACGATGATGCGCCTGATCTAGATCCCATGGTTCCGTCATCCCGGGCTGTCGTGGTCCTTAGTCTACTTAGTCAAGGAGGTAGTTGACTCAACTTGACCGAAGGATCCTTATCAGCAAAACATGGGTTACGTCATCCAAGAAATCTTTGTGGACCTAGGGTGGTGCTTGTCTGAGGAGACAGACTTGAGTCTACCTTAGCTGACAGAGAGCTTTTTGTCCTATCAAGTATACACTATGGTTCTCAACTCAAAGGACAGAGCCATTGGGGAACATATGGGCTACAGTCATAATTGTGATATAGTGGGTCATTTGGCAACAACCACCCGGTCAGAGGACTCCGGTTGTAATTGCATCATTTGGAGCCTACTAACTAAGCCACACAGTCAGAGGACGCGGGCCACATCCTTGCTGGCATGAGATTGTTTGAGAGTAAATATAGTTGTGTACTTGATTTGACTTTGGCTCTTTGTGAGCTAAAGTTTTCTTAATTTGTCACCTACGACAAATGGTTGCAGATGGGTGGATGAATTTTACTTTAAATTTAAATAATTAATTTCATTTAATTTATATATTTTTATTTGAGTATATGATCATTTAATAATGATTTGGGATTAGAATTTGAATAGATTATTATTATTATTATTATGAAAATCTCTCCGATTGAAATATTCAGTCAACACGGCCATCATCGGGATAATTAATTGATTGAATCAAATATATTTGAGAACTTTAGATCCTATCAACTCTGTTTAGCTCTTAACAGGATCGATCTACTATCATGACATTAGCTTGATATTTCATTAAGTTAAAAATATTATAATATTATTTTTGGAATTTTAGGTTTTGTTAATCCGGACCCGGTCCTAAGACCAAACAGGGAATCAACCCGCGTAACATCCTCAGACACTAAGTTTAAGCATTCAAAGATAGTGAGCCCATCGGTATTTTTAAGAATGCTTGCATAATTTTAAGGTATTGAATTTGAGTTTTAATCCTACTTCATAATATGTGCAAGTTTAATTGAAGCCTTTAATTAACGCCTTCTCGCTTATATATATTAAATCCGGCATGTAAAGCATTTCAGCTCTTGTTCAATTATTTAGATTAATATTCATTTGTATGCATTTAGTTCATAGCACATTGAGTTCTTTAAGTTTTAATGAAACTTAGCTCATGATCGCTGAGAAACTCATAAGCTCATCACAATTCTCATTCAAATTCTTTTTCGCTCTGAACGGTTATATTTGATCCTTGTTTTGATTGAAGGACAAGCTTTCACATCCATTATAAGTTTTGTTTGTGCTCTTAGGCAACTATCAAGATAATCAGAAGCTTTACCTGAATTTTATTCTTGTTAGGAGACAAATTCTCAAGTTCATTAAAAGTCTTATTTATGATCATCAACAAGTTGTCGAGATCATTATTATTTAAAGACTTTTAGAATCTTATATGTAAGTTTATTCTTTAATTTATCATACTCAAATAAGTTCAATTTAAACTCATCAAAACTTTAATTTATTCTAGTTTAAGTCTCCCGTTAGTCCAAAATTTGGCAGCCCTCCCAACGCTTCACTTCGAGATAATCGTGTCTGCTACATGACCGCGTGATCTTCTAACTCACTCTAGCAAAATAGGGTCTTCAAACACCTGCATAAAAAGAGCATATATGTAGGTGTATTTTTTAATTTATCATTTTCAAATAAGTTTAATTTAAGCTCAGAATACTTTAATTTGTTTTAGTTTCAGCCTCCGTCACAAAATTCATGACCTCTCCCCGTGAGGGGTCGTGATCGGGCTATTCGACCTTCCCGTCACTCGAAGAGCATAATGGTCTTTCACACTTGTGGTCTTCTACCCATTAGCTCTACTGAGCATAACGGGATCTTCAAACACCTTGTTGAATACCAAAAATAATCGGTCGTATCCTTCATTGTATTAAGATGATCAACAAATCCTTGTCTCACAAAGTCAACTTTCCCTTCCGTCCCAGTTTTTTTTCCTTGTAAGTTTGTCATTGGAGGCCTTTAGAATCCTTCTTCTGAATAGTCTTTACTAAACTTCAAGGTACCATATCTACAATGGAAATTTGAGAACGAACATTTGCAGTATTAAAAGCTATGGTTTTGCAAATGAAGTATACTCCAAGTTGGAAGGTGATAGGATCTATTCTAAAATATTATCCACTTGTCATCTTTGTCATACATATTAGCTGAAAATGCAGCATAAGTTCTGAGGAATTAGCAACATCTTGGGTTGCATGCATTGCTGTTGTAGTATTCAGTAACAAATCCAATCACAAGGCCAGCCCAATTGCAACACAGAAGAACAATTCCCAATTTTTTTACTTCCTTCTAGGTACCAAAACTAAAGATAGTGAATGAAGACGGAAGGGCCAACCAACTAACAATTGCAATCCCAACAATCATGAGAGCGGTGGAGGTTATTAATACCTCTTAAGAGCAGGTTCGATCTCCTTAACAGCTTTTATCTCGAATAAGTCAGTTGTGAAAAGAGTTGTGATCAATTAAACAATAATCCCCATAGAACTAATCAGTAGTTGGTAGCACATTCCAGTAAAGTCATGCTTAACTCAAGGAAGAAGAAATAGAAGCAACAACAAGAGCAAAGACAGAAAACTCGTATGAACCAAAAAGAACCCATTCTAGCAATGTCACCAACATTATCTCCCACATTGTCGCGAATCGAGTGGATTCCTAGGATCATCTTCGGATATTCCTCTCAACCTTGCCAATGAGATCAGCACAAACATCATCAGCTTTTGTGTAGATACCACCTCCCACTCTACCAAAGAGAGCCATTGAAGATCCACCAAGGCCATATCCAAGAATTGCCTCAAAAGACCCTCCCAATCATCACCATAGTACAACTTGAATAGGTTAATTGAAATATAAAGCACTCTATTTGCAAGTAAGAAGCCCATAATGGCTGAATGCATGATGAAGGTCGGCCCTTCCTTGCTTCTAGAGTTGTCCTAGCATTTGCGAAGGTGGCAATTTTCATCCCTAGAAAGCCATAAACCACAGAGGACGCACAACAAGAAGAAGCGGTGCTAAAATGGCATTGAAAAGGGCGGTTTGCAAGCTTTATCCTTCTTGTAGGTGCAAGCTTGTTCCTTTGAAATCCTTTCACGAGCCAAGGAAGAGAAATATCAAGATAGCAAAGCCACCATAAAGATCCCAACATATTGATACTCAAGAATAGGAAGGAAGTAGCCCTTCAAAATAGCATTTGTATTTTCGACTTGATAGCGATGTTATGCCCATACCCTCTTCATCCTCAACGAGGAGATAGTCATCAAAGTCATTCTTATTATTCGACGAAGGAACACCCTACCGCTCAGGCAAAACCTTCACCTTGGAGGCAAATGCCCACTGGAGGAAGGCAAAGGCAATCCTGATGACTGCCGGTGGGATTAGGATCTCGGTGAGGATCTAAGGAGCCGGCGTGGAAGTGGAAGAGAGACATGCTCAGAAAGGAAGGCAAGAGAAGAGTCAATCATGGTGTCATTGGGAAGGTGCCCACTCCATCTCGGATCGCCGTAATTTCCCACAAGGACGGTGGAGAGGACGGGAAGGAACCTTCGGCTACTATTCAGATGGACGATGGAAATTGTCGCTCTTGAATGGGAGTTTTTTGTAGAGGATCGTAAGAGACTTGCTTTGGTTTCCATGGAGAGAGGAGAGGGGGGGAGAGGAGGCTTTATGTCTGCAAAGGCACGATGAATGAGAGAGTGGAGCAGCTCATTCGACTTGCTTGCAAAGGACAGAGGGATCGGAGCTTGTTCCTTCTAGAGAAAAGATCTCCCCATGAAAAGAAGATGAGGAAATAAAGGTTCTCGCATGGGAGGGCCCTACGTGGCTTTTTGATTGGTCGCCATGGGCACATGGTGAGGGCGTAAGTCCCAAGGCACCAGGTGTAATAAGGAGATAATCGTAGATTTACCTCAAAAATTTTAAATTTAGTCAAATTGGATATCTATTATAGGTAATTTCATGTTCCGCACTCAATGGTGCACTGCTTCATGAACGGAGGTCATTTGAGCGACTTCAGCGTCGAATTGGGTCACTTTCAGTTCAAAAATGCGCATTATCGCTTCTTCTCGCTCGATATTTGTGTAGACTCATCTGAATTGAGTGCGGATAGTATTACTTAGTAGGTTTCAATGTTTCAACACTAATGACATGATCAATTTCATGAATGGAGCTCATTTGGGCATCGCCAGCTTCCCCGACCTCGATATGCGTTTGGACCGATCTCTTGATCGAATTTATTGACAGTAATATTTATATTACTATTTTGATGTCAATGTAATGGCAAAGTCCGTTTGTCGATCGAAGGTTATTTGGGTTTATTTTGGCAACGTCCAGTGTATTTCAACCTTGATTTGCGAGCTGTCACTTCCAATCATTCCACATTTATACGCACTCTCAATTAGGTTAGTCTCATTTGATAGTTTTTATTTTGAAAAAAGCATGATCAATTTTATGAATGAAGGTCGTTGGACATAGTCAATTCATATGCACGCCACATATCGATAGATATCGATCTTCCCGCTTTTAGATTATGCAATATTTATATTTTGACCAATGTTCAACACAATGGTGAAGTCTGCTCATCGATCGACCATCATTTACCATGATGTCTAGTGCATTTTGAGCCCTGATTTGCATAATGTCACATCTGAAGTCCGTCGAATTTGACTTGTGGGCTTGACCCGACTCATGACTAATTTGTGGAGATCAATAGGGTGAAATCCTGGTCAAACCCAAACTCAACCCATTGACTCAAAATGACATCCCTAATGGTGTAGCTGGATGACAATGGTCAAGATGATGTAGCTGAACATTATGATTATTGTTGGCCTACATGTATGCTCCATCGGTCAAGTTGAGCTCACGAGCTGAATTGACAACTTTGGATGACATAAATCAAGCTAAATATACTCGATATTGCCAAAACTAGTCAAAATGATCTCTGATCGATGAACAAACTTTCCCATCGCATTCAGAATGTCAAAATTGATCAGAATATACATATTGCATAATTCGACGGTCGACCAATCAAGAAGAAAATCATATGCTTCACATACCGAGGTCGGAAGCTAAGTGATGATGCCCAAACAACCTAAGTTTGCAAAATTTATCATGCAAGCATCAAAACTTATCAAATCTAGATGCCAAATCGAAGCATCGTTTACCAATAACCAACCAAAATTAACTCGATTCAGCGCTGACTTTAATCAAATGATCTCTGATTGTGAAACGAATTATGCCGTTGAATCTGGAACATCGAATTTACCTAGAAATGATACCCGTATTATGTGGGTTTGATTTTGACAAGATTCACAAAAATTTTAAAGTGATATTGTGGAAATTAAACATCCAAATTTAATTAAATAAAGTTCGATTTAATTTTAATTATTAAATGATTAAATCAGAATTTTTGCATGAATAGAGATTAATAATTAGATTATACTCTTTCCATAATACTCCTTAATTTCATTCAAAATTGCACTCAAATTTTGAAAATCCTTCCTAAGCTCATAAGGAAAGTAACTAATATGCAATTAAGAGTACTAATCCCTTATTTTTTTCCCTCCCAAGTCAAAAGAGGCAGCCAAGGATTTTCTGAAAAAAGGAGGCCTCTCGTTCGAACTCAGCCCGCTCCTACACCCTCTCCCGAGCACTCCCGTTCAGCCGCCGCTCTTCTCCCCATCTGCCGCAGGTAATTTATTCTCTCGCTCCCTCTATCGTCATTGCTCACAAGTCCATATCCCTTTGTTCAGATGCTTCTTCACCAAGAAATCTGCGTCCTTTATAAACCCTTATATAAAAAATAAAAAAATCAATTTCAACTTTGCATAATTCGTCGGTGAACCATGACCGGCCAATCCGATCCTTCTCCTCTTCCTTCGTCACCGCCTGCCTAAAACCAATTTTTGCTCCTTACGACTATGGCGTATCGGCCATCAGCTCAGCTCCATTAGATTCATCGATTATGGAGGAATCGATGCCGTCGCCGATGGCTACCTCGTCAATCCCTAACTGCTTTCATCGCAGCAACCATCACAATTAAGTCGCAGCGCCAATCAGAAATCAAAAGATTTCATGCTTCTATTGTTCGTCCTAGTTTAATCCGTCCTTTTCTCCATAGGTGCTACTTTTGGCTGACGAATCATTTTATATTCCTCTTTACATCACTATATCGCTTCACTTG
>CM038215.1:104984838-105187330 GCA_021442155.1 Cymbidium sinense
AAAAAATACATTCTACCATCATCCACGTCAGCATTCTACATGACAACTTAAATAACTAATCCCGTCTCGCCATGTGGAAAGCATGCCACGTCAGCCACCACGTGGTGCCGATGGGATTAGGGGTTAATTAGGTTAATTAATCCATTTTGAAATATTGAATCTTATAAAATTCATAACTAATTGTAAAAAAAATCAAAAAATACATTTGATGGCTCATTTTAAAGGAATTTTAAAGGGGAATCCATTAAAATTATTATTAATTAATTTTGAATAGTAATTCCTTCTTAATTAAGGTTTAATTAAAATTTTAATTAATCCAATTACTTTGTGATTAATTATCCAATTAATTTCAAACTTTTCAAAGATATTTAGGGGGATGACCTCTACCTCCCCTATTTATATTAGGATTTATTGGATAATTAATTTAGAAAATCAATGGATTAAGCCTTAATTACTCTCCTATTTTAATTAATGATAATAAGGAAAATGAATAGTGGATTAATTAATTAAGTAAGCTTAATGATCTTTATTAATAGTAGAGAAACATAGGAAAATGAATTTGGATTCCCCTTCCAATCTTTCCTTAAACCATCTTCATTCCTTCCTTAAAATGTATTTAGGGATTGAGACTTAGGCTTTCTTCTTTATCTCATCCCTAAGTCCATTTTCTATTATTGATTAAGGGCAATTAAGATTTAATTAGATAAATAATGAACTTAATTAATTTGATTGAATCCATTTTCCTTGATTAACTCTTGGGTGTTTAATAACCTAAAGAGAGAGCTAATGAAATTATGGTTAGTTCACATGTATGAGAAAATCATAAGAGTAATTAAGTGAGCTCCTTAAACTTAATTAACTAATAATTATGAGCTGATTGCATTAGACCCATTTCATTTCATAGGAGCATTGTCATTTACTATCCATGTCATCACATATTAGCTCATAATTGTTCAATTGATTACCTTAAGGTGACATAGGGGTTAATTAATTGATTTAATCCATGCTTAACTTAATCAATCCATAAAATCAACCTATTTGCTTTTTATTGAATCAAATTAATTCACACATATGAGAATGGGATTAGGACTAGCAAACCTATTTCATATTTCATAAATCAAATCAAATATGAAATCAAAAATGTCTTTAAAAAACTTTGGTTTATTTTAAATAAGCTTGTTTAATGTGATTGTCTTTAGGAATTAGTTGTATTGAATGAGATTGTATGCTTGTATTTATTTATTTCTTTCCACTAAAAAGTGTTGTATGTCATTTATAGTCATGCATTCATTCTTTTCAAAAAATAATTAAGTAAGAAATGATTTCCTTTATGCCAATTTGCATGTGTTGACTTAATTAAGAAAATGTATGGCAATTATCACTATTAAATTGCAAATATATTATCAAAATCTTCTAAATGAATAAGAATATGTGTTGTGGCTTTAGTTATATATGTATAGGAAGTACATGTGAATATAGACTTAGTGTATGAAGTGAAGTTTCTTTCTTATATTCATATGTTAATTTGCATAAGTAAGAATGTTCGGTATATTAATCTGGACATCCTAGAGACGCACAGCTTTAAGTAGCCCTAAGGAGGTTCCTACCTCACTCCCTTGGAGTAGAACAATGGCAACGTACCTGCTTGATTTCATTCTTATGCATTTTTGACATTATAATTTAGATGGAGCTTTAACTCATTTACACAAATAAATTAATCAAATTGAATCCAACTTTTGTATAGTTTTTATTTCTATAGTTGCTTGCACATTCATATATATATATATATATAGTGGGTATATTAGTCTGGACATCCCAGGGAAGCATGACTTTTAAGTAGCCCTAAGGAGGTTCCTACCTCACTCCCTTGGTGTAGAACAATGACATCGTACCTACTTAAAATTTTTATATGTGTGTATGTGTGATACAATTACTAGATGAAAACCATAATTTAATCAAATCAAACTCTACTTTTGCATAGTTTTCTATTCTTACAGTTATTTATACATCCATATGTATTTAAGAATAGCGGGTATATTAATCTAGACATTTCAAGGACGTACAGCTTTAAGTAGCCCCAAAGAGGTTCCTACCTCGTTCCCCTAATGCAGAATAATGGCGACGTACTTGCTTAAAACTTTTATACATTTGAATGTGTATTTAACTTATGAATGAAAATCCCTCTTTTTATTAAAAGAAGACATGCATTCATATTTTGTTCAGGTGGTTGGATTGATTAGTCATATGATTTGAAGTTCTTTTCTTATGCTTTTGTATAAGAATTTAGATAGAGCTTTAAAATAATATGACAAAATAATTCAACCAAATGAAACATCAATTCTAAATACAATTGCTTTCCTTCATCATTCAAGTATGATAAAATATAAATTGCATGTATAGGTATGTTTAGGACTTAACAATATGCATGCTATATATGATGGAAAGAAATAAACAAACATGTGTCATATGATGGTAGTTCATTTCAATTAATCTTGAGATGCCTTTCTTATTGAATGAGTTTATTTAAAATGAATCTAAACCTAGGACAAATTAATATATATATATATATATATATATATCCATTCACTAAAGAGAATTATTTCATTAATTGGCTTTAGAAATGACTTAAAGTAGGGATAAAAGAAAGTGATCGTCTCATACCTTCTCTTTATAACACTTGGTTATTAAGTTTAAATCAAATGAAATAAAAGAAAATATTAAGCAAAACATACAAATCAATTAAACCACTTAAAGTGAAACCACCCTTCATAATCAAATTTCTTCCCACTTAGGGAACTATAACCTTAAAGCCTAGTTAGGACATACCACACAAGCCTTAATATACACACATTATATCAGGTCACTACTTCTAATTTTATGTTTGGGTGGATGTATATTTGGTTTTGTGATGCATTATTTTAGACTGGACGTTATGGTGCATATTTTGTAGACTGGGTGTTAGGACGTTATTAGCCTAATTATATCTTTTACAGGGGATTGTGCTTAAGGGGCAGCTCAAAACTAAATATGAATGCTCTCTTTGCAGGTTACTTAAGCCCATAAGTATAATGAAAGTTAGTCTACTCATGTGCATGGTGCTAAGTCCAAATTATAAATGTAATTGCTTGGGTGGAATGTATATTTAGCTATCATGTGTTTTGTAGGTGTAGTTAGATTTATTCTTTCCATTTAAATATAATTTTATAATTATGAATTAGGATTAGTGTTATGGGGGATTAGGATGAGAAGTGGATAGAAGGCTTTGTCCTGGGAGGCCTTATGATTCCTTTGAAGCAAGCACAACCAAATCAAGTCGAAGGAGGAAAGAAGTAAAGAATGAAGAATGAAGAATGAAGATGAAGACCCCCATAGCATGTATTGATCTATAATTGCAATTATTCTTTTGTAATCCAAGTTGTGCAAGGGTATAGCTTGGCTACCCATTTTTCATTTCAGGATGTACGCCGATCGCACTGGCCTTTTAGTCTTTTATGCTGGCTTTATAAATTATTTGATGATTTGTTTATATTATGCACTAGAAATTGCATGCATCTTATAGTTTCTTTTTGTATTGATGCTTTAATGTGTGGCCTGGATGCGATTAGGCTTTTAGGGAAAAATAAATCTTTTACCCAACTACAACTCATTATTAAACTTCTAAATAACTCATAACCTCACATAAAGCCTAGGCATTAAATCAAGATAATTAAAAGATTTAGCAACCCCTTAGCTGAATGTTGTATGTTACACATCATGCATGCATATTCTTTCTCTCTTGAAAATAGGGCATTTCCATCCTTGCACGATAGGGGAATGCTTGACCTGTGAGAACATCCCTTGTGATGGAAAACACCCTTTTTTTGTTGATTTAGCCAATAACTTACTTCATCATGTATTTAGGCATACAAAAATCTCAAGGCCTTTGTCAAAATGAAGTGTCAAAAAAATAAATAAATTTTGAAAAGATTTGCATTAGACTAAATCATTACTCATACCACTCATGCTCTAATCTCTTTAGTAAGTGGGTTTAAGAACTCTAGGCTCTTTCTAAATAATAATAACCTAACTATCTTGCCAAAAATAAGACTTTTCTACATAGTTTTAAAGCGTTGGATGAGTTAGTTGGCTGCCACTACAGGCGGTTATAAGTCTCGCAGTCAGGTGGTTTATCCTCTCTTGTGGAGGTAAATCATATACACATCTCCGCTTAGATTTAGGACGTGTTTGTGGTTTGTACCAAAGCTCTCTAGATTTAGGATCTAAGGTAACTGTTACCTTCAAGCTACAAGCATAAATCCTCACCTCTTAGACATTCCCACAATCTTGTGTTATGCGATTATAAGTCCTAGCTTTCTAATAAAAATGTCAACTTTAATAAAATTAATCTCCTCAATTTCAAACATATAAAGCCCAACCATAGGATAAATTAGAATGTTCACTAGATTTTCTAGTATCATGAGCATTCCCTACTCATCTCCCTTTGGCTTCTATAATAAGTCTCTCCTTTTTTATCTATTCAAATTGATTTTCCAAACATAGTCAATTTATTGATAGTCCTATCTTTGAAATTTTTAGAGACAATAATTGTCTACTTTAATCGAGAGTATTCCTAAGGAACTCACCTTCCTTAGGATGTAATTAATTTTGGGGGCTTGCCCCCATAGGGAATTTTAGAACCCGGTTTAAATAAACCCTACTTTATTCATCCATGTAAAATAGGAAAAAAATCTCTAGTATATTCGAAGACCCATCATGCCTTAGGAGTCCTTATTAGGTGATTAGGTCTATCGTTGGGAAGTGATTTCTATCTTTCGAGATAGTGCACTATTCTTTAATACCGTACCCGATCACCTCAATAAGTATACCCCCAGATCTGTGTTGTGTCCCCCATACACATAATCGAAAACAAACATCACTGTTCAATACCGTATTGCTATCCAAAAAAAATTTAAAAAAACACATCTTCTTTCAACAATCAAAATAATAAATTATAATAACTTTTTTGTTGCTTTAGAATGCATACCAGAAAAAATCATTTCATTGGGGCCAAATGATGTTGGCATATTCTTGAATAGAAGTTAGAGAATTAGGATCTGTTAATTGAACGGAGAAGAAAAGAAAGCCAAATTTGTTAAACCAGATGCCATGATAGAACAATTGTTGTGCATCTCTAAGTTTGCTCATAACCGGCAAGTTAAACATCTCTATCATGATCGATCCAAGCAGTTCATTTCGGAGCTCATGACTAACTTTATCATAAACAGCTTCAAAGCCACCATAGGTTTCTAGAGCTTGTGTGATTTTTGATCGAGCTGCCACCCATATCTCTTTATCGGTTCTCGTAATGTCCAATCCACTCAAATAAATCTTTGGTAGCTCATGATCATACGTATCTACACCACCTAGAGATCTCATCCTCTTTAATTACTTCTCCTTGCTTTTTGATGCTAAGCTCTAGCTATAATTCAAAAGAAATTTATACTGCTTGAAGATTCCATACTGAAGATGCGGTTATGCATGAATCCAAATACAGCATTTGTTGGATTATAATAAGTTTACGAATGTTCTATTTTATATATATAGTGATCTAAGTATTGCATGTCCGATGAAATTATAATATGTATCAGGAAACATATCTTCTCATAGATAATCTAATTATAAATTATTTGATAATATGCACCATATTTTAGATATCTTTGAGATTTGTTATATCTTTTCCACTCTTTTTTTTTTATATAGTTTGACTGAGAGGAGATAATAATGAGGAAGGATTTTATATTGGAAAGAGGCAACAAGAACGGTTTGTAGAACTTAAAAGACGTAACACTGATATTGGTGATTGTGTTAAGCATTTAAGAGATTATTACATACAGAATTTAGATATAATTTTATATTTAGATTTAAATAACATAATATTATGTGTCACTCAATAAATACATATTTATTATATACTGACTTTGAAATACTATATATGACTATATATTATTATATATTAATATTATATTAATTATACAATAATACACAACACATTTCAACTAATATATATTAATTATGTATTGGCTGATGTCATTTATTGTTATGTTATTAAAATTCAGAGCAACAGGAACGGTTTGTAGAACTAAAGACGCAACACTGATATTGGTGGTTGTGTTAAGCATTTGAGAGATTATTATGTGCAGAATTTAGATATAATTTTATACTTAGATTTAAATAATATAATATTATGTCACTCAGCAAATACATACTTATTATATATTGATTTTGAAGTACTATATATGTATTAATATTATATTAATTATTCAATAATACACAGCATCTATATACAATACTTTATAGACAATACATGACACATTTCAACTAATATATATTAATTGTGTATTGGTTGATGTCATTTATCATTATGTTATTAAAATTCAGATGCAACTCTACATTTAAATTCTGCACATAATAATTTTTTAAGTATTATGAGTAGAGAAATTGGTGGGAGGTATAAATTAAAATTAAGAGAGAGAAAGTAAAGAGAAAGGGATTTTAATTGGGAAACGAAGAAATCGTTGGATTTTTTTTTGCATAAGAAGCTTAAATGTACTAAAATAAAATTAAGAAAAGGCCTCGAACATTGTCTATTATTGATTTCTAGATAGATACACCACACCAAAGACCATATTTACTAATAGCAATTTAACAGTCGCGCTAATTCCAGCTTTTTGTAATGGTTATTACTTATTACCGTCGTCAGTACCGATAGTTCAAATTTGATAATTAATTCGATAATTTATTGATATCAGAACTTATATCAAATTAAGCAAAAGTTTGAACATGCATAAATGGAAATCTAGAGCAATTTTAATGGGTAATATTTCAAAATTTTATATGAGAATAATGCCAAGATGGATAATTAGAATGTCACCAAAAAATTTTATCTAAAAGATATGCAGGCATACAACACAATTCTTATATATTTACATATGAAACACTCAAAATTAGATATTTAGTTTTATGCTAAAAAAAGATGAATTTTGCTTTAAAAAGAAAAAGTATTGATGATATTTTTTTAAATATTAATAATTGAGAGAGAGAGAGAGAGAGAGAGAGAGACAGAGAGAGAGATATATATATATATATGTGTGTGTGTGTGTGTAATAATTAAAGTCTATATATTAGATATATAAATGAGTAAAAATTAGCTTAAAGGAAAACTACTCAACTAATGTTGTAAGGAAATAGATCTTTCTCAACAGTTTATAAATAACACCTCATTTTTAACATGAGTCATCCGATAGAGTGGTTTAAATTTTGCCTGTATTTATAGAGATGACACTCCCATAATCTATAAATAGCCACTGATTCTTCACATGAGGAGCTGCTAAAGAGAGAGAGAGCTCGAGACTTGAAGAATCTTAAAGCATAATCCATGGTGACCGCCGGATCATCATCGACCACCACGCCCCACCACCACCATCATCGCGCCAACTATGCACCACCATCGCCGGCCACCATCGATCGCCACCGTTGCCGATCATCGCCACCATCGCCACCGCCACACCTCCATCCACCACTGGCCATCGCCATCGACCACCATTGCGTCATCACCGCCGTTATCGGATCACGGTATGCCGACCGCCGTCGCCGCCACCACTTGGTCACCACCGCTAGTTGCCACCACCCGAAAGTCAACCATCTTTCTATAGTTTTCATCATCGACTACCACTCTTAGGCCTTCGCTACTAATCCAGTGAAGCTTTTGACAAAATTTATTCTTATAAGATATCCTTCTTCAACTTTTGGAGAAAGGGTAATAATTGTAACAAAAGCTGATATAGTAAAATTATTTCTAAGCAGGCAAGGCCCCATAATTTTTCCTTTTTGGGTTTTCCTTGTAAAAATCTTGAGCTCTCTCAAACTTTTTTGCTGTGTGTGTGAAACTTTTGTGCAACGCTAAGACATAAAATTCTCCTACTCTACCAACATGAATCTCCTACACTCAATAGCTTAGCATCGTCTGGGGAAGGGAATCCCACAATTGTAATCTTTGTGAGCACTTGCATTATGGCCAATAGGTGCAATACTCACAACAACGGAGCCTCCCACTCCAACTCCGTCACTCTCGAAACCAATCCTTAAACCAATGACCCCAAGCTTCTGTCTCACTTCCCCCTGATAGGTGTGACTCTATTAGTGAAGGTGCAAAAGGAACATCTCTATAAGATCATGCTCGCTGAATGAAAGAGTCTCAAAATGAGATAATTTAATTTTTACAAGAAACACGACAGCCACTACTGTGGCAAATGCATCTCCCCCAAGATCGATCATTAGCCAGGGGAGGTCAAAATGCTGATACGGGGCCTTTTCGCCATCAGGCTGAAGCTCCTCCACTTCTAGACTGTGATGATGACCTCCTTGGCACTGCTAGTTCTACTCATCCATCATTTGCGACTCAACTGATTGCTAATCCACCGATTATTACTGGTGGCTTGGCACATTCTTGTCTTGTTGATTCAACCTGTCATGTTATACCTACAAAATTATAACTCTTAATGCGAGAAGAATTCCACCTTAAAGATAGATATCATCTTCCCTCTCATCGCGGCTATCAAGAGGCTTCACCTTTGGTTGAAGCAATTCTTCAACATCGTATTCTTGTATGTTTCAAGCTTTCATGCATCGACTCCTTTGATGGGGCAACCGACCCATATGAACACATCGACCATTACAGAACCATTATGCGCATTTAATGAGCTCCTGACACACTACTTTGTTAGGCCTTTCCAGTCACCCTCATGGGTCAGGCTCGCACTTGGTTCTACTCCCATCCAAGGGGATCTATCTATACCTTTGACGAGCTCACCAAGATTTTTGTAGAATATTTTATTATGAACTAAAGGATCATTAAAGATTCCTTTCATCTCTCAAGCATTCGTCAAAATGAAGGTGAATTACTTAAGGAGTACTTCCAGAGGTTCTCCTTAGAAGCTTGCCAAATGCAAGGGGTGGACCCTGAATTACTAAGAGGAGTTTTCCTTGGAGGGCTCTGTCCTGGGCCTTTCTACTCATCACTGATGCGTGATACGGTCTACTCGTATGCTCACTTGGTTCATCATGTGGAAGAATAAATTTCTACTAATGAGGCTATTAATGCCTATCGAAAATAGTTTGAACAATCCATAGGAAAATGTAAGAGTGCCCTAGGAAACACCGATCAATAATCACATCAAAAGAAGCAACAAAGCAGTCGTGATCCCACACTAACGAATTAAACCACGACCAGAAAAAGAATACACACCACTAAACACATCTCATGTTAACATCTTGATGGCCATTCGAGATAAAGAAACCATTAAGTGGCCAGATCCACTGAAACCAAATTCAAGAAATCAGGAGCAATATTATCACTTTCATCGAAGTCATGGACATACTACAGAGGTGTGTAAACAACTAAAAGAAGAGATCGAGAGGCTCATTCAGCAAGGATATCTAGGTTGATTTATGTAGAATCAATCAACTCAAGCAAACATAACTCCAACTAGAGGGCAACAAGAACAATCATCACATAAATAACCAAAAGTCACTAAATAGTTGGAGAAATTGAAATATTTGTAAGAGGACACTACTATCTAATCAAGTCTTCATCGCCACCTCCGAAGAGATGAAGTTAAAGAAATCTCATATGGATCATTCCATCACATTTAATGACTCAGACTTAGAAGGAGTCCAAGTTCTGCATCAAGATCCACTTATCATCAGTGTGGGGATCGGTGACCCATGTTATAATGTTAAGAGAATTTTTATTGATAACCGGAGTTCTATTGATGTTTTATTTTACTCCATATTTCTTAACATAGCCTGGTAAAAAAGTTCCAACCCACTACAGGACCATTATATGGGTTTGATAATCGCCCTGTGCTAGTGGAGGTGACAATCACCTTTCTTATTGTCCTCAAAGAAATTCCTTGATAAGTGACTCATCCAATTCAATTCATAGGGATCAAGCCAGATTCAACATACAACACTATCTTCAGAAGGCCCCTCCAATCAAACTTTAGTGCTGTTACTTCGGTACCTCATCTTAAGATAAAATTTCTAACTCACGTTGGGGTTGGAGTGGTCTTTGGAAATCAACAAATAGCACAATCATATTACATTAGACAAGCTCAACTATGCCCTTCAGTGACCTTCATCGAGAATTTTAACTTTCAAGATGAAGAAGTACCCTAGAGGGCTTTTCGTATAGAAGACTTGCTCCCTATTTTATTATTAAATGACCAACCTCTTCGAAGAGTGCAAGTCAGACCTCTGTGCTCAAACTAATAGAGGGTAAAATATATAGACTTCTTACGCAATAATCAAGACATCTTTGGTTAGAGTCTGATAGATATGTCTGGGATCAACCCTAATGTGATCATGTACAACCTCAAGATTGATCCAACATTTAAACCTGTCATCCAAAAGAAGTGGAGTTTTTGACCTGATCGCCTCCAAGCTATTGAACTAGAAGTTAGCAAGCTCTTAGAAGCGACATTCATATGAGAAGTATATTACCCTACATGGCTAGCAAATGTTTTCATGGTTAAGAAAGCAAATAGAACTTGGAGAATGTGTATTAATTACACTGATCTCAATAAAGCTTACCCAAAAGATAGTTTTCCCCTCCCCCGAATTGATTAGTTGATGATACATCTGGGAATAAAATGCTTACTTTAGAAGCTTACTTAGGTTATAACCAAATAAAAATGGACCCTGAGGATGCAGAAGTCACATCTTTCCAAATAGATAAAGGTTTATATTGTTACCAAGTTATGTCATTCGGGTTAAAGAACACTGGTGCTACTTATCAATGTCTCTTGAATAAGGTTTTTAAAAACCTCTTAGGCCACATAATGGAGGTAGATGTGGATGACATGTTAGTAAAATGCTTCAAAGAATCACAATATATTTCTGACTTAGAAATATGCTTTAATCTTCTGAAACATCATAACATGTGATTCAACCCAACCAAGTGTACTTTTGGGGTTACGTCGGGAAAATTTTTTAGGTTCATGGTCACCCATCATGGGATTGAAGCTAATCCTGAGAAATTCAGAGCGCTCATAGATATGGCTCCTCCAAAAAATATCAAAGAAGTTCAACGCTTGAATGGATGAATTGATACCTTATCCCACTTCTTAGCTCATTCTGGAGATAAATACTTGTCATTCTTTAAAATATTAAAGGGAGCTAAAAATAATAATTTTCAGTGGACTGATAAATGTCAAGCTACCTTTGAGCAACTAATGGAATACATAGCATCTCCACCCTTACAATCCAAACCTATCCAAGGAGAGATATTATACTTGTATCTTGTAGTCTCCTCCCATGCAATAAGCTCAGTTTTAGTGTAAGATGTATGATACAACGATCTACTATGTTAGCAAAATTCTCTCTAATATAGAAAGTCATTATTCACTAACAGATAAGATAACATTAACTTTAGTTTTCTCAACACAAAAATTATGTCCATACTTCCAAGCTCACACCATCGGTGTTTATACCCGTTTACCATTGAGGGTCATTCTAGAGAAATCGGAGACATTCGGAAGGTTAATCAAGTGGTCCCTAGAATTAGGAGAGTTTAATATTCATTTTTTTGCTCAAGATAGACATAAAGTCTCAAGTACTCGCAGATTTTATAGTTGAGTGCACTGTCCCTACTCCAAATGAGCTATCCACTACACCCATTTAATCTCTTCAATAGACCCTCTATGTTGGTGGATCTTCAAGAAATGTTGGTGCCGGAGCAAGAATCTTATTTTATTTTCCCTAACAGACACCTTAGAGAGACTTTGTTTTAAAATTTCCGCAACTAATAATGTGGCTGAATATGAGGCTCTCATCAATGGGTTAAGACTTGTCATTGATTGTGACACTCAAAACTTAATGATCTACATTGACTCTCAGTTTGTCGCCTCCTAGGTTGAGGGAGACTATGCTCATAATCTCTAGCTAGCATAATACCTCAGCTTGGTGAGGTCACTTGCCCATATCAAGACACATCAAATCATTTACATACTTCGAGAGAAGAACACTTGAGCTGATGCTCTTGCTAAGCTCGTACCTCTACTATTGGAGATCTATTTAAGCAAAGGTGTGTTGAGGAAATATATTTCCTAGTATCTAAGGGTCATGGGTAATATAAGCAATTAATGAGATGAAGAAATCTTCATGGATATACCCCATTCTATCTTTTCTACAAGAAGGGACCCTTCCTGAAGACCCAACTGCTACAATTTGTCTCCGAAGACAAGCAACAAACTTTACTATTATAGGAGGTGAACTACATAAATGAGCTTTTTTTGGGATATACCTTAAATGCCTCTCACCATCAGAGGCCGATTATGTATTTAGAGAGGTTCACTCTGGAATATGTGAAGAACACCTAAGAGTAAGAGAATTAACCCTTAAAATCATGAGGCAAGGGTTCTACTAGCCCACGATGAGACAAGGCGCATTGGATTTCATAAAAAAATATATGAGTTGTCAGTTGCACTCTAACCTCTCTTATACATCATATATAGAGCTCTCATTCCTTCAAAGCTCATGGCCTATTTCTCAATGGGGAATTGATACATGGGACCTTTTCCAATAGCATCAGGAACAAAAGTTTATTATTTTAGTTGTCAACTACTTCACTAAATGGATTAAGCTGAACCACTTGCTAAAATTATAAAGGCAAATGCTAAACAATTTGTTTGGAAGAATATAATATGACAATTTGGTCTTCTTGTAAAGATCATCACCGACAATGGAACTCAATTTACTAGAAAAGTTTTTACGTCTTTTTGTAAAGATCTTCACATTCAATTATTACATATGGCTGTAGCCCATCCTCAAACTAATGGATAGACTGAAGCCACCAACAGGACTATACTCAAAAGGTTAAAAATGTGCCTCGAGAAGGCTGGGGCAATGAGTTGAGGAGCTCTCTAGTGTTCTTTGGGCTTACCGCACTACTTCATGAATTCTGACTAGTGAGACACCATATAATTTGTGTTTTGACACAGAGGCTATTATACTAGTAGATATCAAAATTCCAAGTCCAAGAGTTCAATCATTCAATTATAATAATAATGAAGAAAAACTCTGATAGAACTTAGACGTACTCCCCGAAACTCGTGACATGACCCTACTTCGGACTGCTTCCTACCACTAAAGAGTAGCTCATCACTTCAATAGAAGAGTGAAACCTTGTCCCATCTCTATCAGTGACTTGGTTCTATGAATTCTTGAAGCTGCTAACAAAGGCCCTCAACACAATAAGCTCTCACCTCTTTGGGATGGCCTTTATGTGGTTACAGCTATGGTCAAGCCAGGAACATTTAAGCTCAAGGATCCAGAGAGAAAAACCTTGCCTCAAGCTTGGAACATGGAGAATCTCTGAAAGGATTATCAGTGATTCTTACTGCATAAATATTGCAGCCATTATTTTATCTCGCTTGTCATTTCTATTCACCCCATATCTTTGTTAAGTTATCTTATGATAATATTGTATCACCGACCTTATCAAAATAATGAGTTTATGGCTTTTTCTTTCAAGCTTGTTGTACATAAATAATCTTCTTCATTTAATCATCCCACTTGAGAAATGCACAACTCAGGGCATGATCAATCCTAAGGGGATTTGATCGGACCTCTTCCATATAGGTAAGAAGTCAAGTAACACTTTGATTAATACATAGGATAGGTCAAAAAGTCATTGGTGGACATCTCATAATCTCTTCCATACAGGTAAGACGTCAAATAATATTTTAACTAATACCTAGGATAGGTCAAAAAGTCCTTAGTGGACTTCCTACAATCTTTTCCGTACAGGTTAGTGATGTTGAGTAATATTCCGACAATCACCTTGGATATGTCAAAAAAAGAAAAAAAAGAAAAAAAGAGAGCAAATCACCCAAAATTTTTAGTTTACTAATGTCATTGATAGCTCTAAGATGATGATATAAGAAAGATTTAAGATTTTGGATACAAGAGAAATAAAAAAATAAAAGGGAAAGAAATGCATCCTCAAGTGATACTACATGATATTAACATCTTCCTCACCACTGGAAGATGCTCCCTTAAACTCAGTTTTAACCCCTTCATCTTCTAAATCTAGTGAAGGGTCTTCAAATACTTGACTATGAGATAGATTATCAATACTAGCCCCAATTTTGTGATGTACTAAGTGAATTCCTTTTAGGAATCCTCGGATAAAGCCTTCCTCCAAACATTGATGCTCCAAGTCCTTCACTTCAACATCAAGAATATGATTATGAGCTTCTTGGTTATGATCATCAATAGCATCATGATAAGCTAGAGAGTTTTTAAAGTATTCCACTACCTTCAAGGATATGACATTTGCTTCTGCTTCTGACATAATAAGCTCCTTTTTAGAAAGACAATCATGAAATGCTTTCTTCTCCAGTTCAAGAGTCTTCTTCTCTACTGCAAATGCCTTAAGTCTTTTCTCTTTCTAACGAGTCTCTACCCTCACCTTATTTTTCTCATCACGAGTAAGCTCCACCTCCTAACATTGGAGAGAAAGAGAAGTTGACATGTTCACTAGCTCAGTTCTACACTTAATTAGTTGATCCTCCAGAACTGTCACTTCCTTGGTCTTAGCACTCATCCTTCGCTCGTACTCGCCTTGCAAGTATTTTACCTTTACAATTCAATATTCCACTTATCTAGAGTGACACTAAATGAGCCATAAGCCGTAATGTTTGGGTTACCTACAATCAAAAAATCATAAATATTACATAAAAAAGGGAGAGAAGAAAAAAAAGAAAAAGAGAAGATAACATACTAATTCGTCTACTCGTTAACATCTAGTGCATACATGCTTTAACACCTCTTCAGGAATATGTGGCTTCAATAGATGAATCCCTTGATTATGAGTTGAGATAGCCAAACTCTCAGACGCCAACTGGGAGAACATCTTCTCCACAACTTTCATAATTATTTGACATAATTACGTTGGCACATGTCTTCTTTTTCTTTAGAGAAGAGGCATTGTTGTCACCATGACTTCATAATAGGATTCTTGAATGAATT
This sequence comes from Cymbidium sinense, assembly GCA_021442155.1. Taxonomy (NCBI): domain Eukaryota; kingdom Viridiplantae; phylum Streptophyta; class Magnoliopsida; order Asparagales; family Orchidaceae; genus Cymbidium; species Cymbidium sinense. The sequence continues at coordinate 104,999,908 of CM038215.1, forward strand.
CTATGAATATGAAGAGACCTTTCATCACCTTTACTTGATCTCTTCAGCAGAAGAGCGTTAGATCTGCCTGCCTGAATGGAAAGTTGACCTTGAACATTCTATCTTCAATTATATACTTGTCAATATGACGCAACTTATGTTGCAAGCTTCCTATACCAGGAATATTGAGAGTTGTTAGGATTTCATTCTCTTCAATTAGTAATGGATCCAGAATGTTGTTCAATATTTTCCATCTTTCAGGGAGACCCCACTCATTTTTTTACAAAAAAGAACCTATTATACCAACTTCTAGATGGATCCCGTGCTAAAAAATTCATCCAATTTTTTATACCTAGATATGAAACACATTCCTGAGCATCACATGTAAACCTACACATTCTGCATAAGTACTTGATGTTCAAAGTCACACCAAGCTCTCTAAAGAAGACGATCAAACCAACCATGATCACTAGAGCTCGAAACAAAAATTGTGACAAATCTACACCACATATTTTAAGAATCTCAATCAATTCAAAAGCCAAAGGGAATCACAGTCCCGCATGAAGAATCATCTTAGAAATAGTAATGTATCCTTGTAGAGGAAAATGTGCCTGATCAGACTTTTTGTCAACAAGAGCCACCAACTCATTTAAAAAATAAAATTTTCTGTGGAGCACCATTAAACTGTTAACTGTGATAGTGGATGATATATCATCTGTAGCTGTCACGCTATTAGTTTTCTTTCGACCATCATCTTGTGAAAATGCATAATAAATATGAAACAAAAAGAGGAGAAAAAGACAAATGTCTGAGGAATGTGTGATAACTCACTTACCTCAATACATAAGCACAACCTTTTCTGACTTTGTTGCTCACGGACAATTTTGGATATAATCTTTCGCCTACAATCTAACAAAAAATATATGCATATGTATGAGTTCACAAAAGAACCTATTTCTCTCGAATGATACTCTGAAATTACCTGCTAGATTTTATGAGTTTTCTTAGGAATGGTTCCTAATTGATGCTTCCCCCCTCCACCTTGGCAGTTGTCAACTACTAAGCCATCCATTGGAGTTTCAATAAAATCAATTTTCTATAAGAAAAAGTAGAAAATGCGGGGCTTGATTGCCTCCAAACCTAGTGGGTCTGACAATGACAGTTGATGCCTCTCTCGAGGGAAAACTAGAGCCTTGTCATATAAACTATGGGCCTTGATCACCTCCAAACTGGTCACAATGATAGTCTCGAGGGAAAACTGGAGCCTCATCGTATGAATAATGGGTCTTAATCAACAAAGCAAATAATCTTCTTTTCAGAAGAAGGTTAGAGCCTTGTTGACAAAAGAAATTTTTTTTATTATTCTTAGTCCATGAACTTCTGCAGGATAATTCCTCATCCAACGTAGAACAATAGAGCATATGGGAGAAAACTGTGTCTTCTTACTTGACCCCAAAGGGGGATTTTTATAGATCCACAATAGGGGCAAAACAGGAATAAATTTTGAGAATAAATTTGGAAATATTTAGATATATTTTGAAATTTCTGCTCTCAAATATATCTTTCCTTTTATAGAAGTGAAAAAATGGAATAAAAAAAAATTTTGGAAAAAAATAAAAAAAAATCCAAAATTTTCGTCATTTGCGCTCACTAGCATGCATTTGTGCACGCAGACGTGTGTTGGGGCGCAGATTGTGCTCGGATGACAGCGTACGCGCATCATGCGCAGTATCTACGAGTGCCATGCATGCCCGCGGCTCGCGACTATACCCACGAAGCCGCGAGCCGCCTCATGCGCCATAAACTCAGGTCCCGCGGTGCCCCAACGCCTTCGCGTGCCACACTTTCGTGATCATAGTCAAATTTACTCTCTCAAACTATATCTCGAATTTAATGAACCCGCAAATTTCATTAACATTGAAGAGGTTATTATTTTCAATTATTTGGCATATATTTTTGGATGATAGAGATGATATCATCCAAGAATAGGGGGGCAACTGATATATCACTGAAAACACTACTAGTTGAAGCATAAATCTTGACATTAAAAGCAATCTGATTCTGAGTTGAGACTAGCCCAGATCAAGTACTTAAAATATCATTGAAAACTTTGGGATATCAGTCGAATCTCTAAATAGCTTCTATATATGGAGTGTTTATAGTCAAATTAAGCATCTTGGATTCTTGATGAACCAAATATACAAACCTAAGATCTCATAATTCTAACTTCATTTGAGCATTCAAATACTTAAAATATATCAGATAATCGAAGGAATCATTTGCAGCCATCCGATATAGAGGTTTGGATTTTGCCTATATTTACAAAGATGTCACTCTCATAATCTATAAATAGCCCCTCATTTTTCGCATGAGGGGAGCCCAAGCTAAAGAGATGAGAGAGCTCCGAGACTTGAAGAATCTCAAAGCATAATCGGGCCACTGGCCGACCGTCGTCGGATCATCACCAACCACCACCGCCGGTCATCACTGCCGCCAACCACGGCCATCAACCACCATCGCCGGTCGTCGCCACCACCATTGATTATTGCCGCCGCCGTTGGTCATTATCGCCGACCATCGCCACATAGTCACTGGATCACGGCCAATGCCACCACCATTGGTCACCCACCACCACCAGATCACCACTACCCGCCACCTCCTGATCAACCATCTTTCGGTAGTTTTCATCGGATCATTAGACTACCACCTTAAGCAAGGCTTTCGCCGCTAATCCAGCGAAGCTTGTGACAAAACTTATTCTTATAAGCTGTCCTTTTCTAACTTTTAGAGAAAGGATAATAATTGTAACAGAAGCTAATATAATGAAATTATTTCTAAGTGAACTAGGCCCCATGATTTTTCCCTTTTTGGATTTTCCGCATAAAAATCCTGAGGTCTCTCAAATTTTTTGTTGTGTGTGTGAAACTTTTTTGCAACGCTAAGATATCGAATTCTTCTACTCTACTAACCCAAATCTTCTTGCACGCAACAATTATTATTATTATTATTATTGTTGTTGTTGTTGTTGTTGTTGTTGTCGTTGTTGTTGTTGTTTGAAGAAGAATTATAGTGCAAAAATAAGAAAAGTAATGAAAATAATAATTAAAATATTTTTTTAATAAAAAATATTACTTAGTAGTTAGTAACTAGAGTAATTAAAATGATGAAGCAATGGCATTCATGGAAACATGACACTGATCAGTTTTGCTGCTTTAGGTTCTCAAAGGGATCACCTATGACTCAGATGTATACTTGACTTTAACTAATATATAGCTGTAGTGAATTAACTATGTGCATTAAATTTCTCATATTGGTTAAGCTTTGGGTCTGCTTGGCTACAGATAGAATATACAACATATATAAGAATTTATGATTTGAATAAATATTAGATTTAAAACATCTTATGTTAGAGAGTACAAATCCTTTGCATCAGAAAATCCACCAGAATTTAACAAATTTTAAATCTAAAATGGAACTTAATTGGTGTTACTTAGATGTCTGAAAAAAATATTTGGTAAAATTTATTTTAAATTCTAATTAGATCATACTTAAAATTCCATATGAAAGAGACACTTAAATATTTTATAGAGTGATGATGTATCCCATATTTTGAGAGCTTCAAAAAATTATAATTATGATTATGTTTCAAGTGTTGAAGCTTATGTCATTTGCTTTGGTGTTATTATGTTCGATGCCTCTTTTTGTGGAACTTCACTTTATTAGAAGAAAAAGCTTACAGCAACAAGATAATAGAGTTCGGACAAAGAGAATAAGAAAATAATACTGAAAGAAAATAGGTATCACATAGTACATATAACTACATTCATATTTGACTAAACACCACAATAAACTTTTAAGGCATCATCAGCTTTCTCTCTTTCCTCTGAAAAGTGAAACTTTGCATAATCATGTTGACCTACATGTATGCTCCATCAGTCAAATAGAACTCATGAGCCGAATTCGACAGTCTTCAAAGGCAACGATGCGCAAATCGAAGCTGAAATACACTTGACAGTGCAGAAACTAGTCAAAATGATCTCTGATCGATGAACGGACTTCACCATCGTGTTCAGGACATCAAAATTGATCAAAATATACATATGGTACAATTCGATAGTCAACTGATCAAAAGAGAAATCCGTCGATGCTTACATTATATCGAGTAGGAGTGATGATGCCCAAATAACCTCCATTTATGAAATTGATCTGGTCATTAGTGTCAAAATATCGAAACCTATCAAATGAGACTGTCCACACTCAATTTGGATGACTCTACATGAATGTCGAGCTTTCGGAAGCGATGATGCGCGTATTTGAACTGAGATTGATCCGATCCGGGGCCGACTTGAATCAAACGACCTCTATCATGAAATGGATCGTGTCGTTGCATCCAGAATGTTGAAATAACTTAAGATTGACATATATATTATATAATTTTTTGTTGCAAAAATCATAATCGGGGCTAATTTTTATTTTAGCAAATGAGTTTATAAATACCTTCTTATACCTAATCCTAAGGGGACGCCCCTCCTCTCAGTTCATCCTCGAAGTTGTCCCAGTCCATCTCTCATGAAGATTATCCTTTCTTTTTTCTCTTTTCTTCATCATTCTTCCTCTCTATTTCTCTCTCTCTCTCTATTCCTCAAAGAAAATGTTGATCCGTAGCCCTCTTCTCGTCTCTCTCTCTCACTCTCTCTCTTATTTTCCTCCTAGCTAACAAACCCACTAACTGGTTTTCGAGATTAACCCTTCCTCATCTGTGCTATGGTTTTACCTTTAAATCAAATTGAATTGATCGATTAATCCTCTTTCTCATTACTATAGCAAAATTACTATAGCAATTATTGTAAATTTGAAGAAAAAAATATTTTTTTATCCATTCTGCTATAGTACCCACAACACCAACCTCTCATTCATCCTAACTTTCCCATATTCCATATTTCCTTTCCGTAATCAAGAGGCAACTCTACCATTAGGTAGGTTCCTCTTGGTTCCGGCATCTCCTTCCTAAACTAAGTTCCTATCAATTCCAACTATAATAACTCTCCCTTCATCCCATTACCATATCTAGCCATGTCTCCAATACAACCCCGCTAATAAGAGGCAACTCCGTCATCAGGCGGGTTCCTCTCGGCATGCCCTTCATGATTCCTCCTTTGATCATTCTCTTTGTTGCTGCCGAGAAGAAACTCCTCATCGACGGTTCCTCTCTTTCATCTTTCTCATCTTTTCCTCATCTCATACCCTTTCCAGTTTCCCCACCTATTCAACCCAATAATCAACTCGATAATCTCTCATATTCAATTCTTTCTAGCCGAACTCATGCAAAATTATGGTTGTTGTTGTTTGTAAATGTAAAGAAGTGTGTGGAAAATTGTATATTTGTGCTTATGTTTCTTTCTATAGATTTCAAGACCCCGCTAATACATAATAAGGCGTAGTGGGTGCAAAGACACGGCTATGGTGTTGCAAGACACCGCTCGCTACGCTCAATAGGGCATATCAAGTAAGCTAAAACCATTTTGATGCAGCCCCTTATGTCGAAATGCTGCCAAAATTTTGACTAAATTTTGGACTTAGAAAAAAAATGGGGAAGAATCAAGATTTATTTAAAAAAGAAAAAAATCAATCACATCTAAAATGAAATTTGAATGTGTAGAATTTGTATATATATTAGCTTTTATGTAGATGATTGAAGGCCCCGGTATGCTCATCAGGGTGTAAGAGGATTGAAATTCGGTCGAGGCGCTTCAAAACACCAACCGTCACACACATCAGAGTGTGATGGATAGGCCAAAATAGTTCCTATGTAGCCCCCTATGCGGGGATGATGTTGGAATACTACCGAAATATTGCCAAAATTTTGTCCAAAATTTATACTTGCAAATAGAATTCAAGCTAAACAAATAGCACTGCCTAAGCTTGCTAAAATAAATTAATATTGAATTAAATTTTGAATTATAAATGAGAATGAAATTTGAAATGAATTTGAAAGATTATATTTCAAATAAAGAAGGATGGACTGAACTCAATCAGATTTATGAATTTGAAATGAATTGAATATTTTGGCAAGAATATAAATTTGGCACTTCAATATCTCGTTAAATGGATTTAGAAGATGGCGAATAATATCAATTAGAGTACAAAAGATCTTCTTGGAATTAGAATATAGTTTTCAAGTCATAATTCACTCCAAATGAATTGGAGAAAATCAAGGAATTCATAAGAGGTTTTTAATGAGATTGAATGATTGCTAATAAGCATAAGCAATGAATTCTTGGAAAATATTTGAAGCATATCATTCGTCTTATTAAATACTTGAATTGGATCAAGGAGAAGTTGAATATAGCTTATGATGAGTTTGAGAATTGTCAATAAACATAAATGAGAGTCTATTAAACATTCAAAGACTAATCAACTTTGAATAAAAGAAAGCAATTAAATATTATTCTGAGGGATCTAATAAGATATTAGAACAATTTAAAATGCTTTCTTCGCCACCAGATATGCAATTCTACAAACAAGCGGACAGAAGACGATACTAAATTAAATGTTATACGAATTATGGAGCTTCCTTCAATCCAAAAATTAGAAAATTCTCATTCTAATTATAATTTTTAAAAAACAAATTAATGATTTCATTAATTAGATGAAATTATCTAAGCTAAAGATACATGCATGTGCTCAGACATAGAGATTTAAAGTACAAATTTTAATGTCTAAAAAGGCTGCACAGGCTAAGTTGAGATTAAATAAATATGAAATTAATTTCATAATCTAGAAATAAAATTACCTAAATTATTAAACACCCGCATGGGCCCCAACACTTATACCAAGCGTCTAAACCTTATGTCTGAGGATGCTGAGCGGGTTTCAAAAAAAGGAAGAATGATGAAATTGATTCAAATATTTATGACTATATGCATACAAGCTAATGAATTTCATCAATGTTAATTCAAGTCAATGAAAGATATATATATTTAACTTCATAGAATGTGATTATAGTAGGCCTAATCTTCTATGCTTGAATTAAAGTTGATAAGATCTACTAAATGATCAACTTCTAGATGAACTCAAATTACATTAGATTATACCCAATCTATATTTGCAATGTTGACAAGGTCTGTTATGATATCAATTTTCTAAATAATTTAAATTATACATAAGTCATAGACTTGATCTTCTACTAGCAAATAAGCAGAGTTGACAAGGTATATCCCAATGATGGCTGAGTTGATTAAAGATATCAACTAGAGGGGTAATTATTGTCAAAATATTTATGATATTATATTCAATATTTTCAAATTCAAAATACTCAAAATATATATCTAGATCTAATCCTCTATTATTAAAGTAAAGTCGATAGAAAAATAATAAACTAAATGATTAAGCGATTTATCGATGATGGCCACGTTGATTGAAAATCTCAACCGAGGGATATGATCATCAAAACACTTAAGCTCTAAACTAATTCATCATTAAACTAAATTTCAACTAAGTAAATATCTAAACTAAATGAAATTTGTTATTTAAATGCTTAAAGCAAACAATTCATCCACTCATCCACTATCATTTATTGGGGATGACAGATTAAGAAAACTCTAGCTCATAAAGGAGTTAATGTCAAATCAAATAAATCACTATGTTCAAACTCAAATAATTTCATGTCAGTAAAGATGTGGCTCGTGTCCTCTCTTCGTATGATTTGGCCAGTAGGCTCCACATATGATGCGGTTATGACCAGAATCCTCTGATTGGGTGGTCGCCGCCAAATGACACCATTAAATTACACAATCAGCTTATGTTCCCAATGGCTTTGTATTATGAATCATAGGGTATATTCGACAGCATAAAGCCCTTTGTGTAAGGTAGACTTAATACTATCTCCTTGGACAAACACCACCTCAAGTCTACAAAGATTACTTGGACGACGTAAACCATGGTTGGATCCTTCGATTGGGTCGATACCTCTTTAAGTAGACTAGGGATCACGATGGGATGACAAAACCATAGGATCAGATGGAATGTCATCATTCCACCAACCATATGCTTTAAGTTAAATAATGATGAATTTCATAAAACTAAATTTCAATACTCATGTCGCTACTAAACGCTATGCATTCATGATCCAACGACCTTTTAATCAAAAGTTCTCTCTCAACATTGAGAGGGTTATTAACTATGGGTGCTAGTGCTTATAGAAAACCAAGATCCCTCACATAATAAAGACAAAATCTGAGTAGTGTCTTATCTATGTTTTCATGCCTCGAAAATTTTACCGACATATTTATAATCAAACTCTCTTCATCGAGAGGTCGGTTGCAAATTTTTGGAGCCCAACAAATCATAATACTTATAGGGCTTGAAAAGTAAAGGATGTTGTTCATCAATTAATTCCTCATTAGATGATCTAAAATAACAAATTATGATAAATTTTCTATTTGTTGGAAATTTCTAACCATAATAAGTCATTTCCTTGGAGCCAAATGATATTGGCATATTCTTGGACGTTAACTAGAGAATTAGGATTAGCTAGTTGAAGAGCCAAAAAAGGAAATCCTAGCTTCTTGAATAAGGCATCATGGTAGAGCAACTCTTGAGTATCAATAAGTTCATTCACAACTGGCATTGTGAACATCTCTGGCATGACCGATCCAAGCAACTCATTTCGGAGCTTAGAACTAATCTCATTGTAAATGATCTCAAAGCCACCATATGTTTGGAGTGCTTGTCCAATTTTAGATCGAGCTATCACCCAAATCTTTTCATCAAACCAATAATTAATCAACAATGCCTGATATACGTTATCTCATATACCAACTTTTTGACTAAGTTTACAATTGATCATCACAATAATATATATATATATATATATATATATATATATATATATATATATATATATATATATATATATATATATATATATATATATATATATATATATATATTCTTTTCGATGCATTTCTCAACTTACATGTGTGTATGTTGTATTTTCATTCAATATTGAGATTATAAATTCTCTATAACTACAAATATTATAACAATAATCACTTGTGTTTAGATTCATTTACAAAAATCACTTGAAGAAAAACTACTCAACTAACGTTGGTAAGGGAATAGATCTTTCTCAACAGTTTATAAGAATAGTAAATAAAACTGTTGCCAGCCAGTGGTTATAACTAACAATAAAATTAACACAGGAAATTCATGATATTTGCTCTACACTTTGTAAGATAGAAGTTGATGATATTTTTTTAAAGGATTGTAGTGTCAAACTAACACAGGTAATCAGGAAATAATTAAAATCAATTTTTCTAACAAATATTACTAAGGAAAAGTAACTAGACTAATTAATATGAAATGAAGCAGCAACCTTCATGTAAACATGGCAGTGGCATTATGATCAGTTTTGCTGCTTTATGGTCTCAAAGGGATCCCCTGAGATTCAGTTGGATGTACTAATATAGCTGCACACTCTGTGCAGTAAATTTTTGATATTGGCAAAGTTTAGGGTCTGCTTGGCTACAAGTAGAATATACAACTCAAAATCTGACTTTAAAAATCTTAGAGTATTAAATTCTGAAAACATATATAAGAATTTATGATTTGAGTAAATATTAGATTTTAAACATCTCAAGTTAGAGAGTATAAATCCTTTACATCTGCAAAATCCAGCTCACCCCACAATATAACAAATTTTAAATCTCAAAATTGAACTTAACGTTACTTAGATTTCTGAATAAAATATTTTATAAAATTTATTTTAAATCTTAATTAGATCATACTTAAAATTCCATATCAAAGAAAAACTTAAATCTAATACAGAGTTATGATGTGTCCCATTTTTTGAGAGCTTCTAAAAATTATAATTATAATTATGTTTCAAGTCTTGAAGCATATGTCATTTGCTTTGGTGTTATTATGTTCAATGTCTCTTCTGGTGGAACTTCCCCACTTTATTACTTCATTAGAACAAAAAGCTTACAACATCAAGATAATAGACTTCTGACTGCTTCATATTTGACTAAACACCACAATAAACTTTCAGGGCATCATCAGCTTTTTCTCCTTCCTCTAAAAAATGAAACTTCACATAATCATAATATTTATATGGCTTGAAAAGTAAAGGGTGTTGTTCATCAATTAATTCTTAGCGTTATCATATCATTTGTAACACTTATTGTGCTAAAATCATATATCATTTTTCAATCTCACTATTAAGTTTTACTGATGATTAGAGCATGAAGTCTTCCGTTTGTCCATGCACGGGTCAAAAAAAATAATTGAAAAACTTATTTAACATTAAATAATATTTTTTCTCACAATAAAAATATGAAAGATTTACACACATACCACACAATTCTTATACATTTATATATCTAATACCTAAAGTTAGATATTTACTTATCCAACACTTTCCTATGATTAAAAAAAGTGCATTTCATTTTTAAAAAGTGTGTGGTCATGATATTTTTGATGTGATATTGAATATTAGAATGTAATATATGTAAAAATTAAAGTTTAAGTGTTATATATGTAAATACATAAGAATTGTGTGATATGTATGTAATTCCCCTTAAAAATATTTATTATTCAACAATATACTAACCTTGAATGCTTCACCAACTAAAATAGTAAATGAATTTGTCATTGGTGTTGTTTGAATCCATTCACCACCTGCAATCTTGACTTCAAGCCCTTCCACATTGTGTGGGCAAATTATACTTATATAGTTTGGGTGTTTGTGAGAAGGCAAAGCAAGATTTATTCCATTATCAATTTTTTCCTTATAATAATTTGAGAATCTTATTGAATATGCTAGATTTCATATGTGAATCAAAGTGATTTCCAAGCCCATGCTCTCAAGAATCATCCGATGGATCACATTAATGAGCTCTTGCATATGCTTTGCATAGTTCAGCACTCTATTGCTATAAAAAATAAATTAAAATAAAGCTTAGTCAAATAGCATTTTTACCTTAAAAGTATAGTCAAATAGCATTTTTACCTTAAAAGTATAAATAACTATATCTTCATTGGATGATCTAAATAATAAATTATGATAAAAAAAAATTTGCATGAGAATTTCTTACCAAAATAAATCATTTCCATGGGGCCAAATGATATTGGCATATTCTTGAACATTAACTTGAGAATTAGGATCGATCAATTGAAGAGCCGAGAAAGGAAATCCCAACTTCTTAAACCACCAACCATGATAGGGTAACTCTTGGCCATCAATAAGTTTGTTCACAATTGGCATGGTGAACATCTCTGGCACGGCCAATCCAAGCAACTCATTTCGAAGCTCAGAACTAACCTCATTATAAACAACTTCAAAGCCACCATAGGTTTCTAGAGCTTGTCCAATTTTTGATCGAGCTGTCGCCCAAATCATTTCATCAAGCCTTGTAATGTCCAATCCACTCAAATCCACTTTAGGCAGCTCAAAATGTTTAATATCAACACTACCCAGATATCCCATCTTAGTTGGTTACTTATCCTTACCGTTAATGTTAAGCTCGGGCTTTAATTCAGATGGAATTTATATTAGTTGAAGATTTTATTTCAAAGATGCCGTTATGGTTCCAAGTAACACATATGTTGTATTATAATAAATTTGTATTTATCCTTGAGATTCCAGTTGTATTTATCCAAGATTCCATTTATTTTTATCCTGGATGGCATTATAATATGAATGAATGGATAAATATATATATATATATATATATATATATATATATATATATATATATATATATATATATATATATATATATATATATTCTTTTGGATAGATATAAAGGTATGTGGCGATACAGACGAAATATGGGGAAGCGGAATGAAAGAGATATTAATCAAAATTAATAAAGTCTTGCTGATCCTGATGTCTCCAAGTTACTGTGGGCATTCCTTTGGAACTAAGAGAGAGATTCTACCTGGAATAGTATCCTTAATCCTACGAGACTTTATATTGAATTTATTGCAATTTAACCAAATCTAACGAGCAATTATATTTGGCACAAGTTTTATACTATTAAATACTCTTCTTTACTTAGTTATGCTTTGTTTATGATTTAAATGATTGATATTCTCAAAGCTCGATCTATTGAAGCTAAGTTGAATTGTAAGTTTTGCCATGTTCAAACTAAAATTAATGTTCCGCCACTTCTTTCTTATTACATCACACATTCCTTCAAGCCTTTACTCTCAATAAACTAATTCCAAATATGGCAGACAAAAAAAACTTATATTTCCTCACTTTGTGTGGCCTAGTTTAGTGCCAATACATCTAGTTTCTCCTCCATTCTACCAAAGGAGAGATGTGAGGAGCATTCAAAGGTTCTTAAAAGGACGAATTACAGTGAGCTACAAGGCTCTCCTGTTGATTCTCTGTTTTATCTTTATGCTTCTAATTTTTTTCGTACTGGTGCTGCTAGACATTATTTCTATTCTTATGTTTCTATTATTTTTGCAACCGAAAATGATGAGTTCTGATGCCTTAAGTTTCATCTTCCATTTTTTGGCCCCATTCAGATGACCCTCTGGCAACAATGGGTGCAAGTTTTGATTTTGTGATAGAAAAATATTGTTTAACACAGAGAGCATTCTTGCTGGATCATTTGGTTTTTCGCTTTTATATATTCATCTATACACTTTGTAATTTCTGCCTTATTCAGTTTCATTTGATCTTATATTTGCATAGATACCACAATTTTTATGTATTCACATATCTAACTTTGATTTTTAGTTTTGATTTTGACATGATAGATAAATATATTGAACCCAATGAGAGAATGCCTCTTGCCAGCGTGATCATTTGACTATTTTTTGCTTTTATATAATCTCTTCTATAGCTCTGTTATTTTGATCTTATACTTACATACATACACAATAATTTTTATTTATTTACATATCTAACACCTATACTTTAATTTTTTAAGTATATAACACCTCAATCTTTAATTTCACATCAAAAATACTATTATCATTAACTTCTTGAAGTTAAATGCACCATTTCAAATATTGAAAAATATTACATAAGTAAATACCAAACTTTGGTTGTTAAATATGTAAATACATAGGAATTGTGTAGTATGTATGTAAATCATCCTACTTATAATTACTTTAATGGGTAGGATATGAAAAATAAAGAACACTTTGCATGATAAACTTTAATTTCAATATGCTAAATAAGACTAAGTACATCTTACAAAACCTAGATGTATTCAATCATTCACAAACTTAGCCATAGAGTAACAATCTAGTCCCTAGATCATGACTTAGAAGCATAGTTGAAACTAAGCAAAAAAATCTAAAAAAAAAGTTTCTTTAAGGCATAATTTAGATGCCCTAAAGAACATTTAATATTGAACAAATTCTCCCAAAAGTTCATGGGATGACTTATCATCACGAGGGAACAAAGTAAGACAACAACAACAAATTTTTATCCTGAGATCATAAATCTCTCTTCTCCCTTGTGTACTATTAAGTGAGTATTATCATTTTACTATTAATTTTTAAAATAATAAAAATTATTTAACTCTTATTTTGAATGGGCAATATCATTTAACTATCCATTTAACGAATCTTAGTCCAATAACCTATAATTTTTTCCACCTCAAAGACTCCTCTAGAGTTCCTATTACTTTCAAAGATAACTAAAAGGTTTAATTTCCTTGAAGACAAAATCATTCAAACCCTAATCACTCTCAAAAAGGGTAAAGGGGTCTATGATGCTAAGTTTTACTAAAGTGTAAATAACCAATGAAGAGCCAAAAAAATAAACCCTAGAGATCTATTGGAATAAAAGATGACTAAGTCTTCCCTTTCCTTTGGCAATGCCTATTTGACCATTCTATGACAATTATGTAATGTTGAAACTAACCAACAGTAATTTCAAGATTTTTATATGAAATAATGATTGGAGAATAATTATAAAAATTTTAATGGGACATCCTAAAAAAAAAAATTTAGAAGACATTCAATTTTCAATGAGTCTACAAATTAAAGAGATTTTTTTTAAATGAAAAACAACCTATGTTGTTTTCAAAAGTCTTGATTTGAAAATATAAAGAAAATTTTGATGTAAAAATTTCACAAATAGAAGTCGTGATGCCATAACTTCCATAAAATTTTTCAAAACTTCATAATTCTATACCTAATCTTCAAAAAATCACCAAAGCAACTAGCATAATTATTATGTCCATAGCAATACACCATATTAAAATCTCTCAAAAAAACAAAAACATTATTAGGCTTTCGAGTCATAAGAATTTTTGGGAAAAAAATTATACATTAACTACAATAAAAAAATGGTCAAAAAGACAACCATAAGTTAAAAACTTAGCATTAGCATAATGCAAGAAAATGGCAAACAGTTATCAAAATTCAATTCAAGTGTATGTCCACTATCCTCTTTAGTAGCCCTCATTTCTTTGTTATCTTGACACCATCTTTTTTATTGTTGCATCATCACCATGGTCTCAACCTCAATATCTCCAACAATTTAATTAGAATGACAAACTGCTTTTCAAAAAAAAGGGTGAAGCAATAAAATGGGGCATAGAGCATCTCACGATTTGACCAAATATGACCCTTTCACAAGTTATATTGGACTGAAACATAATAGAATGAGATCTCTCAATTTAGATCAAGTCTAAATCATTAAAGTCACTATCGCTTTATAAATATAGCTCACTTCAAATATCTAGAATTTATTTGGAAGAAATATGCATAGCATCGTCAATCAGAAAATAGCCCAATAATCAATAATAATTATACAACTGATGTGTTTATACTAATAATAATAATAAATCATAATATATACTAATTATGGCATACAATAATATACATCAATAAAATACATTGGCAATGATTGCAAAATAATCATCTACAACAACCAAAAGTGCGCCACTAATACAAAACATTACGTTGAGGCCTTTGTCCTTCCCCTAAATCAAACACATGAATACAATAATAATCCTGGTAGGTTATACAAAATTTGCAAATGAATTCGATATGCTTGTAGTTAGAATAATTAATTCATTAATCATAAACTATATGAATGACATTAAATTAATAGCAGACTTTTACGTGCTAATGACATGAAATTTAACACATGATAGAGTGACTGTTTGTTTCATATATACACTTAGCCAAATATTACAGGTAGCAAACATACTAAGGTAATCCTCTCAAGGATATTGGCAAATATTAGAATCAAAGCAAAACTAATACTTTGTA
This sequence comes from Cymbidium sinense, assembly GCA_021442155.1. Taxonomy (NCBI): domain Eukaryota; kingdom Viridiplantae; phylum Streptophyta; class Magnoliopsida; order Asparagales; family Orchidaceae; genus Cymbidium; species Cymbidium sinense. The sequence continues at coordinate 105,015,136 of CM038215.1, forward strand.
TAAATGAGGCATTAACTAGGAATCATTTTTTTTATAATTTTGGACCCAATTTTAAACCTAAAAAGCTTGTCGACAACACATAAAATTCTTATACATATAAAATTATAACTAAGGGTTATTATTTTGTTCACAACCATTGTAGAAAATGATCCACTTTGATATCGAAGAATCGAAGAAGATGTGGTCAAATATTAAAATTTTTTTTAGGTTGCAATATTTTTGAATCATCTTTTTTATCATTTATGACATATGAAGACTTTTCTAGCATTTTTAGGATCTTTAGAAATAATTTTAAAACTTAGAACCTCAACAAAATTCAAGATAATATCAAAATGGAGTATTTTAGCCATAATTAAAAAAATCCAACAAAAGTATGTTAATGATATAAGATAATATAAATATAATGCTTTAAATATTAGGAATGTCAATTCATGGCTCAAAAAGGAGGTCCATTTTGTGATCACGCATTATAATTTCTTTCAAGATAAAATTTTTTTATGACAACTTTTTGAAGATCTAGGATATATTTGGCTTTACAACATCTTAAAATATGAGAAAAATAAAATGGCTAATAAAATTTATCTAATTCGATGAACTATGACATAATCTTCAAAGTATTAGCATCTAAGTATTAAGAAGAGAATACTAAAAAATATTTCATTAGCCATATGAACTCCTAATATTAGCAAATTTATAGTCAAAATAGTTTGGTTCAACGAGACAAACTAATAAAACTAAACTTGCAATAATTGAAGCCCAACTATTCCTAGATTAAACATTGAAAGCATATGTAGAAATTTCTCATTATCATTTTAGAAGTTAATGACTATTCCTAAATTAAACACTTGAAAATATAAGTTGAAAATTCTCGTGATCATTTTAGAAATTAAATGTCCTTCACATTTTATGTAAGCATAATAGAAACAAGTGCCTCCACGAAATGAATTTAATGAATCCGAGATAATTTGATCTTTGAGTTCATTAAAATAGTTAAATGTATGAAAAAATATAAAATGATTAATGGGTTGCATTATGATTATCCAATAGAGTGTCCAAATTTCTATGTAAAATATCCCCACCTAAAATATATAAGTAGGCAATATTTTTACAAATTCAAGAGAGGTTTTTGGTATAGGGCAATATTTGATTAATACAAAATTCTATAGTGTTATCCATAACAAATTAGTCATCGCCAAATTCAACCATTGACCAATAACATCTACTATTCGCCATCATTTAACATTGATCATCAACCAACAATGATATCCATAATTCCCCATCAATCGATGTCAATCAACACACACTTGACATTCACCAACAATGCTTGAAACTACCAATCATTGTCCAATTTTGGATGTGACACATCGATTATTTGCCAATGTCCACAAATGAATAACATCTAACAACCTCTAGCTACTAAAGTTTATTGCCTATCATCTTGGCCATCTAGTTTACCCTCACAAAAATGCTAGTCATTCACCCAATATTGAATTCCCAACACTCTTTATCGCTTATCACTTTAATTTCTTTTCAATTGAGTTCACATCTTTATTCACCTAATCCCCTCTTATCAAAAGAATGGATAAATTAATTGCATATCATGCTTGACTTCTAATATTCTAAATCAATTATCATTTCACATTAGACAATGATTGGCAAAAACCACCACCTACCGATATACTTTATCTTCTTGTATGTTGAGAAAAAATAAAAGTTAACTACCTTTCATTATTTAACTTTTGATGTTTGCCATCAAATTTTGATCATCTGATGGTTGTCAACAACTAATATACAACATATGTTAAAATGTTAATCACTAAAACTGGTGGTTATGAACATATTATCTAAATCAATTAAAACTATTATTTTTGAATCCACATTAAGTAAAAAAAGTAATATATATGTATCCAACAATAGTTGTTGAACCACCTATACACCACCATCGAACCAACACCGATTGACATCATGGACCAATACCACCCAACTATCATCATCGACGTTTTAATTAATATTATTATTAACCATAATTTTTAATCATCATTATCAAACCAACATCGAATTTCCTCCTAACATCGTTGTTAGAGGCCATTATCAAAGTACACCATCCACCGCAATAATTAGATCGTTTCTTGAACACCATAGTTGAATGCTACCAACCACCATCAAATCGCTTCAAACCATCACCGTTAACCTCCACTCAACTCGACCATGCTCGACCATCGCTATCAAACCATCATTGTCAGCTATCATTGAATTGCCTCCTTACTATAGTCCCTTCACTACCACGCTAAAACTAAATTACCATTAACTATGCGTTATAATCTTCGACGATATCATTTTGAACTATTGTTTGATCATCATCACCCTACGATATTATTTTCAAGTTATTGTTTTACGACAATTGCACGCGTACCAAAATATGGTTTCAACCAACGAACTATTAAACCACTCTAACTACCGCATCCTACACTATCATCGACCACCATATGCACCATAATCTCCTCGCTGACTACTAAATCACTTGATTATAATCAATTGACCATCATCCTCAACAATGCCTAACTGTAATCGCACTAATATATTGACTATGATATAAATACCAAGCAATAATCGCTTTTTTTCCATCGCTACCTTCACTGTTTCATCATTTATTGACATGGTTGCTCAATCTCGATGTTTTCGAAAAACGCTAGCTATAGTCTTAATTCAAGGCCATCCGCCATACTTAACAATCATCTAATTACATCATCATATCATACTGATTATTACTCAACCTCCGGCAATACATCCCTTATCTATCATTTAACAAATTCAACTTCAAACAACCAACTATAATCACTCAACCTCTAATGGGCATACAATGGCCATATTACGATCATAACTATCATCGCTCAATAGTCTTCTAAATACTATCGACGACAACCACCTCTTTATTATCATCATTCGATAATGTGGCTCAAAATTCACCACCCCTCGACAATATTGAATTGAAGAGAGTGTGAAAATGCTGTAATTTTCAAAGGCGATTGAATAAGACACCTAGAGATTTTGCCCTCATTTGGTGAGGACTTTAGATCTTATTAGTTTCCTATAGCAAGCTATAGTTAATTACCTCCCAAAGTGTGAGAGAGAACTTGGCTAGTCATTAAATCTCTTAATGTATACAGCATATGGAGTTTTAGAATTTAAGATTATGAAATTCATCATAAACCGGATGGTTGGGAGAATGATGATGCTTGATCTAGATCCCATAGTTATGTTCCCGGTTATCATGATCCTAGTACTTAGTCAAAGGAGGTAGTCACCCAACTTGACCAAGGATCCTTATCTACATAAGTTTCACACCCAATAAACCCTTATAGACGGATATCCCATCATAGTTGGTTGCTTCTCTTACCTTTCGATGTTAAGCTCTATCAAAAGAGAATTTATATTAGTTGAAGATTCCATTCAAAGATGCCGACCATTCCAAGTAACGCATTTGTTGTGTTATAAGAAAAGGAAATTTACATATACCATGGAATTATTTATACATATTTCACACTCAAATTTGAATATTTACAAAACTAGCATTTTCTTTATGGTGATATTTTTGATGTAATAATAAAGATTTAAGTGTTATTTAAGTAAAAATTAAAATTTGGGTATGAAATATATAAATGCATAAGAAATTATAATTATTCTATTTTGTAGGCATTCAATTTTCTAGGCCAGATGGTCATTATAATATGAATAAAAAAATCTATCCTCTTATAGATATATAAGGTGGTTTGACGAAAGGATGGAAAGATAAAAGGGAAGAGATATGAATCAAAATTAATAAAATATTTTTCATCTCGATATCTCCAATGTTATTATGGGCATTCCTTCTATACAGCTTTGTAATTCACGTCACATTCACAATTTTCCATTGATCTTATATTCATAGTTATTACCTAAAATTACTCTCATAGAAGGGTAAAAGAAGTCTTTGAAGCTAATTTTTAATCATGTATAAGGAAGGGTCAAAAAAAATAAAAAAAAATAAAACCCTAGAGAAAAGATGACGATGTCTTCTTTTTTTGGTTATTCAAGCACAGTAGAATGATACTCTATTTTTTTACCACGCCCTCCATTAATATTCTCAGTAGTAGTAACGTAATGTGAAAATTTTCTGACCGACAGCAACTTTGTGATTATTACATGAAATAAAACTTAGAGAAAATTTATAAAAATTTTTATGGGACATCTACACATAAAACAATTTTCACTAATTTTTCATGAGTCTATTAATGTAGAGATTTTTTAAATTAAAAAATAACGTGTGCTGGAATCTTTAAAGCTTAGATTTGAAAAAAAAATCGAGAAAATTATGTTGTGGAAATTTCACAAAAGATAATATGTTATGATTGTGACCATAGCAATAAAATCATAAATATATCTCTCAAAAAATAAACACTAGAATTTCATGTCAAAAGAAGTTGACGGAAAATAGAAACATAAATAAGAATCTACAACAAAAAAAATATAGTCTAATTGACAACTATTAGTTTAAAACAAAGCAAAAGAGCAAGAAAGTCACAATTCAATAACATGTTTGTCCACCATCCTTTACTAATTCTCTAACACCATTCTTTTTTATTGTTGCACCATCACCATAATCTCCATCTCAGAGCCCATTTGGGGCCACGTTCAATCCTCATCCCGGTGTAAAAAGCTCTTTACTCCCATAGCTCATGTCAAAGTTCAAGCAAAGCAATCACAAAACTTTGATATGGGTGACCAGACTGTGGCCCACAATTTCGATTTGGCACTCCGTAAAATGACCCTGCATCTATTTTCACAACCCACATACTTCACGAGAAACCCTTGATACTTTTAAGCATGCAGGTCCTCCCTACGAGGGCTTCGAAACCCTCGATTAGTGGATACAGGATGGGGATGGTGCTGAAGAGATGAAAGAGTTGTGATAGCAAATTAGAAATGCTTTGGTTAGTGATTAGAGTAGGAATTAATAGTATTTATACCTGACTTACATTTATTGATGTTTTTAGTTGATATTGTAAACTATATATGTTGGTATCAAGACCGAAACTAATTACCATCAATATATTGCTTATTTCACAAGAATACTAATATTCTTGTCTTGATTCGTTGTCCAAATATTTTGCAATGTTACTTTCCACATGTTAATATTTTTATTGATAATATATATTTATCTCAAGAATTATGAGTTCAAGTATCTCAACCGCCTCTAAAATTGTCTATTGCAACTGTGATTTGCAATACTATGTATTCACATCACGTTGAGAAAAAAATTATGAAAAAAAATTTTATAGGTGTCCCAAAAATCGAATATAAGATAATTATAACTTTTTTAAATAGATTAACGAATACAAGAACACTTCAAATAGTGACCATATTTTTAACATTAGATAAAAAAGTTTTTAAAAGATTTAAATAACTAGATAACAAGCTTAATAATTTGATCACATTAGCTGTTACACATCTAATTTTAATATTTATATTATTCAATATTATGTGATGCATAAACCTCTAATGTAAATTAGTTGACTTATAGTTATCTATAAAATCCAGAAAATTCATTTTTGTTCATTTTGCTTCATATTATTTAGCACATAAGAGCATTTTAATCTTTATACACAAACAATAACATTCTCAGTTGAGTTTTCAAAATAGAATCAAAGGTTCAGCAACAGCAGCTTTCTGCTACCAACTTCTTCTGTAGTAGTTTCACAGTTGCTTCTCAAATAGCTGCAAGTATTCCAAACATACTCTCAATCTCTCAAGCAATATATTTATGATAACAAACAACACCCTCATAATCAGACCCAATATGACCACCCTAACACAACAAAGTATATTGGAATGAAATACAAGGGGATGAGAATGCTCAAACCAATAAGTTGCAATGAATACACATATAGACATCTTCAAAATATGTAAAACTTATTTATAGGCAGTTTACATATCATTGGTCAATCATAAAATATATAGCATGAGTGATCAAATAACATTTAAAAATTATTTATTATTATAATAATAAATCATATAGACTAATTATGGCATATAATAATATATCTCAATAAAATATGGTTTCCCATGATTTCAAAAAAATATCAACAATCAACCAAAAGAGCGGCCAACGAAATTTATTTAATTTGACATGAATTATGACATAATTTTTAAACCATAAGACATCAAAGTATTTAGACCAAAATATTACATACGTAGAAGATTTCCCCTTATTAGACTCTTCGCCTTCAAGAAACCTTCATGGGCAGACGCAAGAGCACATAAAATGAGAAGACCCCACGTTTTAATAAAGCATTAGTTATTTTCATAAGCAATATGAAACTGAGGTTAGTTATTTTTATGTTTGTGGTGATTTTCATTTTATAATATGTTTTAAATTTTTTTCTTTAGTTAAGGTTCAAATTATTGTGTTTTATTATCATGATGAAAATTTCTTTTAATTAAAATAGGTACTCATATTCACAATTAGAAGATTTCTTGAAGCTATTTGAAATTTAAATTTTATATGATTATGCAAATGAGACCAATTACAAGCATAATATCATTTCAAAATTATTAAGATAATGAGATCAAAAAATTTCAAAAGTTTATGGGCATTTTGGTAAACATAATGGGAATGCCTCCCACCTAAAAATCTAACTTAAAGAATTTTTTGAGCTTTGTATAACACTACTAATTACTAAACACTAGCCATAGAACAATGCCAACCCTGATCACCATTACTAAAGTCAAAAACTATCCATTAGCTAATGTTGATGCTCAAAAAAGTTAGCAACAAACAACATTAATCAATAAATGTCAATGCTCGTCATCATGGCCTTTAACACCTACCATTAGTAGGACTCGCCGTAAACCATTGGTCAATATTGACAATCATAATTATCACTGCTCAACACTATTCATTAACAAACTATAATTCCCACTATTAGCAATACATGTTCATCAATTTTTAATGTCAAATTGCCATTAAATAGACTATTGGTGTCCCACATTAAATATCATCTCACACTCATAAATAACTAGCATTCAACATCTATCAACCGCTAATGTCTGATATCTATTCTCTCAATTATATATGTATAATTGGATGAGTGTTATTATAATATAATAGACATGAACTAAATATATGAGTCAATGTGTCCTACATCACATTAATGCTTATCCAATTAGAAGAAAGGACACTTTTATAATATTTGAGCCCAAGTGAAACTATTTTAATTGGGATCCTATGTTTTATTTTCTTTTCTTTTTGAGTTTTCACATAAAAAAAATCTAATCTATTAGATGCATTGCTCAAATGATAAATTTGTGTGTGGTATTTTCATTCAATGTTGAGATGATAAACTCTTTCTATAACTACAAATATTACAACATGAAAGAATTTGGTGTCATCAAAGAAGCCAAAATAATAAAAATAGGCCGCTCAAAAGGACATTCATATTAACAACTCACTTATAGTTAACCATCACTTTTCTTTATCATCTATTGAAGTATCACTACAATCCCATCTTGTACATAGTGTCTAAATTACCACTTTGACTATCATACCATTGACAAAGTTGACAAGATATTCTATGTAGGCTATAGTGCTAGAAGCATATCTATGTTGATGTTTAAAGAGTGATTGTAATTGAAAGGAATCTTTACTAAACTACCAATTTTAAAGACTCCTTATTTATAAGAGAAATTTTATAAGAAACTTATAAGATATTCTCATGCCTATATTTTGAGATTGCCTTTATGAGAAATAAAGGTTGACCAAAAATTTGTATTATTGTTTTCACTTTTGTCGATTTATTTAACACTTTCTATTGATTATAATCACTAAGATTTTGTATGAAAAATAGTAGTGACAATTAGTGGGGACCTTATCGTCGTATAGATACAGTAATCATCAGCTGTGTTTAGATTCATTCATAAAGAATAGCTTAAAGTTTAAGGAAAACTACTTAACAACTAATGTTATAAGAAATAGATCTTTCTCAACAAATTATAAGAAATAAGAACAGCGAATAAAACTATTGGAAATAGCAACCAATGGTTTAACAATTTTTTAAATCTCAAAAATAATATTTAACTATTTGTATATTTAGATGCCTGAAAAATATATTTGATAAAACTTATTTTAAATCATTATTAGATTATACTTAAAATTTCATATCAAATAGCCACTTAAATTTTGTGTGGTGTGATGATGTGTCCCATAATATCTTCAACAAATTATAATTATAATTATAATTATGTTTCAAATGCCAAAGCTTATGTCCTTTAGTGTTATTGTGCTCAAAGCCTCATTTTGTTGGAGCTTCACCACTTTATTACTTTTATTAGAAGAAAAATCTCACAACAGAAGAAACAGAGTTCTCACAAAGGATACAAAAAAAAAACATCAAAAAACAAAAAACAAAAAAAGGTAGAACATATAACAACATTCATATTTGACTAAACACCACAAAAAACATTGAGGGCATCATCTTTCTCTCCTTTCTCTGAAAAGCGAAACTTCACATAATCATAATATTTATATGGCTTGAAAAGTAAAGGGTGTTGTTCATCAATTAATTCTTCTGGAGCAGTTATCATATCATTTGTATCACTTGGTATTGTGCTAAAAATCACCGCATATCGTTTTTCAATCTCACTATTAAGTTTTACTCGATGATTAGGAGCATGAAGTCTTCCGTTTGTCCATGCCTGGGTCAAAAAAATAATTGAAAAACTTATTTAACATTAAATAATATTTTTTCTCACATTAAAAATATGAAAGATTTACACACATACCACACAATTCTTTTGCATTTATATATCTAATACCTAAAGTTAGATATTTACTTATCTAACACTTTCCTATGATTAAAAAAAAGTGCATTTCATTTTTAAAAAGTGTGTGATCATGATATTTTTGATGTGATATTAAATATTAGAATGTTATATATGTAAAAAATTAAAGTTTAAGTATTATATATGTAAATACATAAGAATTGTGTGGTATGTATGTAAATCCCATTAAAAATATTTATTATTCAACAATATACTAACCTTGAATGCTTCACCAACTAAACAGAAATGAATTTGTCATTGGTGTTGTTTGAATCCATTCACCACCTGCAATCTGGACTTCAAGCCCTTCCACATTGTGTGGGCAAATTATACTTATATAATTTGGGTCTTTGTGAGAAGGCAAAGCAAGATTTATTCCATTATCAATTTTTCCTTATAATAATTTGAGAATCTTATTGAATATGCTAGGATTTCATATGTGAATCAAAGTGATTCTCCAAGCCCATGCTCTCAAGAATCATCCGATGGATCATATTAATGAGCTCTTGCATATGCTTTGCATAGTTCAGCACTCTATTGCTATAAAAAATAAATTAAAATAAAGCTTAGTCAAATAGCATTTTTACCTTAAAAGTATAAATAACTATATCTTCATTGGATGATCTAAATAATAAATTATGATAGAAAAAAATTTACTTAAGAATTTCTTACCTAAATAAATCATTTCCATGGGGCCAAATGATATTGGCATATTCTTGAACATTAACTTGAGAATTAGGATTGATCAATTGAAGAGCCAAGAAAGGAAATCCCAACTTCTTAAACCAGACACCATGATAGGGTAACTCTTGGCCATCAATAAGTTTGTTCACAACTGGCATGGTGAACATCTCTGGCACGGCAAACCCAAGCAACTCATTTCGAAGCTCAGAACTAATCTCATTATAAACAACTTCAAAGCCACCATAGGTTTCTAGAGCTTGTCCAATTTTTTGATCGATGTCAAATCATTCCATCAAACCTTGTAATGTCCAATCCACTCAAATCCACTTTAGGCAGCTCAAAATGCTTAATATCAACACTACCTGATATCCCATCTTAGTTGGTTACTTATCCTTACCTTTAATGTTAAGCTCGGCTTTAATTCGATGGAATTTATATTAGTTGAAGATTCCATTTCAAAGATGCCTTATGGTTCCAAGTAAAACATATGTTGTATTATAATAAATTTGTATTTATCCTTGAGATTCCAGTTGTATTTATCCAAGATTCCATTTGTTTTTTATCCCGGATGGCATTATAATATGAATGAATGGATATATATATATATATATATATATATATATATATATTCGCTTGATATATAAAGGTATGTGGCATACGCAGAAATATGGGGAAGCGGAATGAAAGAGATATTAATCAAAATTAATAAAGTCTTTCTGATCCTGATGTCTCCAAGTTACTGTGGGCATTCCTTTTGGAACTCAGAGAGAGATTCTACTGCCTGGAATAGTATCCTTAATCCTACATTCAGAGACTTTATATTGAATTTCTATTGCAATTTAACCAAATCTAACTGGAGCAATTATATTTGGCACAAGTTTTATACTATTAAATACTCTTCTTTTACTTAGTCATGCTTTGTTTATGATTTCGAAATGATTGATATTCTCAAAGCTCGATCTATTGAAGCTAAGTTGAATTGTAACTTTTGCCATGTTCAAACTAAAATTAATGTGTCTGCCACTTCTTTCTTATTACATCACACATTCCTTCAAGCCTTTACTCTCGTCAATAAACTAATTCCAAATATGGCAGACAAAAAAAACTTATATTTCCTCACTCTGTGTGGCCTAGTTTAGAGCCAATACATCTAGTTTCTCCTCCATTCTACTAAAGGAGAGACGTGAGGAGCATTCAAAGGTTCTTAACAGGACGAATTACAGTGAGCTACAAGCATTCAATTTCCTAATAATGGCTCTCCTGCTGATTCTCTCTTTTATCTTTATGCTTCTATTATTTTTCGTACTGGTGCTGCTGGACATTATTTCTATTCCTACATTTCTATTATTTTTGCAACCGAAAATGATGAGTTTTGATGCCTTAAGTTTCTTCATCTTCCATTTTTTGGCCCCATTCGGATGACCCTCTGGCAACAATGGGTGCAAGTTTTGATTTTGACGTGATAAAAATATTTTTTAACACAGTCCGCAGAGAGCATTGCGCCACTTGCCAGTGGCTGATCATTTGGTTTTTCGCTTTTATATATTCTTCTATACAGCTTTGTAATTTCTGTCTTATTCACAGTTTTCATTTGATCTTATATTTGCATAGATACCACGCAATTTTTATGTATTCACATATCTAACACCTAAACTTTGATTTTTAGTTTTGATTTTGACATGATTGATAAATATGTTGAACCCAATCCCTAGAGAGAATGCCTCTCTTGCCAGTGGCTGATCATTTGACTATTTTTTGCTATTATTTTGATCTTATACTTACATACATATAACACAATTTTTATTTATTTACATATCTAACACCTATACTTTAATTTTTTAAGTATATAACACCTCAATCTTCAATTTCACATCAAAAATACCATCATTATTAACTTCTTGAAGTTAAATGCACCTTTTCAAATATTGAAAAGTATTAGATAAGCAAATACCAAGCTTTGGATGTTAAATATGTAAATACATAGGAATTGTGTAGTAGGTATGTAAATCATCCTACTTATAATTATTTTTTGACTAATGGAATTGGCCAAATGCCCTCATATATAGTCCAAAAAAAAATTAATGAAATAGTGAGAATGGAATATTAATGGGTAGGATATGAAAAATAAAGAACACATTGCATGATAAACTTTAATTTCAATATGCTAAATAAGACTAAGTAATGCCTTTACAAAACCTAGATGTATTCAATCATTCACAAACTTAGCCATTGAGTAACAACCTAGTCCCTAGATCATGACTTAGAAGCATAGTTGAAATTAAGAAAAATCTAAAAAAAAGTTTTTTAAGGCACACTAATTTAGATGCCCTAAAGAACATTTAATGTGACCAAACCTCCCAAAAAAGTTCATGGGATGACTTATCATCGAGGGAACAAAGTAGAAGACAATAACAACAAATTTTTATCCCACTCACGTGAGATCAAGCATAAATCTCTTCTTCATTGTGTACTATTAAGTGAGTATTATCATTTTACTATTAATTTTTAAAAAATTAAAAATTATTTAACTCTAATTTTGAATGGGCAATATCATTTAACTATCCATTTAACGGATCTTAGTCCAATAACCTATATTTTTGCCACCTCAAAGACTCCTCTAGAGTTCCTATTACTTTCAAAGATAACTAAAAGGTTTAATTTCTTTAAGCAGACAAATCATTTAAACCCTAATCACTCGCATAAAAGGGTAAAGGTCTATGATGCTAAGTTTTACTAAAGTGTAAATAACAAATGAAGGGCCAAAAAATAAACCCTAGAGATCTATGGGAATAAAAGATGATGAAGTCTTCCCTTTTCCTTTGGCAATGCCTATTTGACCATTCTATGACAATTATGTAATGTTGAAACTCCTAACCAAGAGTAATTTCAAGATTTTTACATAAAATAATGATTGGAGAATAATTATAAAAATTTTAATGGGACATCTTAACATAAAAAAAATAGAAGATATTCATCAATTTTCAATGACTCTACAAATTAAAGAGATTTTTTTAAAAGAAAAAACAACCTATGTTGCATTTTCAAAAGTCTTGATTTGAAAAATATAAAGAAAATTTTGATGTAAAAAATTTCACAAATTGAAGTCGTGATGCCATAACTTCCATGAATTTTTTCAAAACTTCATAATTCTATACCTAATCTTGAAAATCATCAAAGCAAATCATAATTATTATGTCCATAGCAATACACCATATTAAAATCTCTCAAAAAAACAAAAAACATTATTAGGCTTTCGAGTCATAAGAATTTTTGAGAAAAAAATTATACATTAACTACAATAAAAAAAATGGTCAAAAAGACAACCATAAGTTAAAAACTTAGCATTAGCATAATGCAAGAAAATGGAAAATAGCTATCAAAATTCAATTCAAGTGTATGTCCATTATCCTCTTTAGTAGCCCTCGTTTCTTTGTTATCTTGACACCATCTTTTTTATTGTTGCATCATCACCATGGTCTCAATCTCAATATCTCCAATAATTTAATTAGAATGACAAACTCGTTTTCAAAAAAAAGGGTGAAGCTATAAAATGGGCATAGAGCATCTCACGATTTGACCAAATATGACCCTTTCACAAATTATATTGGACTGAAACATAATAGAATGAGATCTCTCAATTTAGATCAAGCCTAAATCATCAAAATCACTATTGTTATACAAATATAGCTCACTTAAAATATCTAGAATTTATTTGGAAGAAACATGCATAGCATCGTCAATTAGAAAATATCCCAATAATCAATAATAATTATACAACTGATGTGTTTATAATAATAATAACAATAAATCATGTATATACTAATTATGGCATACAATAATATACATTAATACAATACATTAGCAATGATCGCAAAATAATCATCTACAGTCATCCAAAAGGTGCAGCCACTAGTACAAAACTCGGACATTACTCAGTTGAGGACTTTGTCCTTCCCCTAATTCAAACACATTAATACAATAATAATCCTAGTAGGTTATACAAAATGTACAAATGAATTCGATATGCTTGTAGTTAGAATAATTAATTCATTAATCATAATCTATATGAATGTCATTAAATTAATAACAGACTTTTACATGCTAATGACATGAAATTTAATACATGACAGAGTGATTGTTTGTTTGATATATACACTTAGCCAAATATTACATGTAGCAAATATACTAAGGTAATCCTCTCAAGGATATTGGCAAATATTAGAATCAAAGCAAAACTAATACTTTGTATAAATGACGCATTAACTAGGAATCATTTTTTATAATTTTGGACCCAATTTTAAACATAAAAGCTAGTTGACAACACTGAAAATTCTTATACATATAAAATTATAACTAAGGGTTATTATTTTGTTCACAACCATTGTAGAAAATGATCCCCTTTGATATCGAAGAATCGAAGAAGATGTGGTGAAATATTAAAAAATTTGTTAGGTTGCAATATTTTTGAATCATCTTTTTTATCATTTATGACATATGAAGCCTTTTCTAGCATTTTTAGGATCTTGAGAAATAATTTTTAAAACTTAGAACCTCAACAAGGGAATTCAAGATAATATCGAGGCAATTTTGGAGGATTTTAAGCCATAATTAAAAAAATACAACAAAAAGTATGTTAATGATATCAGCTAATATAAATATAATGCTTTAAATATTAGGAATGTCGATTCATGGCTCTAAAAGGAGGTCCATTTTGACATATGTCATTACGCCTTATAATTTCTTTCAAGATAAAATTTTTTATGACAACTTTTTGAAGATCTAAGATATATTTGGCTTTACAACATCAATGCCCTAAAATATGAGAAAAATAAAATGGCTAACAAAATTTATCTAATCCGACATGAAGTATGACATAATCTTCAAAGTATTAGCATCTAAGTATTAAGAAGAGAATACTAAAAAATATTTCATTAGCCATATGAACTCCTAATATTAGCAAATTTATAGTCAAAATAGTTTGGTTCAACGAGACAACTAATAAAACTAAACTTGCAATAATTGAAGCCCAACTATTCCTAGATTAAACACTCGAAAGCATATGTAGAGATTTCTCATTATCATTTTAGAAGTTAATGGAGCCCAACTATTCCTAAATTAAACACTTGAAAATATAAGTTGAAATTTCTCGTGATCATTTTAGAAGTTAAATGTCCTTCACATTTTATGTAAGCATAATAGAAACAAGTGCCTCCACAAAATGAATTTAATGAATCCGAGATAATTTGATCTTTCAGTTCATTAAAATAGTTAAATGTATGAAAAAATATAAAATGATTAATGGGTTGTATTATGATTATCCAATAGAATGTCCAAATTTCTATGTAAAGTATCCCCAGCTAAAATATATAAGTAGGCAATATTTTTACAAATTCAAGAGAAGTTTTTGGTATAGGGAAATATTTGATTAATACAAAATTCTATAGTGCTATCCATCGTAACAAATTAGTCATCAGCAAAATCCAACCATTGGCCAATATAGCATCCTATTAGCCATCATTTAACCTTGATCATCAACCAACAATGATATCCATAATTCCCCATCAATCGATGTCAATCTTTTCGATAGCCACAATCACTTGATATTCACCAACAACTATCATTTGAAACTACCAATCATTGCCCAATTGTGGATGTGACATCGATTATTTGCCAATGTCCACAAATGAATAACATCTAACAACCTCTAGCTACTAAAGTCTATTTATATCATCTTGGCCATCTAGTTTACCCTCACAAAAATTCTAGTCATTCACCCAATATTGTTCGAATTCCCAACACTCTTTATCAGTTATCACTTTAATTTCTTTTCAATTGAGTTCACGTCTTTCTATTCACCTAATCTCCCCTCTTATCAAAAGAATGGATAAATTAATTGCATATCATGCTCGACTTCTAATATTCTAAATCAACTATCATTTCACATTAGACATGATTGGCATTTAAAAACAACCACCTACCAATGTCTGACACTTTATCTTCTTGTATGTTGAGAAAAATAATAAAGTTAACTACCTTTCATTATTTAACTTTTGATGTTCGCTGTCAAATTTTGATCATCTGATGGTTGTCAACAACTAATATACAACATATGTTAAAATGTTAATCACTAAAATTGGTGGTTATGAACATATTATCTAAATCAATTAAAACTATTATTTTTGAATCCACATTAAGTAAAAAAAAAAGTAATCTATACATACCTCCACCCAACAATAGATGTTGAACCACCTCTACACCACCATCCAGAACCAGCGATTGATCATGGACCATTACCCAACTATCATCATCAGTTGATGTAACATCCATTATTTGACCATAATCATTTAATCGTTATTGTCAAAACATCATCAAATTTCCTCTAATATCGTTGTTGGAGCCATTATCAAAGCGCATCCGACCACAATTAGATCGTCGTCTCTTGAACACCATAGTTGAATGCGTCACAACCACCATCATCAAAGCTTCCGGACCATCACGCGTTGAACCTCCACTCAGCTGTTGTTGTCAGACCGCTACCTGACCATCGTCATCAAACCATCACTGTCCAACCGCTATCATTGAATTGCCTCCTTACCATAGTCCCTTCACATCAAACCACCACTATCAACTATCATCATCGTTAGGTTATAATTGTCAATCGATCGATATCTTCAAACTATTGTTTGATCATCATCACCAAACCACTGATCAATTATCATTCTCAAGCTATTGCTTGCTTATCGTATCTAGACAATTGCTCATCCACTGTCACCAAACTATGGCTCAACCAACTCGTTAAACCATTGTCATCGACCACCTCATCTAACTATCACTGCCATCCTACCACTATCATCAGACCACCATAGATGCTCAACCACAGTTGCTCAACCTCACCCTTCATTTTATAATCACTTGACTATGATCAATTGACCACCATCACTTGACCTCAATGTATAATCGCCCCTAATATAGTCGACATGATTGCTGAACCTCGACACCAAGAATAATCACCTTTCTTCCATCGCTTTACCTTGCTCATCCGCGGACAATTGACTATGGTTCTCAATCTCGATGCTTTCGACCAAGCGCTAGCTATAGTCACTTCTGTCATAGCCTCCATCACTTAACCACAATCATCTAATTACAATCATCAAATCATCGTTACCTGATTACGATCACTCAACCTCCGACAATCGACTACAATCCCTTATCTTCCATCACCCAACAACAGTTGGTCAACAACCAACTATAATCACTCGACCTCCCAATGGGCACTTCTGATGGCCATATTACGATCACCTAACTATCATCGCTCAATTATGGTCTTCTAAATACTATTGATCGACAACCACCTCTTTATTATCATCATTCGATAATAATTGTGGGCTCCGAAAATTCACCACCGACCTCTCGACAATATTGAATTGAAGAGAGTGTGATTTAAATGTCGGTGTAATTTTCAAAAGGCAGATGGAATAGTAAATACGACACTAGCTAGAGATTTCGCCCTCATTTGGTGAGGCCTTTAGATCTAATTACAGGTTTCCTATAAGCGCAAGCCCCTATAGTTAATTACCCCTCCCAATAAGTGAGAGAGAACTTTTGATTAAGGCTAGTTGTTAAATCACTTAATGTGTAGCGTATAGTAGCAGCATATGGAGTTTTAGAATTTAAGATTATGAAATTCATCATTTCAGCATAAACTGGATGGTTGGGAGAAGGATGACGTGCCTGATCTAGATCCCATGGTTTCGTCATCCCGGGTTATCATGGTCCCTAGTCTACTTAGTCAAAGGAGGTAGTCGATCCAACTTGACCGAAGGATCCTTATCAGCAACACATGAGTTATGCATCCAAGAAACCCTTGTATACCTGGGGTTGCATTTGTTTAAGGAGACAATATTAAGTCCACCTTAGCTGACAAAAGGACTTTATACCTATCAAATATATCCTATGATTCATAACTCAAAGGGCTAACTCATTGGGGAACATATGAGCTACAGTCGTGATCGTAATATAATGGTGTCATTTGGTGGCAATTACGTCGAGAGGACTGCAGTTTGTAGCCGTCAAATGTGGAGCCTCTTGGCCAAACCATGCGGTGTGGATGTCACGCCATTGGCATGAGATTATTTGAGTTTGAATATAGTGATTTATTTGACATATCCTTGTTTGAGCGAGTTTTCTTAATCATCCCCAACAACGATGGTGGATGGGTGGATGAGTTGTTTTCTTTAAACATTTAAATAATGAATTTCATTTAGTTCAGATATTTACTTAGTTGAAATTTAGTGTTATGATGAATTATTTTAGAGCTCAAGCATCTTTTGATGATAATATCCCCTCCGGTTGAGATTTTCGATCAACGCGGCCATCATCGAGGTAGATCTTATCAACTCTACTTATTTGCTAATAGAGGATCGGGCCTATGACTTATGTGTAATTTAAATTTTTTAAGAAATTAATATCATGACAGACATTGTCAACTCCATTACAAATATAGAGGATTATGTCTTATGATATAATGTAATTCAAATTCATTTAGAAGTTGATTATTTAGTAGACCGTGTTAACTCTATTTCAAGCATAAAGGATTAGACCTAATGTGATCACATTTATGAGTTGAATATTTATCTCTTTCATTGATTTGAATTAGCATATGAATACATTCATTTACATGCATATAGTTATAAAAGATTGAATCGATTTTATCATTCTTCTCCTTTATTTTAAGCCCTGCGACATCCTCGACACTTGAATCTAAATATTCAACACTATGTCGAGGCCCATGCGGTTATTTGATAATTCAGATTATTTTATTTTTTCGATTATGAGATTAATTTCATATTTATTTAATCTCAACTTAGCCTACATAACTTTTTCAAACATTAAAATTTGCACTTTAAATCTATGTATGAGCACATGCAGTGTTTTTAACTTAAATAATTTTATCTAATTAATGAAATCATTGATTTTAAAACTCATAATTAGAATAAGAATTTTCTAATTTTTGGATTGAAGAAAGCTCATTCATTCATGCAAATAAATAGAATGTATTCCCTTCTTTTAAATTCATTATTTTCATTTGCCTTAATTTTTTTATAGAGATTCTGCAAGTTCAATTGCATTTCAGGTAAGATTTAATATTTTTGTTTATCACATACTTCAATTTCCCTTTGAGTTTTGATTCAAGCTTGTTTATATAAGTCTTGGTATTTTAAATGATTTTTTATTTAAATTTAAGTCTTAAATTTTAGATGAAAATCTAGCATTAATTTGGCAGTATTTCAACATCATCTCCACATAGGGGGCCACATCAGAACTATTTTGGCTTACTCGGTATGATCTAATGAGTGTAATGTCTTGACACCACAACCGTTTTCATCTATACCCACTAATGCATTAGCGGGTCTTCGATCACCTGCATAAAGAAGCACAAGCAGATATGCAATTTCAAATCATTTAAATTTTATTTTAGATTATTTATTTTCAATGTGCTTGGTTTCTTTTTTTGAATGAATCTTGATTCTTCTCCCCTTTTTTTAAGTCCAAAATTTAATCAAAATTTCGGCAACATTTCGATTGTATTCCGGCATCATCCCGCGGGAAATCAAAATTTTGGTATATCATATTTTGTCTTATGACCATAGCATCATCGCACCACTCTTATGGGGCATTAGCGTCTTGGAACCTGTGAAGACACAAACACATGTATATATCTTTCCACATTCATTTCTCACGCTATCTATGGGGCATTAAGGTCTTGAAACAAAAAGAAAGACACAAGAACATATGTATATATATTTCCACATTCATTCTCACATGCCCTATGGGGAAGCGGTCTTGAACCAGAAAGACACAAGCATATGTATATATCTTCTTTACATTTTCTCACACCCATTCTATATGAATTATGGTCTTAAAACCTGCAAAGAAATGCAAGCATATATATTTTCATACATTCGCATTTGCATACACACCCAAACCCATTTTGCGGCACGTTTGTAATGCTCGGCAAGAAAATTAAAGGATTAATTGCTGTTTTGGATTTTTGATTATCAAAATAATGCGGGAGAGTGATAAATTGTAACTGCATTAGATTCCCTCAAGTGAAGAGCAGATAGAAGGAAGGAAATAAGAAAGCTCATGCTTGCATGGTCAGCAGACGTGGTGGGGAGTACTGCGGTGGTCGAAAACGAGGCAGTAGGAGTGGTTGTCAGGAAAGAGGAAGCCGATTATCTACCCTTGCAAGCAGTTGAGATCAGAAGGAATACTGAAGGATTGTAGTCATGTAAGAGAGGAATATAAAATGATTTTTAGCCAAAAGTGATCGCACCTGTGGAGCAAAAAGGGCGGATTAGGCTAGGACGAACAATAGAGAGAGCATGAAATCTTTTGATTTCTGATTGGCGCTTGCGACTTATTGCGATGGTAGGCTGCGATGAAAGCAGTTAGGGATTGACGAGGTAGCCATCAACGATGGCATCGATTCCTCCATAATCGATGAATCTAATGGAGCTGAGCTGATGGCCGATACGCCATAGTCGTAAGGAGCAGCAAATTGGTTTTTAGGGCAGAGGCGGCGACGAAGGAAGAGGAGCAGGATTGGATTGGCCGGTCATGGTTCACCGATGAATTATGCAAAGTTGAAATCGATTTTTTTATTTTTTATAGAAGGGTTTATAAAGGACGTAGATTTCTTGGTGAAGAAGCATATGAACAAAGGGATATGGACTTCTGAGAAATGAGGATAGAGGGAGCGAGAGAATAAATTACCTGTGGCAGATGGGGAGAAGAGCGGCGGCTGAACGGGAGTGCTCGGGAGAGGGGGTAGGAGCGGGCTGAGTTCGAACGAGAGGCCTCCTTTTTTTCAGAAAATCCTTTGCTGCCTCTTTTGAGTTGGGAGGGAAAAGAAATAAGGGCTTAATTGCATATTAGTTACTTTCCTTATGAGCTTAGGCGGGATTTTTGAAATTTGAGCTCAATTTTGAATGAAATTAAAGAGTATTATGGAAAGAGTATAATCTAATTATTAATCTCTATTCATGCAAAAATTCTGATTTAATCATTTAATAATTAAAATTAAATCGAATTTTATTTAATTAAATTTAGATGTTTAATTTCCACAATATCACTTTAAAATTTTTGTGAATCTTATCAAAATCAAACCCACATAATACGGGTATCATTTATAGGTAAATTCGATGTTCCGATTCAAGATAATTGTTTCACAATCAGAGATCATTTGATTAAAGTCAGCGCTGAATCGAGTTAATTTTGGTTCAAAGTTGCGCGTTGTTGCTTCCGATCGCTCGATATTTGCACGAACTCGTACAAATTGGGCACGGACAATCTCATTTGATAAGTTTTGATGCTAACAACGTGATAAATTTTGTGAACGGAGGTTGTTTGGGCATCATCGTAGCTTCCCTGACCTCGGTATACATGTAAGCACATCGATAGATTTTCTTCTTGATCGGTTGACCGTCGAATTATGCAATATATATATTCTGATCAATTTCGACATTCTGAATGCGATGGGAAAGTTTGTTCATCGGTCAGAGATCATTTTGATTAATTTTGGCAACGTCGAGTGTATTTTAGCTTTGATTTACTTGTCATTGCATCCAAAGTTTGTCGAATTCAGCTCGTGAGCTCAACTTGACCGATGGAGCATACATGTACAATAATCATAATGTTAAATACATCATCTTGACCATAGGGATGTCATTTTGGGTCAATGGATTGAGTTTGGGTTTGACCAAGATTTCACCATATTGACCTCCACATATTAGTCATGAGTCGGGTCAAGCCCATAAGTCAAATTCGACGGACTTCAGAGGTGACAGTGTGCAAATCAGGGCTCAAAATGCACTAGACATTACCAAAAATGGTAGAAATGATCTTCGATCGACGAACAGACTTCACCGTTGCGTTCAGAACATCGAAATTGGTCAAAATATAAATATTGCATAATCTAAAGAGCGCCAAGCGTCAAGCTATCAATGTCGGCGCATATCGAGTGGAAAGCTGCGACTATGTCCGAACTTCATTCATAAAATTGATCACACTTTTGGCTTCAAAATATCAAAACTATCAAATGAGACCGCCACGCCCTAATTGACGATGCATAAATGTGGAATGATTGGAAGTGACAGCTCACAAATCAAGGTTGAAATGCACTAGACATTGCCAAAATCAACTCAAATGACCTCCGATCAACAAACGGACTTTGACATTGCATTCAGAACATTGAAAATAGTCAGAATATAAATATTACACAATACAATGGTCGACCAATCAAGAGATCGAGCTGTCGAAACACCAATGTGCATATTGAGGTCAGGAAGCCGCGATGATGCCCAAATAAGCTCCATTCGTGAAATTGATCATGTCATTAGTGTTGAAACATTGAAACCTAATGAATAAGACTATTCACACTCAATTCAGATGAGTCTGCACAAATATCGAGCGAGAAGTAGCGATAATACGCATTTTTGAACTGAAAGTGACCCAATTCGACGCCAAAGTCGCTCAAACGACCTCCGTTCATGAAACGGACTGTGCCATTAAGTCTGGAATGTCAAAATTACCTATAATAGATATCCAATTTGACTAAGGT
Source organism: Cymbidium sinense (assembly GCA_021442155.1). Lineage (NCBI taxonomy): Eukaryota > Viridiplantae > Streptophyta > Magnoliopsida > Asparagales > Orchidaceae > Cymbidium > Cymbidium sinense. The sequence goes on from CM038215.1 coordinate 105,037,298, forward strand.
TGTTGTGCTTAAAATTTTTGAGGTAAATCTACCTGATTACCTCCTTATTACACCTAGTCAATGCCTTGGGACTTGCGTACCTCACCCATCATGCATGGCAATCAAAAAAGCCACGTAGAGCCCTCCCATGCGCAGCCGAACCTTTATTTCCCGCTCATCTTCTTTTCATGGGGGGAGATCTTTTCTCAAGGAACAAGCTCTGATCCTCTCACCTGCAGACGAATGAGCTGCTCTCCACTCTCGTTCATCCGGCACAGAGACTCCTCCTCCCGCCTCCGTCCTATTCCTTGTTGGACAACCAAACCAAGCAGCTCTCTTACGATCCTCTACAGAAAACTCCCATTCGAGAGCGACAATTTCCCTTGTCCATCTGAAGAGTAGTCGAAGCTTCCTTCCCATCCTCTCCGCCGTCCTTGTGGGGAAATTACGAGCAGTCACGAGATGGAGTGGACGCACCTTCCCAATGACATCATGATTCAGCTCTTCTCTTGCCTTAGCTACTGCGATCGAGGTTGTCTCTCTTCCACCTGCCGCACGTGGCGCCTCCTTAGATCCTCACCGAGATCCTAATCCCAGTGGCAGCCGTCATCGGGATTGCCTTTGCCTTCCTCCAGTGGGCATTTTTCTCCAAGGTGAAGGTTTCGCCCGAGCGGTAGGGTGTTCCCTTGTCGAACAATAAGAACGGCTTCGACGACTATCTCCTCATTGAGGATGAAGAGGTATGTATGAGCATAACATCGCTATCAAGTGCGAGGAAATACAAAATGCTATTTTGGAAGGAGCTACTTCCTTCCTATTTACTGAGTATCAGTATGTTGGAATCTTTATGGTGGCTTTTGCTATCTTGATATTTCTCTTCCTTGGCTCTGTGAAAGGATTTAGCACAAAGGAACAAGCTTGCACCTACAGCAAGGATAAAGCTTGCAAATCGGCCCTTTTCAATGCCATTTTTAGCACCGTTGCCTTCTTGTTGGGTGCAGTCGTCTCTGTGGTTTATGGCTTTATAGGGATGAAAATTGCCACCTTCGCAAATGCTAGCACAACTCTAGAAGCAAGGAAGGGCCAACCTTCATCACTACATTCAAATATGGAGCCATTATGGGCTTCTTACTTGCTGCAAATAGACTTTTAGTGCTTTATATTTCAATTAACCTATTCAAGTTGTAATATGGTGATGATTGGGAGGGTCTTTTTGAGGCAATTACTGGATATGGCCATGGTGGATCTTGAATGGCTCTTTTTGGTAGAGTGGGAGGGTATCTACACAAAAGCTGATGATGTTGGTGTTGATCTCGTTGGCAAGGTTGAGAGGAATATCCCAGAAGATGATCCTAGGAATCCACGATTCGACAATGTGGGAGATAATGTTGGTGACATTGCTAGAATGGGTTCAAACCTTTTTGGTTCATACGTCGAAGTTTTCTGTCGCTCTTGTTGTTGCTTCTATTTCTTCCTTCGAGTTAAGCATGACTTTACCGAATGTGCTACCAACTCGATTAGTTCTATGGGATTATTGTTTAATTGATCACAACTCTTTTCCTGACTTATTCGAGATAAAAGAAGGAGATCGAACCTCTTAAGAGGTATTAATAACCTCCACGCTCTCATGATTGTTGGGATTGCAATTGTTAGTTGGTTGGCCCTTCTGTCTTCATTCACTATCTTTAGTTTTGGTACCTAGAAGGAAGTAAAAAAATTGGGAATTGTTCTTCCGTGTTGCAATTGGGCTCTGGGCTGGCCTTGTGATTGGATTTGTTACTGAATACTACACCAGCAATGCATGCAACCCTGTGCAAGATGTTGCTAATTCCTCCAGAACTTATGCTGCATTTTCAGCTAATATGTATGACAAAGATGACAAGTGGATAATATTTCAGAATGGATCCTATCACCTTCCAACTTGGTCAGCTAGTATACTTCCTGACTACAAAACCATAGCTTTTAATACTGCAAAGGTTCGTTCTCAAATTTCCATTGTAGATATGGTACCTTAAAGTTTAGTAAAGACTGTTCAGAAGAAGGATTCTAAAGGTCTCCAATGGCAAACTTACAAGGAAAAAAATTGGGACGGAAGGGAAAGTTGACTTTGTGAGACAAGGATTTGTTGATCATCTTAATACAACGAAGGATACGACCGATTATTTTTGGTATTCGACAAGGTGTTTGAAGATCTTGTTATGCTCAGTAGAGATAACAGGTAGAAGACCACAAACGTAGTGTCGCAAGACACTGGCCATTATGCTTAGTAGACGAAGGTCGAATAGCCTCGATGCGTCGAGGGGCGCTTGAGGTGATGGGACACTGAAACTAAAACAAATTAAAGTATTTACGAGCTTAAATTAAACTTATTTGAAAATGATAAATTAAAAAATAGACCTACATATATGCTCTTTTTTATGCAGGTGTTTGAAGACCCTATTTTGCTCAGTAAAGCTGGCAGGTTAGAAGATCACGATCATAGTGTCGCAAGACACTGACTGTTATGCTCAGTAGAGCTGACAACGTTGGGAGGCTGCCAAATTTTGGACTAACGGGAGACTTAAACTAGAATAAATTAAAGTTTTGATGAGTTTAAATTGAACTTATTTGAGTATGATAAATTAAAGAATAAACCAACATATAAGATTCTAAAAGTCTTTAAATAAGAATGATCTCGACAACTTGTTGATGATCATAAATAAGACTTTTAACGAACTTGATAATTTGTCTCCTAACAAGAATAAAATTCAGGTAAAGCTTCTGATTATCTTGATAGTTGCCTAAGAGCACAAACAAAACTTATAATGGATGTGAAAGCTTGTCCTTCAATCAAAATAAGGATCAAATATAACCGTTCAAAGCGAAAAAGAATTTGAATGAGAATTGTGATGAACCTATGAGTTTCTTAGCGATCACGAGCTAAGTTTCATTAAAACTTAAAAAACTCAATGTGCTATGAACTAAATGCATACAAATGAATATTAATCTAAATAATTGAACGGTGAAATGCTTTTCCACCGGATTGAATATATCGCAAGCGAGCGCGTTAATTAAGGCTTCAATTAAACTCTTGCACATATTATGAAGTAGGATTAAAACTCAAATTCAATACCTTAAAATTATGCAAGCATTCTTAAAAATACCAGTATGGGCTCCGACATCTTTGAATGCTTAAACTTAGTCGAGGATCTTTGCCGGGTTGATTCCTTGTTTGGTCTTAGGACCGGGATTAACAAAACCTAAAAATCCAAAAATAATATTATAATATTTTAAACTTAATGAAATATCTGAGAAGCTAATTATGTCATGTGATAGTAGATCTGATCCTCTGTTAAGAGCTAAACAGAGTTGATAGGATCTAAAGTTCTCAAATATATTTGATTCAATCAATTAATTATCCCGATGATGGCCGTGTTGACTGAATATAATAATCGGAGGGATTTTCATAATAATAATAATAATAATAATAATAATCTATTCAAATTCTAATCTTAAATCATTATTAAATGATCAGATACTCAAACAAAAAATATATAAATTAAATGAAATTAATTATTTAAATTTAAAGTAAAATTCATCCACCCATCAACCGTTTTATGGTGACAATTAAGAAAACTTTAGCTCACAAAGAGCCAAAGTCAAATCAAGTACACAACTATATTTACTCTCAAATAATCTCATGCCGCAGGATGTGCGTCCTCTGCAGTTAGTAAGCTCCAAATGATGCAAATTACAAGAGTCCTCGTGGGTGGTTGTTAAAATGACACACTATATCACATTATAGCCCATATATTTCCCCAATGGCTCATCCTTTGAGTCGAGAACCATAGGGTATACTTGATGGACAAAAGCTCTCTCTAGGTAGACTTAAGTCTGTCTCCTTAGACAAGCACCACCCCAGGTCCACAAGGATTTCTTGGACGACGTAACCCATGTGTTGCTGATAAGGATCCTTCGGTCAGGTTGAGTCGACTACCTCCTTGACTAAGTAGACTGAGGACCACGACAGCCCAGGATGACGGAACCATGGGATCTAGATCGGGCGCGTCATCGTTCCCCCAACCATCCGCTTCAAGTTAAATATAATGAATTTTATAAATCTAAATTCTAAAATTTCACATGCTACTACTACACGCTACGCACTAAGCGACCTAATGACTCACCTTAATTGAAAGTTCTCTCTCAGCATTGAGAGGGGTAATTAACTATAGGTGCTTGCGCCTATAGAAAACCTGGAACCAGATCTAAAGTCCTCACAAAATGAGAGCAAAATCTCTAGGTAGTGTCTTATCTACTATTCATCTACCTTCTGAAAATTACACAGACACTTTAAATCACTCTCTTCATTGAGACGTTAGAGGCAAATTTTTGGAGCCCACAGATTTCTGATGACTCCGCTGGGGACAGGTGTCTCTTTCCATTTTTGGCTAGTCAAATTTATGCTATAGTAGCAGTGGAGCATGATAAAAATTAAAATTTAAAATCAACAATCAATTAAATTAAATTTAAATCAATCATATTCTTGTGACTAATCTATTTGTTTTATATATTGATGGATCTTCGAACATCGTTGTTTATCATGCATGCCTAGGTGTGAGCCAATATCCATGGATAACTATTATCAATCTGGATGTTATACTATTCAATTTACTAGTGTAGACTTCCTAGCCATTGTTGTTGCAAATAATCATCTACTTGAAGCACCTGCATATTATACACACTAACCTGTGCAGGGGAGGAGGACAATTGAAATGGCCACTATTGTTGCTGAGGTTCTTCGAAAGAGAACCTCTGTATTCAAAGGATTGGGGTATTCTGAAGTGTCAGTCATGAAAAGAATCGTCACTGGGCAAAAAGTTCCAATCATGTCTATGAGTGCAACAACTCTACTAGTTGAGCAATTCACCCTAGGAAGGCACAACGTAGAAGCTTCTTCATCTTGAAGCAAGCTAATCCTGAGGCAGTAGAGAAAGAAGCAATGCTGAGTTGCAAGCTCAACATCTCTCACCTAGGTCATCTATTAGATAACCAGCCTTTCAACTGAAGTATTCCTACAATAAATTTGAAAATGAAATAGGTGAAAAGGAATAGCTCTGTGATGTTAAGCATTTTTTGGACTCAAGCTGCTCAACCTTTCGTAAGAAACAACTTGAAACTCTAGTTGCTCGGTACATAGAGTCTTAAATGTTGTAAAGAAAATGTCTTATGAATAAATGATATCAAAGGCCAATTATCAGAAGCGAGAATGCTCAACTACGTATCATGTAAGAACTCAAGATCATTCTAAATAAGTTTTGCAGAGCATGAGTGTGACACCTAGACAGCGTGTCAGAATCCTCTGAAGGTCCCAGAAAGAAAAATAAATCGGAGGGTGAAGCCTCGAGAAGAAGTCTGCACGGTGAACATTGGTGACACACGAATGCATGTTGGGAATCTCAGAAGGTCCTAGGAGGAAGAAAAAGCAAATATGGAGGTTGAAGCCTCAAGAAGAAGTGGCGACACACAAGCTTCTTCATCCGGAAGTAACCAGACAAGTGGAGAAAGACAAATGCTGAACAGAGTGCTCAACAACTATTGTTGAAGCAGAAAATTGTAGAATGAGCTATGGAACCAGAAGCGAGTGTTCCAACACATAACAGGTTTGACAGCCTAAGATGGATAAAGTAAAACAGCTCTACTTATCAAATTAAACAGTCCTTCTGGACCTGACAACATGAGATTCCAACTTCTCCAGTGAGGAATTTGAAATTGTATATGCAATAGTGCATTGGGTCCTCAAAGTTGCTAAGGAGAAAGGACTAATGAAAAGAAAATATCAAAGTCCTGTCATTAGGGAGGCTAGAGTTACTCCTCCAAGGAGACCTCTACCTACAATCTCGATAAAATGTCAACCAATTCAAGTCCCGCATGGCGAGCATCGAGGCATGACACTTAGACCACAGGTCTAAGAATCCGCCGTTGAAAGGTCCCGGCAAAAATGTAAGCAAATTTGGAGGCCAAAGCCTCGAAGTGAATCTGCCTTAAAGAAAGATAATGGTGTAACATCTATATTGTACTCCCAGAGATCCACCCCAAATAAAACTCATCAAGAATGTATACCTAAGAAAAAGGTCATATGTGATGAAATTTCTAACGGTCATCACCTTGGAGAGTCATCCAAGAGATCCTGTCACCAACCAGCTCCATATCTTCGAGAGGAGATTAGGTTCGATCGTAGTCCTCTGAGCTACAAATTTATTGGAGGCGTCAATGCATCCAAGAGGAAGAAGCTGATGTAAAAGGATACTCCTTTCAAATGGGTCAAAGAATATCAAGAGGCTTTCGATAGTATCAAGAAGTATCTATTGAATCTGCCTATTTTTACAGCACCGATCCCATAGAAGCCTCTCATATTATATACAGCAACACTGGAGGAATCTCTAGATGCTTTGTTGTGCAATAATAATAAAAAGGGAAAGGAGAATGCTCTATACCATATTAATCGAATACTAATCGGAGTGGAATGCACTATTCTCCAATTAAGAAGCATTATTTGGCATTAATATTTTCTATTCAAAAGTTATGCCATTATATGCTATCTCATAAAATTACTTTCATTTCAAGGAATGATCCGTTGAAGTTCTTCATGGCAAGACCAACGTTGATAGGTCTTGGCATGATGGGCTGTTCTTCTATTACAATTTGACATTACATATGTTCCCCAGAAAGGGGTGAAGGGGCAAATTCTAATAGACTTCCTTGCTACACACCCCATCTCGGCAGATTCATTGCTCGATGATGATCTTCCTAATGAGCAGATCATGCATATATATGAAAAGGAAAAGCAACAAATATGGAACCTGTATTTTGATGGAGCTTCATCCATCAAATATACTCACCCTTCAAATCTCCCAAAGGCTCGAGCTGGTATTGGCCTCATCTTGATTACACCAGAGGTTGGTATAATGAGGTACTCATATATGTTAACTGAGCCACAAACTAACAATGAAGTAGAATATGAAGTATTGCTGGAAGATCTGGAGGAAGCCATCTCTATGGGAGTCTAGAATCTACAAGTTCATGGTGATTCTCAGCTCGTCATTAATCAAGTGTTGGGTATTTATAAAATCAATAAGCTTGGCTCACTATCATAAATGAGTTCTCAAGCTTATGAAGTAAATTTTAATTATCATTATAACTTAAAGTTCTCGATGCATGAATAGCAAAGCTGATTGTCTGGCTAAGTTAGCTAAAGAGATGACAAGTATGAATGACAACGATTTTATACTAATTAGTGTTTGCATTCATCGGGTCCTAGAGCCAATAAATCTAAAATCCCTGCTGACATCAAATACAAGCCAACAGGTTGCAACTCACGTTGCTCCTCACACTCCCTTACAAATTATTCATCGAAATCAACAAGATAAGGCTCAGACTATTCAGAGGCAAGACCTCAATCTAAAGAAACTCCAACACCACAAAGTGAAATCCATTCAATAGAAGAGAAGGAAGATTAGAGACAACACTTTGTTGACTACTTTAAGGAAAGAAAATTATCGAGCAATAAGCCGATGGATGCACAATTTGAGAAAAGGCTTTGACTATATACTTATATTGGCAATACCTTATATCATAGATCCTTTGAGCAGAAGTGGCTACGGTGTTTAGGAATAGAAGAAGCCAACAATATGTCAAACAATGAGCTAGCCTTCAAAAGCACTAAAATTTATAGATTTACTGATCGACATAAGATTGATTGGTGATACTCATCGATTTATAATCAGAAAGCAAATGGCTTGGCCGAGGCTTTCAACAAAACACTAGTCAAGCTACTCAGAAAAATCCTTACAAGAAATAAAAGGGAGTGGCATATCAAGCTTGTTGAAGCTTTATGGACTTTCTGCACCACCTATAAAACTCTCACAAAATCCACTCCTTATATGCTAGTATTTGGAGCTAAAGTAGTCTTTCCACCTAAAGTTGAATTATCTTCACTCCGAGTAGCCATTCAACACAATCTCACTCAAGATGAGAATGTCTGTCTACGGATGGAAGAGCTTGACGTGCTTGATGAAGTTAAGCTCCAAGCTCAGCAGAATTTAGAAGTCTACCGAGCGAGGATGTCTAAAGCATTCGATCATACAGTACATCCTCGAGCTTTACAAGAAGGAGAATTAGTCATGGTGCTAAGAAGACTAATTATTCCTCACTATCATTACATATGTAAGTTTTGCATAGAAATTCTCTTGTAATACAAGAATGTATTTCCAAAACAAAGCAAAAATTCCCCAGCCATACAGGGGGCATTTTTTTTAAAATTTTACAGCAAAATGTGCTCTCTGTGAACAGGGGGCCTTTCTATTATATTTGAGTTGACATCGGGCCTAAGGCTGAGATCCCCATATACATATTCAAATTATGTATTCAAAGTTCACAAGTCTCAAAGTCTTACCGACCAAAAAGAGAAATTTTTAAGTCTATAAATTATAAAAAATCAAGTTGAAAACACATCTTCCATTCATATATTCAATCTAAAGCTCGAGTTGGTGCATAAGGTCGGACTCAACAAGCTATGGCCGAGTTTGGCTTACTCAACACCCACAAAAGAGATCGCTGTTGCTTCATGATAAAAATTGCTCAACAGCCTGAGTGGGTGCATTTATTTGGCAACATGCCCTGCATGAGGCAAAATGGATCCCTACTAGTTGAAAAATCCAAATCTCCAAATCCCTCCAACTTGGTGAGTTCAGTTGGGAGATCATCCTTAATGGTAAGAGGTCAAAATCCAACAAGAAAGCACTAAGCCAAGTTTGGTATCAATATCAAATGAAATGTCAACTCTTTCAAAAATTTTGTTGAAGTAGCAAAGAAGAAAACACTTTTTTAGCAAGTCCAGCCAAGCAAAAAAGCAAAGGACTGATGAAGTCACCCCAATGTTCAAACAAAGCCAAAGGTTGAACTAAGGGATTGATGTCATCAACATGTCTGTTACGTGCAAAGCACAAGACTGATGATTCTTCGCCATTGACCCAACACAAGTTATGAGGGTTAGGTCACCGGCAGACATCCTTCTATAAGCCCATGAAAGAGAAAGCTCGGGCTGAAGGTAATGTTGTATCACCTGACAAGTCTCCAAGACAATTGACTTTTCCATCAAATCCGTCAAGGCACGAAGCCAGGATATGAGGAAAATACAATGTCCATCAAAGCACAAAGCATAGGACCGAAGATGTTCTCATCTCGCCGACAAGTCATCAACTCCATTAAGTCTGCCCAAGGCACAAAGCTAGGATAAGAGAAAAATATAAATTTCAAACTCTCAAGAGGAAGTCTTCAACAAGTCCGAAAGCATAAAGCATAGGACCAATGATATTCCAAATTCTCTCAACAATTATTGTGAATCCCCAGTTAGACAAGGGACATTTTTATATAATTATCTAAGTCGACATCGTGCTTCAAGTAGAGATCCTTAGATACATAGACAATATGATCAAAATAAGTTATCTCTATTTATATTAAAGAAGATCAAGCCCTATGATATATTTTGAACTAAGTCTACAATCCCCCTATTAGACAAGAGGTATTTTTATATATTTATCTAAGTCGATATCGTGCTTTAAGATGAGATCCTTAGATAGATGCATATCATGATTGAAAATATATCACTTTTATTCCGCATTAAAGGAAATCAAGTTGTGTAATATATCTTAGAACTAGTTTGCAATCCCCTTGTTAGACAGGGAGCATCATTTTGGTGATCAAAGTAGTTCAACCTTCTCCAGTGAAATAGGAGGTCTTCTTGTATATATTCAGGTTGGCATCGAGCTTTATGCCGAGATCCTTGAATATATCTATAAATATTATTGTTAAAATTACAGACTCTTGCAATAGCAAAAAATATATTTCTGTGCACGAAAAGATAGCTTTAAATATCAAAAGTTTGTCTCCCAATATTCATCAAATTTCAAAGATCAAGTCAAAAGAACTCTCAATCTCAGAAGCTTTAATCAACTAAGTTGGAAAAATATCAAAATCTACATATTCAAGTTTAGGACATTGACGGTTCTAAAGGTCGGACTCAACAAGCCCACAAATGGCTAAGTTGCTGACACTCTCCTCACTCAACAAGCCACAAGAAAAGGCCACAGTGAAAGAGTCCCCGTTCATTAGTCTGATGACCAAATCACCAATCTATCATAGCTTAAGTGGAAGACCCGAGTAGGTTCAAAAGGTCAGACTCAACAAGCTCATAAATGGCCGAGTCACTGACGCTCTCCTCACTCAACAAGCTGCAAGAAGAGGCCACAGTGAAAGAGCCCCTACTCGTCAGTCCAATGATGATAGCTGTTCAATCTCAAACCAAATCCATCTTAGTGACTACAATCAACCAGAATCCAAAAGATCTTCCTACTTGACCAATGGATCAAGACAATCTAAAGAAACTCTTAATTCAGAGCTACCTCAAATCAATCTCTGTATTGCCTCCAAGGTGATATCACAATCTATTTTCAAACAGCCTGATCAAACACAAAGCACAGACCAAAGCCAATTTTCTCATCAAGTCTGTCAAAGCAGAAAGCACAGAACTGAGAAAATAATTACATAGTTCATATGAAGCCAATAGCTGAACTAAAGGAATTTCATGGTCATTCATCATTAAAGCATATTCATATGCTAGGCGATAACTCAATGGTATATACCTAATATAAGCCGGAAGGCTGGGTCATCTGTATGCACCCTTCAATGAGTCCATCAAAGCAGCAAGCATAGGACTTAGGGTGTACATACACTTCCTGACAAGTCAATATAGACAAATCAAGTCAATCCTTCATCAAGTCCGTCAAGCTTAAAGCTATGGCAAAAGGAATTTTAAATCTCAAAGCAAACAAACTAATTCCTCCATCAAACTCGATCAAGCATGAAGAAGGGATGAGGAAATTCAAGTTTACAACAACACAAGAGAAATAGGTCTTCAACAAACCCATTGAAGTAGAGTAGATGGAGAAAAAAACTTATCTATCCGACAAGTTAAGTCGACAAATCATCAATCCTGTCATTTAGCATGTCCTAAATAAGGCATCATACTAATGATAAATCCTATTAAAGCTCTGTAAGCTATTGCAATCGAAGTTAAAATGATCCAAGTTCTGTGGCTAGCCCAAAGGGTCAACTAGTTTTCAACAAACGTCACTCACTCCATGTGTGAATCATATTTTTTAGGGGGCATTTGTTGACCTCCACATATGTGTCATTAGTCGGGTCAAGCCCATAAGTCAAATTTGATGGACTTGAGGTGAGTGTACAAATCGGGCTCAAAATGCACTTGGAGCTCAAAATTGAATCATAGGACAATGCCGGTGGCGAATTTTGACCGACGGAGACTTAAACTAGAACAAATTAAAGTGTTGATGAGTTTAAATTGAACTTATTTGAGTATGATCAGTTAAAGAATAAACCTACATATAAGATTCTAAAAGTCTTTAAATAAGAATGATCACGATAACTTGTTGGCGACCATAAATAAGACTTTTAAACTTGAGAATTTGTCTCTAACAAGAATAAAATTCGTAAAGTTTCGATTATCTTGATAGTTGCCTACGAGCACAAACAAAACTTATAATGGATGTGAAAGCTTGTCCTTCAATCAGAACAAGGATCAAATATGACAGTTCAGAGCAAAAAAGAATTTGAATGAGACTTGTGATGAGCCTATGAGTTTCTTAGAGATCACAAGCTAAGTTTCATTAAAACTTAAAGAACTCAATGTGCTATGAACTAAATGCATACAAATGAATATTAATCTAAATAATTGAACAAGAGCTGAAACACTTTATGCCACCGGATTCACAATGTATCGTACAAGCGAACAGAAGGCGTTAATTAAGACTTCAATTAAACTCTTACACATATTGCAAAGTAAGATTAAAACTCAAATTCAATACCTTAAAATTATACAATCATTCTTAAAAATACCCGCATGGGCCCCACCTATATCTTTGAATGCTTAAACTTAGTGTCGAGGATGTGCGGGTTGATTCCTGTTTGGTCTTAGGGTTCGATTAACAAAACCTAAAAATCCAAAAATAATATTATAATATTTTCAGCTTAATGAAATATGTGAGAAGCTAATTCTATCATGTGATAGTAGATATGATCCTCTGTTAGGAACTAAACAGAGTTGGCAGGATCTAAAGTTCTCAAATATATTTGATTTAATCAATTAACTACTCTGATGATAGCCGTGTTGACTGAATATTTCAACCGAGGGTTTTCATAATAATAATAATAAATGAAATTAATTATTTAAATTTAAAGTAAAATTCATCCACCCATCTGCTTATATGTGACAAATTAAGAAAATTTTAGCTCACAAGGCAAGTCAAATTAAGTACACAACTATATTTACTCAAACAATCTCATGCGAGGGCGTGCTGTGTCCTCCTCGTGGCTTGACATACATGATCTGATTACGAGTCCTTTGATCGGTGGTTGTCGCCAAATGACCCCATATATCGATTCGTATGTCATTATGTTCTAATGGCTCTATCCTTTGAGTTGTGAACCTTAGGGTATACTTGATAGACAAAAGTCCTCAAGGGTGACTTGGCATAAGCACACCCAGTGTACAAGAATTTCTTAGACGACGTAACCCATTTTTTGCTGATGAGGATCCTTCGGTCAGGTTGGGTCGACTACCTCCTCTGACTAAGTAGACTAGGGACCACAACAGGATGACGGAACCATGGGATCTAGATCGGGAGCGTCATCATTCCCCAAATCATTTGCTTCAAGTTAAATATAATGAATTTCATAAATCTAAATTCCAAAACTCACATCTTTACGCTACTTCGCCTTGCGACTAAAAACTTAATCGAAATTCTCTCGGCAGAGGTAATTAACTATAGGTGCTTTGCCATAGAAAACCGAACTAAATCTAAAGTCACAAAATGAGGGCAAAATCTCAGGTAGTGTTATCTACTATTTATCTTCCGAAAATTATACCGACACTTTAAATCACTCTCTTCATCGAGAGGTCGGAGGCAAATTTTCGGAGCCCACACACCGGACCCAAATAATTGTGACACTCGATCTGTTTATTAAATAGATCTAAATTCTCAACCCAACTAACATTCAACTCAACTCAATTCCCAACCCAAATAACCCATTTGTACATATATTATGGGTCAAACATCATGTTAGTCTCAAGTTCACAAGTCAACATCGAGCCAATTTTCACTAATTTTTATGGGACATCTACACATAAAACAATTTTCACTAATTTTTATGAGTCTATTAATGTAGATATTTTTAAAATTTAAAAATAACATGTGCTGGAATCTTTAAAGCTTGGATTTGAAAAAAAAATGAGAAAAGTATGTATTTAAATTTTTTTAATTTCGCATTTAATTTTGAAAAATCACCAAATATAATATGTTATGATTATGATCATATAATAAAATCATAAAAAAAATCACTCAAAAAATAAACCGCTGGAATTTCACGTCAAAAAAAGTTGAAGGAAAATAAATAAATGAATAATGTACAATAAAAAATATAGTCCAAATGACAACTATTAATTTAAAACAAAGCAAAATAGCAAGAAAGTCATAATTCAATAACATATTTGTCCACCATCTTTTACTAATTCTCTAACACCATCTTTTTTTTGTTTCACCATCACAATATAGTCTCCATGTTGGAGCCCATTTGGGGACACGTTCAATCCCCATCCCGATGTAAAACACTATGCAATTGCATTTGTTGCGTAACTTTCCTCTCACGACTCACATCAAAGTTCAAGCACAATGGCTATAAAACTTTGGTATGGGGAATGAAATTTGCTATTTATTTCAATTTTGCACTCCCTAAAATGACCCTACATCTATTTTTGCAGCCCACATACTTCACAAGAAACCCTGAATACTTTTAAGCATGAAACTATCAATTAGTCGATACAAGCTGAGGAAGGAGTTGAAGAGATAAAAGTGTTGTGATAACAAATTAGAAATGCTTTAATTAGTGAGTATGAATTATTAGTATTTATGACTTACATTTATTGATATTTTTAGTTGATATTAAAACTCTGTATGTTGGAATCTGAAGACTGATTGGAACTAGTTAGCTTCATTATATTGCTTATTTCACAAGCATACTAATATTCTTGTCTTGATTCGTTGTCCAAATATTTTGCAATATTACTTTTCACATATTAATATTTTTATTGCTAATATATATTTATTTCAAGAAATATGAGTTCAAGTATCTCAACCACCTCTAAAATTATCTATTGCAACTATGATTTACAATACTATGTACTTCACGCCGTCAAAAAAAGATTTATAAGTGTCCCGTAAATCAAACTTAAGATAATTATAATTTTTTCGATGGATTGACAAATACGATAACGCTTCGAGATAGTGATCATGTTTTAGCATTAGAGAAAAAAATTTAAAAGACTTAAATGACTAGATGACAAGCTCAATATTTTGATCACATTAGTCATTGAACTTATAATTTTAATATTAGCGTTATTCGGTATTATGTGATGCATAAAATCCTATTGTAAATTAGTTGACTTATAGTTATCTATGAAAATCAAAAAATTTCTTTCTTTTCATTTTGTTTCATATTATTTAGCACATAAGAGTATTTCAATCTTTTATACATAAACAATTAAGCATAATAGATTCTCAATTGAGTTTTCAAAATAGAATCAAAGGTTTAGCAACAATAACTTTCTACTACTAAATTCACAATTGCTTCTCAAATAATAGTTGTCCCAAACAAACTCTCAATCTCTCCAACAATATATTTATGATAACCAACTCCCTCACAATCAGACCCAAATATGACCTAATACATAGCAAAGTATCTCGATTGAAATATAAGAGGATGAGAATGCTCAATTTAGATCAGATCTAAACCATCGAAGTTTCTATGAATACACATATAGACTTGGAAAATTTTTTAAATTAGGTTTAATGCTAATCTTAATTAGCAATTTAGGCACGAAAAAAAAATATTAACATAATAGGCCTCGTCCTTATTTCGAATGAAAAACCGAGAGGGGGAGGTCGCAGACCGCTTTTTTTCTCCTAAAATCGCCGCTCGTCCGCTCCACCCTGGATTTCACCGCCAAGCACGCCAAGGGAAGGTCAGCCAAGGAGTGCGCCCACCGAGACCGCTTTTTTGTCTTCGTTGCCGATTAATGTATTTTTCTCTAAATGCTTAATTTGTGATAGATCTCGTTAAATATTACTTTGTGTTGTATGATTTGCTTATTTCCTTGTGTTGTATAGATTTGTTTGTTTTGTATATTTTATAAATTTTAATGTGAAGTTAAGCTAGATTTGTATATGTCCGCCGGAGACCGCTCAATTTTTTTGCTTTGTTATTGTGATGTTTACAGCTATTTAGGTATGAGTTTGTCGAGTTTTGCTAAAGATTATTGTTGTCGGTGGTGGTATTTTCGATGAGTCTTGTTGTAGTTGTAGGTGTTTTAGTAGAAATCATTGTGATGCTAATTTGAGGCCACCATCTAAAAATATCATTTTTAATAAGGAATGTGGCCTCTCATTATAAATAAGATTCACCTACTTCACCTTTGTCCTTTATGAAAATGAAAATTCCTTCTAACTCTACATAAATTAGGTTTCTCCCATTTGAATGCACCTAATTTATATCTTTTCCATAATCTAACTAATAAGTAAAATATCACACTCATACCTCTAGCTTTTCCCTAGGAACCTACATATTTCACATCGATGTCCACCATGGATCACCCTATATATCATATTCATGTTATTAGAAAAGATTTTGAATAAACCTTTGGGCATAGACACCCCTTGGTGTTAGTATCCTCCCCTATGCTCACAATAAAAAATGTTTAGTCCCTTAGAGGCTTCGTTTTGGATGACTTCCCAACAACTACCTTTACTTTCTTAAGGCGAAGTTCTTGGTTGACCTTAATCAAGTCAACTCCGATCTCTTCAAGTTTAAGCTCCTTTTATACTTTAAAATCATATGCTTCTATTGTTGGTATTGATATGCCATCTGATTTCTCTCCTTTTGTCAGTAATAAACTTTTTTTTCATGACATTCTATTGTTGTTATTGTATATGTCAGTTTAATCGTGAGAAGATATTGCAATGGGTTTTGAAGATTAAAGGTTTTGAGTTCGTGAAATAGTTCCAACTGAAATGCAAAATTGTATTATATCTTGAATTGCTTTTTTTCTTTGACCAGGGGAGAGAAAGGATTCTTACTATTTAGAGTTGTTGTTAGTTGAAAATGAGTTCAAAAGCATGCATAATTCTTTATTATGACGAATCAATGTTACATTTCTTTTCCCTACATTATATTGGTGGAAAAATCGATCAATCCAGATCCCACGACGGATTAACTTGATGGGGTTACAAAAGCAAATTATGAGGTCATTGAAGTTAGACCAAGCAAAGTCATGTGTTAATCTTATAGGTTGTTTCCCTATTGGTGTTGGATTCATCACTACTCATATTAGTGACAACGAAATGTGTGAATCTGTAGTGAACGCAGCATCCGTGCAGCATGTAGTAATTTATGTTGAAGTTGAGGAATTGCATTGCGAGGAAAGAGAGGTCGATCGAGGAGTGTCGAGAGCTAATCAAGATCAATACATCACTTGATTCTCAACTAACTGCTCAAGTTGAAGTGTATGAGTCTATACCAACAGAAGCTACTAATGTAGTTGGGACAAGTTCTGATTTTATGGGTGATGCTGAAGGTGATGGTGGTGATGGGTATGAAACTATGTCTTCTGCAACAAGTATCGATGATGATGAGGGGATGATAGTGATGCAGGAGCCTTTTTAAAGTGATCCATCTAACAGTGGTCGAGCTTATTAGAGACTACTAGAACAAGCCAAACAAATGAGCACTTACTATCTAACAATGAGTATATGTGTCATGCCCAGAGAATGGGATGAAGAGCTTATATTTGATGGGCCTTGATGAGTCAACTTTTGAACTTGAAAGTTGCATTTCAAATGAACCGGAAGGTATATGCTTTCATGATAAGAAGCATGCTTCTATTCGATTAGTCTATCATCAACAATGTAGATTATGTGATCTACGCCAAACAAAGCCAAGTTCACCGTATTGTGCACCCAACATGCGAAAGCTACACACCTTGCATGTGGCACATGCAAGTTGAAGAGAAGAGCATGGAGAATTGAAGGCTCACCACATACATGTAGTCATTCCCTCAGGATATGCAATGTAGACATGATTAGTTATATCATTCAACCGCAATTAAGCGTAAACTGGATTTAAAGTCCAGAGATATTATAGAACGTATTGAGTCCAAATTTAACATACGAGTGTCATACATGAAAGCCTGGGATGCGCGGAGTAAGGCACTGAAGGTTATTTTCGGTAGTTAGGAGAAATCTTATCGATCGTTAGAGAGATTCATGTGTGTTATATGCTCAACTATGCCAGGATCAGTCTACAGAGTGCAATCGTCAAAGTCAAACAGATTCCAACAATATTTTGGGAGGGATGAGGACAAATTTTCAACAATCAGTCAACAAGTATGAGGAGGTGTGCAACATGCACATTTTCGATAGCGACGGGACACTAGCATTCTACTTCATCACAATGCTGGATGGATGGCGATGGATATTGGTCCATCATCTCCACCACTGGTCGGACCATCTGCATATACATCACACAGCCACCACAATATTCATACCAGGAAGCTATGTGGTCACAGATGCACCCGTGGCAGCAACCAATCCCTCCTACATATGGGTCTCTGTATCATTCCATATGACACCCCCGTATGGACTGTATCGTGGTTTCTCGCTTCCCAGCCGATGTACACTCCGGATTACTCAACAACCCTCAGTTTTAAAGAGAAGGACCAGCAACTGAAACATCATCTACGAGACCGACCTCGACGACCACCAGCCCATTACACGCCCGGTAGTGATGCAATACCGCATCGCAGGCATCGTCGAAGATAGTCATCACATTATCTTCCTCTGGGATTATTTTGTTATATATCTTATTGTATTTCTATCTCAGCATCGTCGGGAACTATTTTATTATTTTGGTTACCTTAATTTGTAAATATTCATATCTTTTTTGTGCTGCTTTATTTATACAGCTCTAAGTGTTTAGAAGAAGTTATACATTGATGTATATTTTTAGTGAGGATATTCCCTATGGTAGTAACAGTAGAGATGTAGTTAGTTTGTGTTCTAAACTTAGTTTGAGTTGGCTTATTATCCTTGTTTGAAAATGGTTGCATTTCTAATACTAGCACATTCACTTCTCTTATATGAATATAATCAATATGAATAATTATCTTCAAACAATAAGACTAATGTGCTACCAACACCTGTTTATATGTCATAACTCTAAAAAACTTGTTAATTGCACTTCATTAAAAGTATTTGTTTAGCGTGAGTTATTTGTGCATTTCATCATTGTTTATTTCTCAAAATCTGCTATGCATCGAGCAGTAATCATAAATTTCAACCAACATAAAAGTTGTAGAAAATTTCGTTGTGATTCCAACGATACAAAGTTGGCACCCATTATCATTCGCACAAAATATGATTGTTGCTCAACTTTCAGCTCTACTTGGCATTCAAAATCTGCATGTAAATTTTGGTCAATATGAAAGTTGTAGAAAATTTTGTTACAATTCCAACGATATGAAGTTTGCTCAATTCTAATCATGACTCCAATGAAAATACAATTTTGCTCAACTTTCAGCTGCGACGTAGCTTTCCGCGCACAAAAATCTGGCATATCAAATCGAAAATTTTGACCAACATGAAAGTTGTAGAAAATTTTCTTATTCAACGATATGAAGTTCGCCACGGACACCGTATGAATCCGATCGAAAAATACGATTCTTCTAACTTTCAGCTCAAGTTTTCGCCATTCACAAAATCTGTTGTATCGGCTCAATCTTAAATTTTGACCAACATGAAAGTTGTAGAAAATTTTGTTATAATTCCAACAATAAAAATTTTGCTCAATTCCGACCGATGACTGATACGGCAAAATACAAATTTCTAAATTTCAACTGCACAACTTTTACATAAAATCAACGATAGGAATCATAAAATTTCAATCAAAAGTTGTAGAAAATTTCAATGATTCCAACGATACCAACTTTGCTCGATCGACGCCCGACATATGCAAAAATATGAGACTACATCTAGATTTTTTAAAAATAAAAATAAATATGTCGTCGTTGAATGAACGACCAGCACGACGCTTCAATCCCCGTTGTACTAATAAGCTATGTTAATATCTTTTTCATGCCTAAATTGATAATTAAGATTAACATTAAGCCTAATTTAAAAATTTTGCCTTAGACTTCAAAATATGTAGAATTTATTTATAAGCAATTTATATATCATAATCATAAAATATATAGCATTATTATATTATAATTTATTTATTATTATTATTATAATAATAATAAATCATATAGACTAATTATGGCATATAATAATATATCTCAAAAAAATATGGTTGCCCATGATTTCAAAAAAATGTCAACAATCATCCAAAAGAGCATCCAGCGATATTTATCTAATTTGACATGAATTATGACATAATTTTTAAATCATAAAACATCAAAGCATTTAGGCCAAAATATTGCATACGTAGAAGATTTACCTTTATTAGACTCTTCAAGAAACCTTCATGAGCAAGAACACATAAGATGAGAAGACCCCACATTTTAATAAAGCATTAGTTAATTTCATAAGCAATATGAAACTAAGGTTAGTTATTTTTATGTTCGTGGCTGGTAATTTTTATTTTATAATATGTTTTTAAATTTTTTTTCTTTAGTTAAGATTCTAATTATTGTGTTTTATTATCATGACGAAAAAATTCTTTAAATTAAAAATAGAGTACTCATATTCATAAGAATCTATTTGAAATTCAAATATGGCTGAAATTTTATATGATTATGCACCTAGATGTGACCAATCCGACAAGCATAATATCACTCGATTTTAAAATTATTAAGGGGCTGTTTGGGATCATATTTTATTTTTTATTTTTTATTTTTTATTTTTGTTTTCAGTTTTTTTATATGAAAATAAAAATATGTTTGATAGTTTTATGAATTTTTTATTTTAAAAAATAAAAATAAAAAAACATATTTAGTTGTTATTTTGTAAAATTTTTAATGGAAAAAAAAATAAAATAATGAAATTAATTATTCTCTAAGGGGCTGCTTGGGATCACTTTTGTATTTTTTATTTTTTAAATTTTAAAATAAAATAAAATTATGTTTGATATTTTCTTATTTTAACATAAAGCAAAAAAAATACACAAACGACGATGATATATAATCATATCCGATCTATCGTCAATCAATCAAATCTAAGAATCGATGATAAAAGTGATGACATAAATTAGATTTAAATCATCCACAACCTAAATAGAATTCTCATAAAAAAGAATAACTTATAAAAATTCAAAATATAAAATTATGCAATTTTCATAATAAAATCATATAAAATCAATTACAACAAATGCGATTTGATAATATTATTTTGATCTCATGACTTTAAAAAATGTCGCTAAAAAGATAAACTACACCTATACATTTGAAACTTTGAAAATGCAAAAGAAAGACAACCATTTATAAAAAAATTAATGCATAATTAAACGTAAAATTTCTATGATATTTAAGTTCTATGAAGATAAAATCTATGAAAAGATATAAATATATTTTAAATAATAATTATTGATGAAGTTAAATTATTATTATTATAATATAATATAGTTAACTTTAATTAGAATCAAAAATTAATATGCAAATTCAAATTTATATTATATATATACACACTTGATATTCAAATTAATCTATTAATCCTACATTCAAGATAAATCTTGTTTGATTAAATTAGTTAAAATTAATATTATTATATAATATAATTTTAAAAAAATAAAAAAATCAAATCTAAATCTTTAAAATTTTGAAAAATATGACCCGGTGTTTTAAAAATAAAGAAAAAGGAAAACAGGTTTTACATGTTATTAGTATTTTTGAAAACAAAAATTAAATTTATTTAAAACAAAAAAACAAAAATAATAAAACAGATAAAGAGCCATATTTTATATATATTTTTATATTTCTTAAAAATAAAAAAACAAAAACAAAAAAAATAAAAAAGTGATTCAAACAATAAAGATAATGAGCCCAAAAAAAAATTCAAATGTTTAGATGGCCATTTTTTGTAAAAATAATGGGAATGTCTTATATCTAAAATTGAACTTAAAGAATTTTGAGGTTTGTAAATTAATTAATAAACTAGTCATAAACAATATCAATGTTGGTCATACTAAAGGCAAAATCTTATTGACCAATGTTGATGCTCAAAATAGTAAGCAACAAAATCATCATGGCCACTCAATGTAACTTTAAATTTTAAACAGCAATTATAATTAACAAAATCAGCCAATATTGACAATATAGTTATCAATGCTCATTATTCAATAAAAACAAATTAAGATAAATAGACTATTCATGTTACATCAACTATCATCCCACACCAACTAAAACACTATTCAATGAAGAAGCTAATTTATGATGACCATTCTCTCAATTGCAAATTATATATATATATATAATTTGATAAGTAATATTATAATATAATAGACATAAACTAGATATATGAATTAATGTGTCCTAAATCACATTAATGCTTATCCAATAAAAAGAAAGGATCCTTTTTGTAATATTTGAGTCCAAGTGAAACTATTTAAATTGGGATATTTTTTTTTTTTTGATTTTTCATGTATAAAAAATCTAATCTTTTACATGCATTGCTCAAATTATAAATTTGTATGTTTTTTCATTCAATGTTGAGATGACTTTTTCTATAACTACAAATATTACAACATAAAGAATTTGGTGTTATCCAAAGAATTCAAAATAAAATATAGGCCACTCAAAAGGACATTCACATTAACAACTCAAATTTGTAGTTAGGTCACTTTTCTTTATCATCTATTAAAGTATCATTACAATCCTATCTTGTACAAAGTAGTGTCTAAATTATCACTTTGACTATCATATCTTTCACAAAATTGACAAGATATATATTTATAGGCTATAGTGCTAGAAGTATATATATATATATATATATATATATATATATATATATATATATATATATATATATATATATATATATATATATATTTTGATGTTTAAAGAGTGATTGTAATTGAATGGAATCTTTACTAAACTACCAATTTTAAAGACTATTTATAAGAGAAATTTGTAAGAAACTTATAAGATATTCTCATGCCTATATTTTGAGATTACCTTTGAGAAATAAAGGTTGACCAAATTATTATTGTTTCACTTTTGTCATTTATTTAATACTTTCTATTGATTATAACTAAAATTTTGTATGAAAATAGTAGTTAGTGACAACGTCAGATAGATACATAATCATCATTGTGTTAGATTCATTCACAAAGAATAGCTTAAAGTTTAAGGAAAATTAATATACTAATGTTATAAGGAAATATCTTTTTAACAATTTATAAGAAATAAGAATATAAATAAAGCTTTGTAAATATGGTCAACTATATATATATATATATATAAAAGAAAAAAGTAAACCTGTATAAGAATTTAAGAGTTGAATAAATATTAAATTTAAAACATCTAAAGTTAGAGAGAACAGGTCCTTTAATCTGTAAAATCCAACTAACCCCATGATTTAGCAATTTTTTAAATCTCTAAAACAATATTTAACTATTTGTATTATTTAGATGCCTAAAAAATATTTGATAAAATTTTAAATCTTAATTAGATTATACTTAAAATTTCATATCAAATTGTAGTGTGATGATGTGACCCATATTTTGATTCAAAAATTATAATTATATTTCAAATGTCAACGCTTATGCTTTGCCATTGTTATTGTGCTCAAGCCTCATTTTGTGGAGCTTCACCATTTTATAACTTTTATTAGAAGAAAAATAACACCAAGAAAACAGAGTTTACAAAGGAAAAATAGGTAAAATATATAACAACATTCATATTTGACTAAACACCATAAAACTTTGAGGGCATCATGAGCTTTCTCTTTCTTGAAAAGCAAAAACTTCAATATAATCATAATTTTTATATGGCTTGAAAAGTAAAGTTGTTGTTCATCAATTAATTCTTTGAGCAGTTATCATATCATTTGTAACTAATGCTAAAAATCACCGCATATCATTTTTCAATCTCATTAAGTTTTAATGATTAAGCATGAAGTCTTCCGTTGTCCATGCTTGGGTCAAAAAATAATTGAAAATCTTATTTAACATTAAATAATATTTTTTCTCACATTAAAAAAATATGAAAGATTTGCATACCACACATTTTTGCATTTATATATCTAATTAAAGTTAGATATTTACATCTATTTTTCCTATGCTTAAAAAAAGTGCATTTCATTTTTTAAAAGTAAATCATCATGATATTTTGATGTGATATTGAAGATTAGGATGTTATATATGTAAAAAAATAAAGTTTAAGTATATAGATAAAATACATAAGAATTATATGGTATGTATGTAACGAAAAAATATTTACTATTCATAGATATACTAACCTTGAATGCTTCACCAACTAAAACAATAAATGAATTTGTAATTGGTGTTGTTTGAATCCATTCCACCTGCAATCTTGACTTCAAGTCCTTCCACATTGTAAATTATATTATGTATTTGGGTCTTGTGAGAAGGCAAAGCAAGATTTATTCATTATAAATTTTTTCTTATAATAATTTGAGAATCTTACTAAATATTAGATTTCATATGAAATCAAAGTGATTCTACATGCCCATGCTGGAACTGATGCAAACTATCAATCAAAAAATTTATCTTATTCTTTGAGTAATATATTTTCTTGATTTTCTCTTGAAAATAATAACATGGGTTTTACCATTAAATAAATTCATCAAAAAATCTTGATTATCGACAAATTTATCTACTGGAAATATGCAGTTTTTTTGTAGTACAACCATCTATCAATTACCAATGTCTGATATTCGTTATCTCATATGCCAACTTTTTGACTAAGTTGACAATATATATATAATCTTTTACATGCATTTCTCAACTAACATATGTGTATGCTAAATTTTGATTCAACACTGAGATTATAAATTCTCTCTATAACTCCAAAATAATATGTGAAAACATTTGGTGTCATCCATAGGAACCAAAATAATTAATGCACACAACTAAAAAAGACATTCACATTAACATCTCACAATGTAGTTAGACTTTTCTCTTTACCATCGATTAATATATCACTAAGAACTCATCCTGCCCAAAACAAAATTATACACATGGTTCTAGCTATTGTACTAAGAGCATGTCTATGTCGATAAAGAGTGGTGGTAATTTAAGGGAATATTTACCAAAATATCAAATTTTAAAGACTCCTTATTTAAGAGAGATTTTATAAACTTCTAAGGTATTCTATGCTATTGATATTGCTTTCAACAGAGATAAAGTTTGAACAATTGTTTTTTTATTGTTTTCACTTTAACTATATTTTAAACACTTCTATATTAGGATCATTAAAAAAAAATTTTAATGTTTTCACTTTTTTTTAGAGGATTGTAATGTCAAAATAACGCATATAGAAATAATTAAAATCAATTTTTCTAACAAATATTGCTAAGAAAAGAAATTAGACTAATTAAAATGAAATGAATCAAACCTCATCAAAACATGGCACATATATTTTATGTTCTAAGGGATCCCTTAAGATACAATTGGATGTACTGTTAACCTAACTAATATAGCTTCAATGAATTAACCATTAAAATTCTGATATTTGTAAAGCTTAGGGTCTGTTGGAACAAGTATAATATACAACTCAAAATCATGTAAAATCTGACTTTAAAATCTTAAAGAGTACAATTTCTTTACATCTAAAATCCAGCTCACCCCAGAATTTAACAAATTTTAAGTCTCAAAAATGAACTTAACTGAGTGCATTACTTAGATGTCTGAATATTTTGGTTAATTTTAGTTTAAATCTTAATTAGTTCATACTCAAAATTATATCAAGAGAAACTTAAATCTTTACAGAGTGATGAATGTCCCATATTTTGAGATTTCAAAAATTATAGTTATAATTATTTTCATGTATATGTCATTTGCTTTTATTATGTTAATGTTTCTTAACTTAATTTTATTACTTTATTAGAACAAAAGGCTTACAACATCAAGATAACAAGTTCTGACGAAAGAAGAAGAAAACATCAAAGAAGATAGGTATGACATAGTACATATAATTATATTGATATTTGACTAAACACCACAATAAACTTTCAAGGCATCATCAGCTCTCCTTCCGCTGAAAAGAAATTTGTAATCATAATACTTGTAAGCTTTGAAAAGTAAAATGTTGTTCATCAATTAATTCTCAGCATTTATGATATCATTTGTAATTTATTGTGCTAAAAATTTATATGTTTTTAAACACTTTTAAGTTTTTTGATTAGACAAATCCATTAGTCCATCTCAAAAAGAAATAATTTAAAACATGTTCAACATTAAATAATAATTTATTCTATTAAAATAAATATAATAATTGAATGCTTCACCAACTAAAAAAAATGAATTTGTCATAGTGTTGTTTGTATCCATTAACCTATTGCATGTCAACTTCAAGTCCTTCCACTATGCAAATTATGCTTATATATGGATCTTGAGAAGGCAAAGCAAGATTGATCCCATTATCAACTATATCCTTATATAATTTGAGAATCTTATTGAATATGTCGAGTTTTGTAATCATAGTGTTCTGGAAGTTCTCAAGGATCATCATGGATCATATTAATAAGCTCTTCATGCTTATAAGTTCAACACTATGTTGCTATAAAAAAATAAAGCAAAATTTTCATCAAATAGCATTTTTTTTTACCTTAATACTATAAACAAATATATACTTATTATGATATGAAATAACAAATAATGATAAATCTTTGTTTTGAGAATTTTACCAAAATAAGTCATTTCCAAATGATATTTTTCTCTTGAACGCAACTAGAGAAAATTAGGATTAGTCTTGAAAGAAAGGATATTTGAATAAGTCACCATGGATGATTGTTGCTAAGTTTGTTCACTATGGTGAACATCTACAACAATCCAAGTAACTCATTTGAGCTCAACTAACCTCATCAAATGACCTCAAAGCCACCATATGTTTGAAGAGCTTGTCATTTTAGATCGAGCTATTTAAATCTTTATCAAACCTTGTAATGTTCAACTAAATACTAGGTAGCTCATTTTTTATCAACACTATAGATATCCCATCATAGTTGGTTGCTTCTTTTACCTTCGATGTTAAGCTCTATCTTTAATTCAAAAATTTATATTAGTTGAAGATTCCATTCAAAAGATGCCGATCTGATCAACGCATTTGTTGTGTTATAAGAAATTATAATTATTCTAGTTTGTAGGCATTCAATTTTGTCAATATAATATGATAAAAAATCTATCCTCTTATAGATATATATAATTTTGATGAAAGGATGGAAAGACAGGAAAGAGAGATGAATCAAAATTAATAAAATATTTTCATCTTGTTATCTCCAATGTTATTATGGGCATCTTCTATACAGCTTTGTAATTCACTCACATTCAATCTTTTCCATTGATCTTATATTCAAGTTATTACCAAAAAATTACTCATAGAATAAAACAAGTCTATGAAGCATTTTTAATCAAGTATAAACAAAACTATAATGGTCAATAAAACCATAGAGATCTATAAAGAAAATGATAAATCTTTTGTTTTGGTTTTCTCACCAAAATGATATTCTCATTTTTTGTCGAAGTTGAGGGAAAATAATAGATACATGAATAAGAATGTACAATCAAAAAATATAGTCCTGAATAGAAAGCAAAATGCAAGAAAGTCAACCATCTTGTTTGTCCACCAAGTTTACATTGCACCACTTTTTATTGTTGCACCATCACCACAATCTCATCTCAGATCACTTGGGCCACATTCAACCATCCATATGTAAGAGCTTGTCCAATTGCGTTTTCAACTTTCCTCAAACCTCGTGTCAATTCAGCGGTACCAAAGTTTGATATCATGAAATTTGCAATTTGATTTGCACTCAAATGATCCTCCTTAAAGTTTGAAATTCGATTAGAAGATTTTGATAAGAAATTACAATATTTTAGTTGTGTTAAAGAAATTAGAAATTTTATTTGTTATTCAATTAATAAAATGATAAAGATAAATAGATATATAAGTTTTAACGAAAAAGGGAAGAAAAAGGAAAAGAAAATCATTAATATAAATAATCTTCATCTTGATTACAAGATGTTATAAGAAAGGGACAGCTATGTAACACGTCTTGTAATTTGTCCGTTGACCTAATTCAATGGTGAAAACAATTTCTCAAAATATAACAAGGTAAAACAAAGGAAAATATTGACGAAAGGGTCGAAAAACCATTGGTTACGATATGGGAAGAAAATCGCTTTTTTTTTTGTTTGCCCTCTTTTTTTTTGTCAAAAGATGAGGGAAAATAGATACATTTATAGATGTGACTAAAATACATGAAAATCCAAACCATCCCATCTGACCAAGCTTTACTAATTCCCTGATCTTTTTTATTGTTTCCATCAAACATCTCCATCTAGATCTTGGGTTGCTGTTCCCACAGATGCTCGATTTGACTATAAATACTCTAAAGTTTTGATGATCATTCGAAGTTTAATTCAGTTCCAAAGTCGGGATGCTGTGCTGATCGATTTCACTGATCCCTTGTTCCTAAAGATCCTTGAGTTGAATGAATTTTGTGATTGCAAATCAAATACTTTAGTTAGTGATTAGAGTGGAGTTATTAGTATTTGTAGTTGACTTACATTTATTGATGTTTTTAGTTGATATTATAAAGTATGTATGTAGGAATCTGAAGGCTGATTGGAACTAGTTAGCTTCATTATATTGTTTATTTCAGAGGTATACTAATATAATTGTCTTAATTCGTTGTCCAAATATTTTGCAATGTTACTTTCACATGTTAATATTTTTATTGCTAATATATTTATCTCAAGCAATTTGAGTTCAAATATTTCAACCGTCTCTAAAATCGTCTATTGCAATTGTGGCGTGCAATACTATGTATTCACATCTCGTCAAGAAAAAAAATTACAAAAAAAGATTTTACAAGTATCCTAAAAATCGAACATAAGATAATTGTAATTTTTTCAGATGGATTAATGAATACGATGAGAACACTTCAAATAGTGATCACATTTTAAGCATTAGAGAAAAAAATTTTAAAAGACTTAAACAACTAGATAACAAACTTAAAATTTTGATCGCATTAACAAACTTATAATTTTAGTATTGATGTTATTCAATATTATGTGATGCATAAAATCCTAATGTAAATTAGTTGACTTATAGTTATCTATAAAAATCATAAAATTAATTTCTTTTCATTTTGTTTCATATTATTTAGCATATAAAATTTTTCAGTCTTTTATACACAAACAGCTGCATCATAACAAATTCTCAACTGAGTTTCCAAAAATCAAAGGTTCAAGAATGCAACTTTCTCATACTAATTCACGCTTTCTTAAATAACCGCAATGCTCCAAATAAGCCCTTAATCTCTCCAAAGAATATATTTATAATAACTAACTCCTCACAATCGAACCCAATATGACCGCCCCTAACACTTAGCAAAGTATATCGAATTGAAATATAAGTGGATGAGAATGCTCAATTTAGATGAGATCTAAACCATCAAAGTTGCTATGAATACACATATAGACTTCTTCAAAATATGTAGAATCTATTTATAAGCAATTTACATATCATTGGTCAATCATAAAATATATAGCATTAGTGATCAAACATAACATTATTATACAAATGATTTATTTATTATAATAATTATAATAATAAATCATATAAACTAATTATGACATATAATAATATATCTCAATAAATTATGATTGCCCATGATTTCAAAAAAAAATCAACAATCATCCATGAGAGCAGCCAACGATATTTATATAATTTGACATGAATTATGACATAACTTTTAAACCATAAAACATCAAAGCATTTAGGCCAAAATATTACATATGTAGAAGATTTCCACTTATTAGAATCTTCAATCTACTTCAAGAAACTTTCATGGGCAGACGCAATAGCACATAAGATGAGAAGACCCCACATTTTTAATAAAGCATTAGTTAATTTCATAAGCAATATGAAACTAAGGTTAGTTATTTTTATGTTCATGGTTGGTGATTTTTATTTTATAATATGTTTTAAATTTTTTTTTCTTTAGTTAAGGTTCTAATTGTTGTATTATATTATCATGATGAAAAAATTCTTTTAGTTAAAAAATAGAGTACTCGTATGCATAATTAGAAGATTTCTTGAAGCTATTTGAAATTCAAATATGGCTGAAATTTTATATGATTATGCACAGACCAATCCGACAAACATAATATCACTCAATTTCAAAATAATTAAGATAATGAGATACCAAAAAATTCAAATGTTTAGAGGGCCATTTTTTTAGTTAAAAATAGAGTACTCGTATGCATAATTAGAAGATTTCTTGAAGCTATTTGAAATTCAAATATGGCTGAAATTTTATATGATTATGCACAGACCAATCAAACAAACATAATATCACTCAATTTCAAAATAATTAAGACAATGAGATACCAAAAAATTCAAATGTTTAGAATTTTTATTACATCCAAAATTTAACTTAAAGAATTTTTTGAGGTTTATATAACTACTAATCACTAATCATAGAACAATACCAATGGTCACTACTAAAGTCAAAACTATCTATGTTGATGCTCAAAATAGTTAACCTAAATTCATCCTTATCAAATATATTGAAATGTAAAATTAGAATCTGATATCGTGAAATGAGTTGAAAAATATGAATATTGAAATCGGTCAGATGTCCTCCATTGAAATCATACACCAATCGTTATATCAAATTAATTAAAATTGATATCTTTACATGATCAATTACCATAATAAAATAAATAGAACAGACGATTTCGTGCATATTAAAGTCGAGAGGCCTCGACGCTACCCGAATAAGCTCCTTTCACGAAATTTCGCGTTACGCCAACATCTATTCAACTTTCGCTAATTTCTGTAAAGCAAATAGCAAGCAGTGCGATGGCGCCTAAATTAACCTCAACTTTCTTGATCGTTATCTTTCGAATGACATAAACGGATTCGCGTCGTTGAATAATCAATTTATAGAAATTTATTATTACATGGGTTTGATTTTTGCAAGATTCACTTTGAAGTGATATTGTGAAAATTAAATATCTTTAATTAAACACAATTTGATTTAATTTTAATAATTAAATCATAATATGATTAAATCAAAATTTTTGCATGCATAAATAGGAATTTGTAATCAAATTATACTCTTTTTATAAATACTCCTTAATCACGTTCAAAATTGCACTTCAATTTTAAAATCCCGCCAAAGTTCATAAAAGAAAAGTAATTAATCTACAGTTAAGGGTCTTAATCCCCTTTTCTTTCCCTCTCGATTGGAAGCATCAGGAGAGCCTCTCGTTAACCCAACAGCCAAAACCTTTCCCTCGGGGTTCTTTCTCTCACCCTCCTTATTCGCTCGATTGAGGAGAAGCCGAAACCCCTCTGTCGTCCTCCTCTTTCGGTTCGTCTCTCATCAAGCCGCAAAGGTCTCGTTCACCCCCTTTGAGCTTCAAACCGCAACCCGTAAGCCTCCTCCCTCTCGATCGAGCGACTCCACTCTTTCTCCCATTCAGACGAGTAACCCCACCCATCCGTTCTTCCCACAGCTGACCGAAGCCTGTTCCTCCCTCGGCCGCTTTCGTTCAAGCCAAACTCTCACAGCCGAAACCTCCAAACTGCCGATCCCAAGCCGAAACCCTTGATTTCTATTCGCAAACCAAAGTCCACTAGAGATTTTCTCATCATTCTCATGAGCTTTCCACTCCCATTCTATCTTAGCCGAGCAGTCCTACCCTCATTCCCTCAAAGCAAATCCCATTGTTTATGTTTGGCAACGGATTGAATTTATTTAGTAATTTAGTAAATCAAATATAACTGATTTAGTAAATCCGAATCAAAAGTATTTAAACATATTTATTAAATCCTAAATCAAAGATATTTGATAAATTATATGAGATTTAAATATGTTATAATTAAATAATAATATTTTAAAATATAAAATAAATAAATAAAAAAATATTGATCTAGAGTGTTAGCAAAAGAACAAAGAAATAGCAAAACTACAATAACCTGGATGTAGATGAAAAACTATTAAAGTCAAAATATTATCATATGTATCATAAGAAACACATGCATAGCCAAAACCTCAACATAAAACATAGTAGCATCCAATAACTATTTAATTGAATGCTTTGGACGACCTGTTAGAACAAACAAATTACACTACTATGTAGTAAAAGATAGCAGACAAATTTTTTATTAGATTTAGATCTGAAATCAGGCATGATGTTAAACTGCAAAACCCCTAAATCTATATTAAAAAAAAAAGCCTTCCACTCAGCCCTACTAATTGAAAGCCATAAGAAGTTAATCATAAGATCAAAAGTTTGAGGCCCTACTTTGCCGCTATTAGTACTATCCAACCTAGGCAAGTACTGACACAGCTTATCAGAACCATAAAAACATAACCTACTGCAACTGTCACAAGGTCATAAGCAACAGCAATGAACACAAACATGAGAGTTGAACTTCTATAACATAGGGCACAAATCCCATATATTGCACATATGTCCCCTAATCTGCATAACCACCCTAAAGCAAAATAATTTAATAGAAGATTACATGTTCAAAGACCCAAAACTAAAACTAACCTTAAAGGTTCTATTGACCCATGCTCTACAATTAAGATTGAAGCATTGCATTTGATTGTATATATGGCCCCAACAAAATCTTAGATTAGCTCACACAGATAAATAACATATTTTATTGTTATAGTATGGATGACTATCAAAGATGTAATTTTGTCATAAAACTCACACAGGACATGTGAAGATATATGCAAAGAAACCAAAAGATGGGACTACTTTAGCACGTGTAGAGATGAAAGAACTATTATCATCAAAATAATGTCTATGTATCATGAGAAACACCTTCATAATAACGTGTTGCCTTAAAACAATGCAAGAAGCAAGTAGCAAATTATTCGAATGCTTTTGATGACATATTAGATAGAACAAATTGCACTAATATAGAAATACAAATAACTACTGCACTTTTCATAGGCAATAGATAAGACATTAAATATGATGTTGAACTACAGATCCCTAAACCTTAGAAGCGATTTCCACTCAACTCTACTAATTAAAAGCAATAAGAACTTAATCTTAAATTCAAAACCTAAAGGTCTACAACTTTTACACACAACCCCAGCCTACTAATAAACCCTTGACTCATGCCTCAATTACCATTACTCAACCTAAGACCACAATTAAAACACTTCTTAGGAACCCCAAAAAGAACATGAAATGAAACACCAATATAAGGGCAAGTCCTCTTTATGAAGGAGAATCAGACCCCTGAACATAATAATTATGAGAAAATTCTAGATACAACCCCCACCTTTGATAATGACCTTACACTTGAGCATTAGGCTATCATAAAATGTCTTTTTATTATCAATTCTGATTATAAAGACTGGAAAAGAAATAATTTTTTCATATGGATACTACAAGCAATGAGAAAAAGGGTAGATTATTCATTAATAGTGGAGTTTAATGAATTTCATCTCTATACGCACCAACATTAGAACCAACCTTCAACATGAGCCACATTCTAACCCTTTCCATGTTAGCAAGGTAAATAATAATATGATTTTCCTACGAACACTTGAATTTTAATGCCCATCTTTGGTGTGATATACTCTCTATGGACAACACATTCTTTAGGCAGGTCATGATAACATAGATGAGACAACACATCAATAAATCGAAAGTTCTCCATACAAAACATGGAAAATAATAATATTGGATTTCACAAATCTACAACTTCATTTCACTTCTCCTCACAATAG
Source organism: Cymbidium sinense (assembly GCA_021442155.1). NCBI lineage: Eukaryota > Viridiplantae > Streptophyta > Magnoliopsida > Asparagales > Orchidaceae > Cymbidium > Cymbidium sinense. The sequence continues at coordinate 105,070,387 of CM038215.1, forward strand.
TTTAAAGACAATAAGAACATTCAGCAGCAAAATCCATGCAGATCTAATGAGATAAGATGCAAAGCAATCCTTTCATCATTCTCATTTTTTTAACGAAAGAAACCTTCTTGAATAATGAAATCAGAAAATAAAATTTTAAATTCTGTATAGCTGGAAAACTCAGCCAATTTTCAGCTTCAGTAAATAAAATAAGCAAGATAGATAATGTGAAATTTATGGAGAGTAGAGCTCTGTCAACAAGGGGAATCCCTTTGCATATATCTTGGGATTTGCTTTCCTGCAGAGAAGCTGAGATGGAGAGGGATTCAGCCACCTAAGACTCTTGGTTGAGAGGAGGAACAAGGAAGCCTTGGCTGGTTGCTGGAGAATGAGAGGGGAATATTCGCCTGATATGCAGCGAGAAAATGGGAAGAGGGAAAGAGGGAGAAGAGTGAAGAGGATAAGAGATCACTCAATCAAATCCAAAACTTGGTTCTGAAGAAGAAGATGAAACGAACTTATCATTTGCAATCCAGAATACGCGCTGCATGCGGCTGCAAAAGAGTGACCAAAATGTCTGTGAGCAAAGAAATACGATCGAGGAGTTGAGGTCTGCAGTTCGCCATACCGCGGTTCCGTTCTAAATCCGTTAAATCGCGAATGCTGATTTTATAAATCCGGGATTTATGCGTCTTGCCGATTTACCAGTTCTGCGGCATCGGATTTACTAAATCCTCGATGGTGTTTAGGATTCTGATTTAGCGAGCTAAATCCTTAGTAAATCGTTGCCAACACCAGATTGCGACTAACTGCTCCTCTGTTGGCAAAATGAGTGCTACCCGTTGCTCCAATTTTCAGCATCTAATTTGTCCGTCAATCTCTTGATTCCCTCTTTCCGTTTGTACAAGCAAAAGCCGAAGAAGTTTGCGGGACCTCTTGATTTCCTTTACAACTGTCCGCTAGCCATCCCTCTGTGCAAGTCAAACGGCGGTAGCCGAGAGGCAACTCCATCATCATGCGGGTTCCTCTCGGCCGCCCTCGATCATCCATTTCATGAAGGAACTCCGTTGATGACGGGTTCCTCTCGCTCTCCATTTTCCCATTTATTTCTCTCTCTCTCTCTCTCTCTCGGTTTACTACTCCAGAAGCCGCTCGGATTTTCTTGCTTTCATCCCGTCTTGTCAAAACAGCAACCCTCTCCGCTCACTCGGTCGGCTGCTTCGCTACTAATTTCCTTCCCCTTCTGTTGGCATACCGAGCTCTCTTTCTTTCTCTCACTATCCTCTCTGTCTCCTCCAAAATAGAAAATAAGATTTCAAAGTATAATTTGTCGATGCATAAGAATGTATGAATGTGGAAATTATATTGTATTTGTTTACTTTTTGCAAGTTTGAAGATCTCGTCATAAGATAAAAATCGATCGAGGTATTTTTAAAATTAACCGTCGCTCATCGAGAATGAGTGAAAATAAATTGTTAGATGCATCTCACCTATCTTTGAAATGTTGTGAATTTTGACTAAATTTTGACTTTAAAAAAAAAAAGAGGAATCAAGATTCATCTAAAAAATCAATCATATCAAAAATACAATAATCTAAAACAAAATTATAAAATAGCATAAAACAAACATAAATTTGAATTTAAAAAAAACTGAAAAAAAAAGAAAAAAGAGCTTATAATGAATTTGAAATGAATTTAAAGATTATATTTCAAATAAAAAATGTATTGAACTCAAAGAAATTTATGAACTTGAAATTGAATATTTTGGCAATAAATATAAATTTAGCACTTCAATATCTCATTTTAATTAATTTAGAAGTTTATCGAATTGAATATCCAATGAGAGTACAGAAGATCTTTTTGCAATTGGAATGTAATTTTCAAATCATAATTCACTTCAAATGAATTTGAGAAAATCAAAAAATTCAGAACAATTTTTTTTTTAATGAGATCGAATGATTGTTAATAAGCACAATCAATGAATCCGTGGAAAATGTTTAAAGCATATTATTCGTCTTATCAAATACTCGAATTGGATTAAGGAGAAATTGAATAGAATTTGTGATAAGTTTGAGAATTGTCAGTAGATATAAATAAGACTCTATTGAATATTCAAAGACTAATTAACTTTGAATAAAAGAAAGTAATTAAATATTAATCCAAGGAATCTAATAGGCTATTAGAATAATTTAAAATGCTTTAAAGATCACCGAATCTGCAAATCTTCGTACAAGCAGACAGAAAATGATACTAAATTAAATTCTGTACAAATTATGGAGCTTCCTTCAATTCAAAAAATTAAAAAAATTTCATTCTAATTATGATTTTTAAAATCAATGATTTCATTAATTAAATAAAATTATATAAGCTAAAAATACTTATATGTACTTAGACATAAAGATTTAAGGTGCAAATCCTAATGTTTGAAAAAGCTACGCAAGTTAAGTTGGGATTAAATAAAAATATAAAATTAATCTCATAATTTAAATATAAAATTATTTGAATTATTAAATACTTGCATGGGCCCCAACACAGTGTTGAATGTGTAAATTTAGGTATCAAGATCTTTGCGGGGTTAAAAAACTAAATTGACTTAAATATCTTACACTAAAAATTATGCAAATGTTTTGAAGGAGAAACAATCATTTTTGAAAACCTGAGCATATTTTTAAAATTCAATATTCTAAATATATGCTTATGCATGTATTTTAGTGAATCAACATATTCGTATGATAAAAGTTTAAGTCATATCTAAGCAGTTCAATCCTTCTCCCCATAGGGACTCAAGTTGATAAACTGATTATTTCAATAGAAAATTAAATAATTAAGCTCAGCAATGTTGCATATAAAAACTGATACAATTATAGGTTTCAATCCATAGATGAAATCCTCCTCCTATAGGAGTAGAGTTGACAAAATCTAATACGATATAATAAGATTTTAAAATTGTAGACCCGATCCTCTGCGAGCAAGGAGCAGAGTTGATAAAGTCTACTCCAATGATGGTTGTGTTGATTGAGAATATCAACCGAAGGAGTTTACTATTATCAAAATTTCTTAAAATCTTCAATGTTAAATCAAGTTCCTATCAACCACCAAATATTCAAGAAGATTCCAATAAAAATAAAAAATGCTTAAATGAAATTCATTAATTAAAAATCTAAATAAAAATTCATTCATCCGTCTTCAGTAATTATTTGTGGGGATGAAAAATTTAATGTTAACCTAAGCTCAAAGGTAATGTCATATATATATCGCTATATTTGTACTCAAACGTTCTACACGATAAGTGCGCGTGTCCTCTCCATGGTTTGGCCAGACTCCACATATATGAAGCGATTCTGATCGAGCCCTCTAACCGGGTGGTTTGGCCAGTAGGCTCCACTATATCACGGTCATGGCTATAGCCCGTATGTTCCCCAATGATTTTTTACCTATTTGAGTTCTGAATAATAGGGTATACCTAATAGGGCATAAAGTCCTCTCAGTTATGGTGAACTTAAGATTGTCCCTTTGACAAATATCAACTCTAGTCTAAAAGGTCTCCTTGAAAGATGCAACACACATCTGCTGACAATGATCCTTCGGTAAACACATAGCTGCTGACAAGGATCCTTCGGTAAACACATAGCTGCTGACAAAGATCATTCGATCAAGTTGGGTCGACTATCTCCTTTAACTAAGTGGACCAGGGATCAAGATAGCCCGGGATGACGGAACTATGGGATCTTGATCGGGTGCGTCATCATTCCCCCAACAATATGCTTCAAGCATAAAAAATGATGAATTTCATTAAATTTCAATTCTAAATTCCTTCTACTATACACTAAGCAATTAGCGATTTAATGAAGGTTCTCTCTCACTGATTGGGGAGGGGTAATTAACTATACGTGCTTGCACCTATAGGAAACTTGGAATCGTTTCTAAAGTTCTCACCAAATGAAGGTGAAATCTCTGGGTAGTGCCTTATTTATCCACTACAAACAATCATTTATTCACAAAATAAAGGTTCACACTAAATCTATACTCTCTTTTCTTCAGAGGCCCCACTAAATACATCCATCATTTGAGTAAAATGATAAATCCAACCAAATGAAGCAATGATCTTCATCAGGAGAAGGTCCACCTACTAAGCAACCTATTAACATTAAAACATAGTGAAAATCAGACTAGTTTAGCCAATTAATATGTCATTAACAAAGCTAATTTGAGCTTGATATAATGCCTTATTTATCCACTACAAACAATCATCTATTCAAATTTATTGAACTAAATCTATACTCTCTTTTCATTATTTTTCACACAAATAACATCCATCAATAATATCAATGCTTGTCATCATAATACTCATTTTAATTTAACCACATTAACACCATTATAAATATCATAAATCATTGAATGTTGACAAGCATAGTTATCATCAACACTATTCATTAACAAACTATAATTTCCATATGCACCACATCTATTGTTTTTGTTGTCAAATATTAAATTAAATGATATTATGTAATTGCTATTAATATGAGTACTCAACATAAATAGCTAATTTATGATGACCTTTCTCTCAATTAAATTATATATGTATAATTGATAATATATTATAATATAGTAAACATGATCTAGATATGAATTAATGTTCTAAATCACATTAATGCTTATCATAAAAGAAAGGATACTTGTGTAATATTTGAGTCCAAATTAAACTATTTTAATTGGGATCCTTTTCTTTTCTTTTGAGTTTTCACATAAAAAAAATCTAATCTCTTAGATGTATTGTTCAAATTATAAATTTGTATGTGGTATTTTATTCAATGTTGAGATGATAAACTCTTTCTATAACTACAAATATTACAACATGAAGGAATTTGGTGTCATCAAGAACTCAAAATAATAAAATAGGCCACTCAAAGGGCATTCACATTAACAACTCACTTGTAGTTAGGCATCACTTTTCTTTACCATTTATTGAAGTATCACTACAATCCCATCTTGCACAAAGTAGTGTCTAAATTACCACCTTGACATATAACAACATTCACATTTGACTAAACACCACAAAAAACATTGAGGGCATCATCAGCTTTCTCTCCTTTCTCTGAAAAGTGAAACTTCACATAATCATAATATTTATATGGATTGAAAAGTAAAGGGTGTTGTTCACCAATTAATTCTTCTAGAGCAGTTATCATATCATTTGTAACACTTGGTATTATGCTAAAAATCACCGCATATCATTTTTCAATCTCACAGTTAAGTTTTACTCGATGATTAGGAGCATGAAGTCTTCCGTTTGTCTATGCCTGAGTCAAAAAAATAATTGAAAAACTTATTTAACATTAAATAATATTTTTCTCACATTAAAATATGAAAGATTTACACACATACCACACAATTCTTATGCATTTATATATCTAATACCTAAAGTTAGATATTTACTTATCTAACACTTTCCTATGATTAAAAAAAAGTGCATTTCATTTTTAAAAAGTGTGTGATCATGATATTTTGATGTGATTTTGAAGATTAGATGTTATATATAAAATAATTAAAGTGTAAGTGTTATATATATGTAAATACATAAGAATTGTGTGGTATGTATGTAAATCCCCTTAAAAATATTTATTATTCAACAATATACTAACCTTGAATGCTTCACCAACTAAAACAGTAAATGAATTTGTCATTGGTGTTGTTTGAATCCATTCACTACCTGCAATCTCAACTTCAAGCCCTTCCACATTGTGTGGGCAGATTATACTTATATAATTTGGGTCTTTGTGAGAAGGCAAAGCAAGATTTATTCCATTATCAATTTTTTCCTTAAAATAATTTGAGAATCTTACTGAATATGCCAGGGATTTCATATGTGAATCAAAGTGATTCTCCAAGCCCATGCTCTCAAGAATCATTCATTGGATCATATTAATGAGCTCTTGCATATGCTTTGCATAGTCCAGCACTCTATTGCTATAAAAAATAAAGTAAAAAAAAGCTTAGTCAAATAGCATTTTTACCTTAAAAGTATAAATAACTATATCTTCATTGGATGATCTAAATAATAAATTATGATAAAAAAAATTTTTGCTTGAGAATTTCTTGCCAAAATAAATCATTTCCATGGGGCCAAATGATATTGGCATATTCTTGAACATTAACTTGAGATTTAGGATCGATCAATTGAAGAGCCAAGAAAGGAAATCCTACTTTCTTAAACCAGGCACTATGATAGGGTAACTCTTGGCCATCAATAAGTTTGTTCACAACTGGCATAGTGAACATCTCTGGCACGGCCAATCCAAGCAACTTATTTCGAAGCTCAGAACTAATCTGATTATAAACAACTTAAAAGCCACCATAGGTTTCTAGAGCTTATCCAATTTTTGATCGAGTTGTTGCCCAAATCATTTCATCGAACCTTGTAATGTCTAATCCACTCAGATCCACTTTAGGCAGCTCAACACTACCCAGATATCCCATCTTAGTTGGTTACTTATCCTTACCATTTCATGTTAAGCTCGGGCTTTAATTCAGATGGAATTTATATTGGTTGAAGATTCCATTTCAAAGATGCCGATATGGTTCCAAGTAACCAATATGTTGTATTATAATAAATCTGTATTTATCCTTTTTTTTTTTAAAGGCATTCAATTGCTGCAGAGATTCCATTAGTATTTCTCCAAGATTCCATTTGTATTTATCCTGGATTGCATTATAATATGAATGTATGGATAAATATATATATTCTTTTGGATAGATATAAAGGTATGTGGGAGATACAGACGAAATATGGGGAAGCGAAATGGAAGAGATATTAATCAAAATTAATAGTCTTTCTGATCCTGATGTCTCCAAGTTACTGTGGGCATTCCTTTGGAACTAAGAGAGAGATTCTATTGCCTGGAATAGTATCCTTAATCCTACATTCAGAGACTTATATTGAATTTCTATTGCAATTTAACCAAATCTAACTGGAGCAATTATATTTGGCACAAGTTTTATACTATTAAATACTCTTCTTTTACTTAGTTTATGATTTCGAAATGATTGATATTCTCAAAGCTAGATCTATTGAAGCTAAGTTGAATTGTAACTTTGCCATGTTCAAACTAAAATTAATTAATGTGTCTACTTCCTTTTATTACATCACACATTCCTTCAAGCCTTTACTCGTCAAATAAACTAATTCCAAATATGGCAGACAAAATCACTTTGTGTGACCTAGTTTAGTGCCAAAACATCTAGTTTCTCCTCCATTCTACTAAAGGAGAGACGTGAGGAGCATTCAAAGGTTCTTAACAGGATGAATTACAGTGAGTTACAAGCACTTAATTTCCTAATAATGTCTCTCCTGCTGATTCTCTCTTTTATCTTTATGCTTCTATTATTTTTCGTACTGGTGCTGCTGGACATTATTTCTATTCTTATGTTTCTATTATTTTTGAAACCGAAAATGATGAGTTTTGATGCTTTAAGTTTCTTCATCTTCCTTTTTTTTGGTCCCCATCTGATGACCCTCTGAATAGGGATTATTTTAAAATGTAGAACTTCTTAATGATAATTAGTTATTTAGCGAAAAAAATATAATTAGCAAAATAGATTTAGTCACCGTCAACGGACGGTAGACGTGTCGTCCGTTTGACTGACGACTGGCTATTTTTTTTTTTTTTTTTGGTGGTTTTACAAACCACGGCGGAGAGAGAGAGAGAGAGAGAGAGAGAGAGAGAGAGAGAAAAAAAGATTTTTTTTTTATTAATTTTTTTAAAATAATATAATTATTTAAAGTATATAATTTAAAAATATTTTTTTATAAAATATTTAAAACTAAATATTTATATATTTAGTTATTAATTTTTTATTTATTTATATAATTAAATATATAATTTAAAAATATTTTTAATTATATATATAAATTTATAAATTTATTTAATATCTTTTTTAATTAATTAATATAATTATTTAAAATATATAATTTTATTAATTTTGTTAATATATAATATAAACATATTTAAAATATATAAATAAATAAATAAAGAAAAGAATAAATTATATAAATATTTTATAAACTATATAAAAAAAGTAATTATATATATATATATATATTTAATTAGTTATTTATTTATTTAAAATATTTATTTCTTTAAAATATATAATTAGTTAAATAAATAAATAAATAATTGTAAATTATATAAATATTTAGTTATTTATATATTTATAAAATATTTAGTTATTTATATATATATATATATATATATATATATATATATATATATATATTTATTATATATTTCATTTCTTTATTTATTTTTTTTATATTTTTTTATATTTTTATATTTTTTGTTATTATTATTATTAAAGACTTATATTAATATATATATATATTTATTTATTTATATATAATTAAAATATTCTATAAAATTATTTTTTTAAATTATTTATATAACTTAAAATATTTATATATTTAAATAAATAAATATAAATTTATAAAATATATATATATATATATATAATTACTTTATTTATATAGTTTATAAAATATTTATATAATTTATTCCTTTCTTTATTTTTTATTTATATATTTTAAATATTTTTTATATTATATATTAACAAAAATTAATAAAATTATATATTATACATAATTATATTAATTAATAAAAAAATATTAAATAAATTTATAAATTTATATATATAATTAAAAATATTTTTAAATTATATATTTAATTATATATATAAATAAATTAATTAATAACTAAATATATAAATATTTAGTTATTAAATATTTTATAAAAAATATTTTTAAATTATATACTTTAAATAATTATATTATTTAAAAAAATTAATAAAAATAAAATCTCTCTCTCTCTCTCTCTCTCTCTCTCTCCCCCCCATGGTTTGTAAAACCACCAAAAAAAAAAAAAAAAAATAGGTTAGTCGTAACGACGACTGAAAATATCGGCCTTCCGTTGAGACACTATTTTTTATATTTTTTTTTCTCAAATTATCATTATCTAGCTATTTTAAAAATAATAACAACAATGGGTTTAAGTTTGATTTGATAAAAAAAATATTTTTAACACAGTCCACAGAGAGCATTGCGCCACTTGCCAGTGGCTGATCATTTGGCTTTTTGCTTTTATATATTCTCTTCTTCTATACAGCTTAGCAATTTCTGTCTTATTCACAGTTTTCATCTGATCTTATATTTGCATAAATACCACACAATTTCTATGTATTCACATATCTAACACCTAAATTTCGATTTTTAGTTTTGATTTTGACATGATAGATAAATATTTTGAACCCAATCTCTTTCATAGCTCTGAGCTATTATTTTGATCTTATATTTACATATATACCACATAATTTTTATTTATTTACATATCTAACACCTATACTTCAATTTTTAAGTATATAACACCTCAATCTTCAATTTCACATCAAAAATATCATCATCATTATTAACTTCTTGAAGTTAAATGCACCTTTTCAAATATTGAAAAGTATTAGATAAGTAAATACCAAACTTTGGATGTTAAATATGTAAATACATAGGAATTGTGCAGTATGTATGTAAATTATCCTACTTATAATTACTTTTTTGACTAATGGAATTGGCCAAATGCCCTCATATATAGTCCAAAAAAAAATTAATGAAATAGTGAGAATGGAATACTAATGGCTAGGATATGAAAAATAAAGAACACTTTGCATGATAAACGTTAATTTCAATATGCTAAATAAGACTAAGTATGTCTTACAAAACCTAGATGTATTCAATCATTTACAAACTTAACCATTGAGTAACAACCTAGTCCCTAGATCATGACTTAGAAGCATAGTTGAAATTAAGCAAAAAAATCTAAAAAATTTTTTTTAAGGCACACTAACTTAGATGCCCTAAATAACATTTAATATTGACCAAATCCTCCCAAAAAAGTTCATGGGATGACTTATCATCACAAGGGAACAAAGTAGAAGACAACAACAATAATTTTTATCCCACTACATGAGATCAACTGCATAAATCTCTCTTCTCCATTGTGTCCTATTAAGTGAGTATTATCATTTTACTATCAATTTTTAAAAAAAAATTTATTTAACTCTAATTTTCAATGGGCAATATCATTTAACTATCCATTTAACGGATCTTAGTCCAATAACCTATATTTTGCCACCTCAAAGACTCCTCTAGAGTTCCTATTACTTTCAAAGATAACTAAAAGGTTTAATTTCCTTAAGCAGACAAATCATTCAAACCCTAATCACTCTCATAAAAGGGTAAAGGGGTCTATGATGCTAAGTTTTACTAAAGTGTAAATAACCAATGAAGGGCCAAAAAATAAACCCTAGAGATCTATGGGAATAAAAGATGATGAAGTCTTCCCTTTTCCTTTGGCAATGCGAAGTATTTTAGAATACTCAACTATTTGACCATTTTATGACAATTATGTAATGTTGAAACTCCTAACTAGTAATTTCAAGATTTTTACATGAAACAATGATTGGAGAATAATTATAAAAATTTTAATGGGACATCTTAACATAAAAAAAATTAAAAGATATTCATCAATTTTCAATGAGTCTACAAATTAAAAGCTTTTTAAATAAAAAATAACCTATGTTGCATTTTCAAAAGTCTTGATTTGAAATATATAAAGAAAATTTTGATGTAAAAAATTTCACAAATAGAAGTCGTGATACCATAACTTCCATAAAATTTTACTAAACTTAATAATTCTATACCTAATCTTGAAAAATCACCAATGCAACTGGCATAATTATTATGTCCATAGCAATACACCATATTAAAATCTATCAAAAAAAACAAAAAATTAGGTTTTGGTCATAAGAATTTTGGGCAAAAAATTATACATTAACTACAATAAAAAATGGTCAAAAGACAACCATAAGTTAAAACTTAGCATTAGCACAATGCAAGAAAATGGCAAGTTATCAAAATTCAATTCAGTGTTTGTCCACTATCCTCTTTAGTAGCCCTCATTATCTTTGTTATCTTGACACCATCTTTTTTTATTGTTGCATCATCACCATGGTCTCAATCTCAATATCTCCGACAATTTAATTAGAATGACAAACTCCTTTCAAAAAAAAAAGGGTGAAGCTATAAAATGGGGCATAGAGCATCTCACGATTTGACCAAATATGACCCTTCCATAAGTTATATTGGACTGAAACATAATAGAATGAGATCTCTCAATTTAGATCAAGCCTAAATCATCAAAATCACTATTGTTATACAAATATAGCTCACTTAAAATATCTAGAGTTTATTTGGAAGAAATATGCATAGCATCGTCAATCAGAAAATATCCCAATAATCAGTAATAATTATACAACTGATCTGCTAATAATAATAATAATAATAATAATAATAATAATAATAATAATAAATCATGTATATACTAATTATGGCATACAATAATATACATTAATAAAATACATTAGCAATGATTATAAAATAATCATCTACAGTCGTCCAAAAGGTACAGCCACTAGTACAAAACTCAGACATTACTAAGTTGAGGCCTTTGTCCTTCCCCTAAATCAAACACATTAATACAATAATCGGTAGGTTATACAAAATGTGCAGATGAATTCGATATGCTTGTAGTTAGAAAAATTAATTCATTAATCATAATTTGTATGAATGGCATTAAATTAATAGCGTATTTTTACATGCTAATGACATTAAATTTAACACATGATAGAGTGATTGTTTGTTTGATATATACACTTAGCCAAATATTACAGATAGCAAATATACTAAGGCAATCCTCTCAAGGATCTTGGCAAATATTGGAATCCAAGCAAAACTAATACTTTGTATAAATGAGGCATTAACTAGGAATCATTTTTTATAATTTTGGACCCAATTTTAAACCTAAAAAGCTTGTCGGCAACACTTAAAATTCTTTTACATATAAAATTATAACTAAGGGTTATTATTTTGTCCACAACCATTGTAGAAAATGATCCACTTTGATATCGAAGAGTCGAAGAAGATGTGGTCAAACATTAAAAAAAATTTAGGTTGCAATATTTTTGAATCATCTTTTTTATCATTTATGACATATGAAGTCTTTTCTAGCATTTTTAGGATCTTGAGAAATAATTTTTAAAACTTAGGACCTCAACAAGGGAATTCAAGATAATATCATGGTAATTTTGGAGGATTTTAAGCCATAATTAAAAAAATTCAACAAAAAGTATGTTAATGATATAAGCTAATATAAATATAATGCTTTAAATATTAGGAATGCAGATTCATGGCACTAAAAGGAGGTCCACTTAGACATATGTGATTATGCCTTATAATTTCTTTCGAGATAAAATTTTTTTATGACAACTTTTTGAAGATCTAAGATATATTTAGCTTTACAACATCAATGCCCTAAAATATGAGAAAAATAAAATGGCTAATAAAATTTATCTAATCTGACATGAACTATGACATAATCTTCAAAGTATTAGCATCTAAGTATTAAGAAGAGAATACTAAAAAATATTTCATTAGCCATATGAACTCTAATGTTAGCAAATTTATAGTCAAAATAGTTTGGTTCAGAGACAAAACTAATAAAACTAAACTTGCAATAATTGAAGCCCAACTATTCCTAGATTAAACACTCAAAAGCATATGTAGAAATTTCTCATTATCATTTTAGAAGTTAATGGAGCCCAACTATTCCTAAATTAAACACTTGAAAATATAAGTTGAAATTTCTCATGATCATTTTAGAAGTTAAATGTCCTTCACATTTTATGTAAGCATAATAGAAACAAGTGCCTCCAAGAGATGAATTTAATGAATCCGAGATAATTTGATATTTGAGTTCATTAAAATAGTTAAATGTATGAAAAAAATATAAAATGATTAATGGGCTGCATTATGATTATCCAATAGTGTGTCCAAATTTCTATGTAAAGTATCCCCAACTAAAATATATAAGTAGGCAATATTTTTACAAATTCAAGAGAAGTTTTTGGTATAGGGCAATATTTGATTAATACAAAATTCTATTGTGCTATCCATCGTAACAAATTAGTCATCAGCCAAATTCAACCATTGACCAATATAGCATCCATAATTCGCCATCATTTAACATTGATCATCAACCAACAATGATATCCATAATTCCTCATCAATCGATGTCAATAAACACTCTATGTACCAACCACAATCACTTGATATTCACCAACAACTATCATTTGAAACTACCAATTATTGCCCAATTTTGGATGTGACACATCGATTATTTGCCAATGTCCACAAATGAATAACATCTAATAACCTCTAACTACTAAAGTTTATTGCCTATCATCTTGGCCATCTAGTTTACCCTCACAAAAATGCTAGTCATTCACCCAATATTGTTCGAATTCCCAAAACTCTTTATCAGTTATCACTTTAATTTCTTTTCAATTGAGCTCACGTCTTTCTATTCACCTAATCTCCCCTCTTATCAAAAGAATGGATAAATTAATTGCATATCATGCTCGACTTCTAATATTCTAAATCAACTATCATTTCACATTAGACAATGATTAGCATTTAAAAACCACCACCTACCAATGTCTGACACTTATCTTCTTGTATGTTGAGAAAAATAATAAAGTTAACTACCTTTCATTATTTAACTTTTGATGATGTCATCAAATTTTGATCATCTGATGGTTGTCAACAACTAATATACAACATATGTTAAAATGTTAATCACTAAAACTAGTGGTTATGAACATATTATCTAAATCAATTAAAACTATTATTTTTGAATCCACATTAAGTAAAAAAAAAGTAATCTATATGTACCTCCACCCGACAATAGTTGTTGAACCACCTCTACACCACCATCATCGAACCACCACTAATTGCCATCATCGGACAATTACCACCCAACTATCATCATCAGACCGCTGTCAACCAACAGTCATTATTGGACCATAATCATTTAATCTTCATTGTCAAAACAACATCTTCAAATTTCCTCCTAACATCCGTTGTCAGACCGCCATTATCAAAGCACCACCATCCGACCGCAATTAGACCGTCGGTCTCTTGAACACTATAGTTGAATGTCACTTTAACCATCATCAAGCGCCTCAGACCATCACGTTGAACCTCCACTCCATTTTATTGTCGGTTGCTACGACCATGTCTTCAAACCATCACTATCCAACCACTATCATCGAATTGCCTCCTTACCATAGTCCCTTCACTACAACGTCAAACCACCACTATCAACTATCATCGTCGCCAGGTTATAATCGTCGATCGATCGATATCTTTGAACTATTATTCGATCGTCATCACCAGACCACTAATCGATTATCATTATCAAGCTATTGCTTGTCTATCGTATCCGGACAATTGCTCATCCACTGTCACCAAACTATGGCTCAACCAACTCGTTAAACCATTGTCATCGACCACCTCATCTAACCATCACTGCCATCCTACCACTATCATCAGACCACCATAGTTGCTCAACCTCCACCGCTCGACTACAATCACTTGACTATGATCAATTGACCACCATCACCTGACCTCAATCACCCAAATGTAATCGCCCAATTAATATAGTCTGACTATGATTGCTAGACCTCTGACACCAAGCAATAATCGCTTTTCTTCCATCGCCTACCTTCAATTGCTCATCCTTTGACAATTGACTATGGTTGCTCCATCTCGATGCTTTCAGTGAATGCTAACTATGACATAGCTTCTACGGTCATCGGCCTCCATCCTTAACCACAATCACCACTTACAATCATCATCCGTTACCTATTAGATCACTCAACCTCAGACAATGCTATAATCCCTTATCTTCCATCCCAACAATCGATCAACCTCAAACAATCAATTATAATCACTCAACCTCTAATGGGCAACTACAATGGTCATATTACGATCTCCTAACTATCATCGCTCAATTATGGTCTTCTAAATACTATCGATCGACAACCACCTCTTTATTATCATCACTCGATAATAGTTGTGGGCTCCGAAAATTCACCACTGACACCGACCGTTGAAGAGTGTGATTTAAATGTTAGTGTATTTTCAAAGGCAGGAGATTGAATAGTAGATGACACTACCTAGAGATTTTCCTCCTTTGGTGAGGACTTTTTAGATCTAGTTATAGGTTTACTATGCAAGCCCCATAGTTAATTACCCTCCCATAAGTGAGAGAACTTTCATTAAGGTTTCGTGATGCAATGTGTAGCATATAGTAGCGATATGGAGTTTTAGAATTTAAGATTATCAAATTCATCATTTACTTAAGCGGATGGTTGGAAGAATGATCGTGCGATCTAGATCCTAGTTTCTCGGTTGTCATGGTCCCTAACTTAATCAAAGAGGTACCCGACCAAGGATCTTATCTAACACATGAGTTACATTGTCCAAGAAATCCTTGTGACTTGTGGTATTTATTTAAGGAGACAATCTTATGTTCACCTTAGATAAAGCTTTGTGCATCAAATATACCTATGATTTATAACTCAAAATTTAAATCATTGGGAACATATAGTATAGTTGTGACCATAATATAATGATGTAATTTGGTAGCAACCACGTGAGGACTCGTTATCGCATCATTTGTGGAGCCTACTAGCCAAACCACGGTGTACGTTCTTATTGGCATGAGATTATTTTAGTTTGAATATAGTGATTTATTTGACTTGACATTAGCTCCTTTGTGAGTTAGAGTTTTCTTAATCTTTCATCCCCAACAAATGATGGTGGATGGGTGGATGAGTTGTTTGCTTTAAACATTTAAATAATGAATTTCATTTAGTTCAGATATTTACTTAGTTGAAATTTAGTTTTATAATGAATTAATTTAGAGCTCAAACATCTTTTGATAATAATATCCCCTCCGATTGAGATTTTTCGATCAACGCGTCATCGAGATAGATCTTGTCAACCTATTTATTTCTTGGTAGAGGATCAGGCCTATGACTTATGTATAATTTAAATTATTTAAGAAATTAATATCATGAAAGACCTTGTCAACTCTATTACAAATATAGATTAGGTCTTATGATATAGTGTAATTTAAATTCATTTAGAAGTTGATTATTTAGTAGGCGTGTCGACTATTTCAAGCATGAGAATTAGACCTGATCACATTTTATGGAGTTGAATATTTATCTCTTTCATTGATTTGAATTAGCATATGAATACATTCATTAGCTTACATGCATATAGTTATGAAGGATTGAATCGATTTTATCATTCTTCTCCTATTTTTTAAGCTCGTAGCATCCTCAAACTTGAATCTAAATATTAAATATTGTGTGGGGTTAGTTAGATAATTCAAATTATTTTATTTTTCGATTATGAGATTAATTTCATATTTATTTAATCTCAACTTAGCTATAGCAGCATTAAAATTTGCACTTTAAATCTCTACGTAATGCAGATGATGTTTTTAACTTAGATAATTTTATCTAATTAATGAAATCATTGATTTTGAAAATTATAATTAGAATAAGAATTTTCTAATTTTTTTGATTGAAGGAAGCTCCTTCATTCATGCATATGAATAGAATGTATTCCCTTCTTTTAAATTTATTATTTTCATTTGTCTTAATTTTTCTATAGAGATTTTGCAAGTTCAATTGCATTTCAGGTAATATTTAATATTTATGTAAGTCGTGGTGTTTTAAATGATTTTCATTTAAATTTGTTTAAGTCTTGAATTTTAGATAAAAATTTGACGATTAGATTCATTCCCACAGAAATCGAAGCTGTTTGGCTTACTGGTATGCCCTAATGAAGCGGCAAGTGTGTCTTCACACCAGATGTCTTCATAACTATGCCAATGGGCATTAGTAGTCTTCGATCACCGTAAAGAACCATAAGCAGATATGCAGTTTCAAATCATTCAAATTTTATTTTAGATTATTTATTTTTGATGTGCTTGATTTCTTTTTTTGAATGAATCTTGATTCTTCTCCCCTTTTAAGTCCAAAATTTTGACATTTGGTGTATTTCATCCCCTGTGCTACATCAAAAGCTTTAACAGCACGTCTATTGAGCATAATGTCTTATCACCGCGTCTTCGCTTCATGAGGTATTTGCGGGGTCTTGGAACCTACAAAGAAAGACAATCACATATGTATATATATTTCCACATTTACATTTCCTCGCACCCATGCCCTATGGGGGTATTAGCAGGGCAAAAGAAAGACACAATCACATATGTATATATCTTTCCACATTCATTTCTCAGCTATGCCCAAGAGCGTTAAGCGAGTCTTAAAACTGAAAGAAGACAAACATATGTATATATATTTCTTCACATTTCTCGCACCACTAACTATGGGGCATTAGTCTTGGAACCTCCGAGATGCAAGTATATATATTTCCATATATTCGCATTTTCATTCACATCCAAACCCATTTTGCTGCACATTTGTAATGCTCGGCAAGAAAATTAAAGGGTTAATTGTCGTTTTGGATTTTTGATTATCAGAATAATGCGGGAGAATGATAAGTTGTAACTGCATTAGATTCCCTCAAGTGAAGAGCAGATAGAAGTAAGGAAGGAAATAAGAAAGCTCATGCTTGCATGGTCGGCAAAGGTGGTGGGGAGTACTACGGAGATCGAAAACGGGCAGTAGGAGTGGTTGTCAGGAAAGAGGAAGCCATTAGCTGAATCTACCCTTGCAAGCAGTTGAGATCTGAAGGAAGACTATGAAGGATCAAATTGAAGCGATGTAGTGATGTAAGAGAGGAATATAAAAGGGATTATTTTTAAAAAATAGCTATGGAGCTTATGGATTATTTAGGACAAAAAAAAAATTTTGATTTTCTGAAAATTGTGCAAATGATCGGTATTCATGAAGTTATAATGGGGCCATGGCGTGAAGGATTTTTTGTACAAAGGAGAGGGAGAGAGAGAGAGAGAGATTGGCGCGTGTTTTGATTTCATAGGAGAGAGAGAGAGAGAGAGATTTTATTAATTTATTTAATTAATATAATTATTTAAAATATTTAAAATATATAATTTAAAAATATTTTTATAAAATATTTAATAACAATATTTAGTTATTAATTAATTCAATATATATAATTAAATATATAATTTAAAAATATTTTAATTATATATAAATTAAATTTATTTAATAATTTTTATTAATAAATATAATTATTTAAAATACATAATTTTATTAATTTTGTTAATATATAATTTAAAATATTTAAAATATAAAAATAAATAATTTTAATAAATTAAAGAAAGAAATAAATTATATAAATATTTTCTAAATTATATAAATAAAGTAATTATATTCATATATAATTTATTTAATCATTTAATAATGTATTTAAATAATATAAATATTTTTTAAGTTATATAAATTATTTAAAATATTTAAAATATCTATAAATAATTATTTTTATATATATATATATATATATATATATATATAAAATATATGTATATATATATATAATTATTTGTTTTAAAAATATTTATTTATTTAAATATATAATTAGTTAAATTAAATAAAATTTAAATTATATAAATACTTGATATTTATATGTTTATAAAATATTTAGTTATTTATATATTTATTTGTTATTATATAAAGACAATAAATTATATAAATATTTTATAAATTTTTGAAATAAAGTAATTATATATATATATTTTATAAATTTATTTAGCTATTTATATATTTAAATTATATAAATATTTTTTAAGTTATATAAATAATTTAAAATATTTAAAATATTTAAAATATATAATTTAAAAATAATTTTTATAAAATATTTTAATTATCTATATATAATTATTTATTTATTATATAAGTCTATAATAATAATAACAAAATATATAAAAAAATATAAAATATAAAATAAATAAATAAATAAATAAATTTTTTAATAAATAAATAAAGAAAGGAATATATATATATAATAAATATATATATATATATATATATATATATAAATAACTAAATATTTTATAAAGAAAATTAATTTATTTATATAATTTATAAAATATTTATATAATTTATTTATTTATTAAAATTATTTATTTATATATTTTAAATATTTATAAATTATATATTAACAAAATTAATAAAAATATATATATTTTAAATAATTATATTAATTAATAAAATTATTAAATAAATTTCTAAATTTATATATATAATTAAAAATATTTTTAAATTATATATTTAATTATATATATATATAATAAATTAATTAATCTGAAATATATAAATATTTAGTTATTAAATTTTTATAAAAATATTTTTAAATTATATATTTTAAATATTTTAAATAATTATTAATTAAATAAATTAATAAAATCTCTCTACCGAAATTAAAAAAACAAACAATGCGTCTCTCTCTCTCGCTCTCTCTCTCCTACCGAAACAAGTAAAAAAAAAAAAAATCCTTCATCCGACATTGAATGTCATGGCCTGTCAGTTAATGACTATTTAAATAAAATTTTTTGTGAAATGTCTAATTAAGATTAACACTAAGTCTATTTTAAAAATAATTTCAATATAAAATGATTCGTCAGCCAAAAGTGATCGCACCTATGGAGCGAAAAGGATGGATTAGGCTAGGACGAACAGTAGAAACATGAAATCTTTGATTTCTGATTGCACGACTTAATTGTGATGGTAGGTTACGATAAGCAGTTAGAGATTGATGAGGTAAATCGGACGGCATCGATTCCTCCATAATCGATGAATCTAATGGTTGAGCTAATGGTGATACGCCATAGTTGTAATTAGCAAAATGGTTTTAGGGTAGAGGAGGTCAGGAAGAGGAGAAGGATCAGATTCCATCATGGTTCACCGGCATTAAGCAAGTTGAAATCGATTTTTTATTTTTTTATAAAGGGTTTATAAGGACGTAGAATTCTTGGTGAAGAAGCATCTAAACAAAGGGATATGGACTTGTGAGCAATGAGAGGGAGCGAGAGCAGAAATTACCTGTGGCTGACGGGGAGAAGAGCGGCTGAGAGTGCTCAGGATAGGGGTAGTGGGCTGAGTTCGAACGAGAGGCCTCTTTTCTAGAAAATCTTTGGCTGCCTGTTTTCTTGGGAGGAAAAAAATAAATTAAGACTCTTAATTGCATATTAGTTACTTTCCTTATGAGCTTAAGCAGGATTTTCAAAATTTGAGTATAATTTCGAATGAAATTAAAGAGTATTATGGAAAGAGTATGATCTGATCATTAATCTCTATTCATGTGAAAATTCTGATTTAATCATTTAATAATTAATATCAACTTTGTTTAATTAAATTTTGGATGTTTGATTTTCCACAATATCACGTCCAAATTTTTATGAATCTTGTCAAATCAAACTAGCGGGTCGATTGGTAAATTGATGTTGATTCAACGGCTAATCTCCACATCGAAGGTTGTTTGATTAAAGTCACCCGAATCAGTATTTTGGTTGAATTGCCTATATCGTCTCTTGATCATTTCATATTACGTGGTCTCGTTTGAATTAGGCATGGGCAGTCTCATTTTGATAGGTTTTGACGCTACATATGATCAATTTTGTGAGCGGAGGTTGTTTGAAAATCGTAGCTTCTCAACCTCGATATCATGTAACATCAATAGATTTCCTTTTTTGATCGGTTGACCCTTGCAAAATGTATTCTAATCAATTTAACATTCGAGCGTGATGGTAAAGTCCGTTTATGATCAAGATCATTTCAAGTATTTTGGCAACATCGGTGTATATTAACTTTACGTGTCATCTTCGATTTGTTGAATTGCCCTGAAATCGAGTTGGCGATGGAGCATGTAGGTCAACAATAATCATAATGTTCAGACATCATCTTGACCATTGTCACAAAAACACCATTAGGGATGTCATTTTGAATTGATGGGTTGAGTTTGGTTTTAGATTTCACCTGTTGATCTCCACATATGTGTGTCCAGTCAATTACAAGTCAAATTAGGACTTATTGTTAATACAAAAATGTCTTGATATCAAAAATGGTTGAAATGACCTCTAATCTCTGAAACGGACTTGCATTGACAACCGAAATTGGTCAAAATATAAATATTAGATAATCAAAGCGTGATCAAGATATCATGTGTCGGCGTGTGGGCCTTCTCATTGTGAACCTTTATTTTCTCTTCTTCTTTTTTGGAGATATTTTCTCTACAGAAGGAACAAGCTTGATCCCTCTTCAATCAATGAAACGCTCTCGCTCAGCTCATCTGCCCAATAGACTCAACTCCCTCCTCCCTCTCCTCACGTTGGATGAAAACCAAGCGGCTCTCTTCATCTCATAGAAAACTCTCATTAAAGCGATGATTTCCCCGTCCTCAGAGAGTCAAGCTTCCTTCTCTCCCCACTCCTGGAAATTACAGGATCACGAGATGGAGTGGGTGCACCTTCTCGATTCCTGATTTAGCTTTTCTCTTATTAGCTTTCTACGGTGTGTCTCTCTTCCACCTACCACATGGCACCTCCGATCCTCGAGATCCAATCCCGTGGCACATCATGGGATTACCTTTGCCTTCCTCCAATGGGCGTTTGTCTCCAAGGTGAAGGTTTTGCCCGGCGAGTATTCCTTGTCGAATACTGAGACTATCTCCTCATTGATGAAGAGGGTATGGACAAGAACATCACTAATGCGAAAATCGAGCAGCTACTTGAGGATACTTCCTTCTATTTTTTCGGTATGTTGGGATCTTTATGGTGATATTTCTCTTCCTTGGCTATGTGAAAGTTGAGCACTAAGAACAAGCTTCCAATAGCAAGGATAAAGCTAATGGATTTTCAATCCCATTTTAACACCATTGCCTTCTTGTTTGCTCACCTCGATTTATGACTTTTTTAGGGATGAAAATTGCCACCTTGAAATGCTTTTGGGACAACTCTGAAGCGAGAGGTAGGGGAAGGCCTTCGTCATTACATGCATCTAAGTTGTTATGGGCTTCTTCTTGACATCTTGCGAAATTAAAAAAAATATGGTGGAAAAAATCTCTAATTCATCGATTAAATTCAATTCAATTTGAAAATTGACTTCATAATGCGTCAAAAGCATCAAAATTAATTAAATAGAAAATATTGAATCAATTATTGATGATCCAAAAAAATTAAAATTAATTTTTAATGATTATCTATATGTCGAAGTCGGAAATATGTTGACCTCGTTGGAAATTGATCAGTCGCAAAAGCGTGAAATCTATCAAAGCGATTGTCGATTGACAAAGTGTTTGTGATCTATGACATCATGCGATTGACTTAATTTCACTCTCCGCCAAAGCTCAATGACCTCGATCATGAAATTTGCGTCGTTATTGCATGAAACACCTAAAATTGACACTCATGCTAGGGTTTATTATTAGAATTATTCATCAAAATTTATGTGATTGCTAATTACCTTAATTATTCGGTTTGCAATTAGCTAATCTCTTAACCCCTATAACCTTTCTTTCATCTACTGATTGAAAGAGGTGGATTCTGTTATTTAAATGACCACATCTAAAGGCCAAAGGAATCGTTGACTCACTCACAACATTTTCCCTCTCTGGTAAGCTCACGGCATTCTTTTGATCCTCTCTCATTTTTGCTCTCGTTTCTCTCTCTTGAGTGATTCCTCTTTTCTTCTTGCTCGGTTCGATCAAAGCTCAGGCACATACTCCTCTCTCATTCTTACTGCGGGCCTTGATCCTCCTCTGAAATGAACTCCCCTGAGTTCCTTTCTCTCGATTGAAGCACTAAACCCTAGCCAAAAGCAGAGGACTATCCTTCTATCTTCAAGAAACCCCATTGTTTGTTCAATCTAATTTATATATTTTGTTATGTGGGTTTCTCTTGAAATGAAGATTTATGTTTCACTCTTCCATTTGTGTTTTATGGTTGGATTTGCTGTTTGCAATAGCATGAAACTAAGGTGATTGGTTATGCTCCAAGCTATCTTTATTTGTTTCCCCTCCATTTTCCTTAAATCGAATTTGATAAGTCCCATTGGTGATTGTGATTTTAGTAAACTAAAGCAAGAGAGTGAGAGGAAAGATGAGGGTTATGTGACATTTTGCTTTTCTTCCTCGATTGTGCTGTTACTTTCTTGTGCGTGAACATTTCTGCTGAAATTTTTTTTACCTAAGGGAAAATGAATTGATTTGTTGTAATGTATGTGTTGGCTGAAATCATTTTAACTAAAACAATCGATTCTTTGTTTAATGGGCATAATACATGCTAAAATTATTTTTTACCTATGAATGAATCTTGTTTTTTAATGGGTATGATACATGAAAGTATTTTATGAAAAGGAAAACTATTAGCTTGTTGTCTAGAGGCATGAAACTTGCTGAAATTTATTTTATCTTAAGGGAAATGAATCATTTTTCTTTAATAAACTTGTTGGAAATTATCTTCATCAAAGGGAATGCTTGCTGAAATTTATTTTTCCAAGGGAAATCAATTAGTTTTCTATCTAAAGATGTGATGCTTGCTGAAAATTTCTTTTATTTGAGCAAGTTTGAAAATTTGATAAGAAAGGGATGGCTTAAATATCATACTATTTGCTATTCTCCATGAATTTCATATCTACTTTGTTTCAATTGGTTTCTATGAAGGGAATTATATATATCATGCCTATATGCAAGTTGAAATTTGAAATTGAAAGGAAGTTTTGTATGGTTTCATCGTCATGCTTCTTTCATTTCATGCTAAAATGAAACAAGGAGGGATTTGAAGTGTTATGACATAGATCCTAGACCACATGGAGGATTCTATATTTCTTTCACCATATGCTGAAATCTAAAATTGAAAGGAAGGGTTACCTTACTTCATTGCATAGTTCTTTGAAAGTCAAAATATGAATGGAGATTCATTTTTTAAGAGCAATTTCAGATTATATATTTTCAACAAATGTTCAATACAAATATTGCTTTCATGAACTTACTTTGGTTCCAATGCAATGTCAAAAATGTCTTGTTTAAGTATATATACAAACATGTTCACATGTAAATATCAAGCTTGAAATTTGTGATATAAGTAACCATGTTCTCCAACATGGTAGGGAAATCTTATCTATCAAAATTTGACCTAGTGTCTCCACATACACCCATACATGTCTTGGCATGGTGGGGATCTCATGGCAACCCCATGGGGGACAGGCTGTTATAAATTTTGATTATTTTGCTCTTAATTAAATACATGCAAGACTTGTTTATATATGCAAATACAAGCTTTAAATTTATTCTATAAGTACCTACTCATGTTTCTCCAACATAGTAGGGAAACTTGTTATATGCTATGCTAACCCATACACTTTCTTGGCGTGGTGCAAATAAATTGGTCGTCTCACGACACCTACCATCTTTCTTGGCGTGGTGGGAAAAGTCCAGTAGCCCATCTTGAGGGATGGCGGAGGTCAAATTTTAAAAAAAAAGGAGATAGAAAAGAAATGATGAAATGCTTAAGTTGTTATGTTGGCTTATTTTCTTTATCTTAAATGTGAATACTTATGTGTTGAATTTTATATCATGCAAGTATTTTCTTATCCATTATGACATGTATTGTATAATGCTCACCTTAGGATTCTATCTAGCTTGACATGTTATGGAATACACATTAGATATATGCTCAAACATAAATACCTCCCTTACTTTACTTGTCATTCCCACCATGATTTACATACATACATGAGACATAGTGAAGCAAAATACATATGGAATAAATTAAATCTATATATGACATGACATATATCAAGATAAAAAAAAATGGTTGAGTTTGAAAAGAAACTCACAAGTATATGTGGCACAACTTAACCCTCTTTGCAAGATTGAAAGAACTTAAACTTGTGGTATAAGGAGAAAAGGAGAGAAAATGTAGGTATTTTGTGAAAGGAAATCTCTTATTTATAGGCCTAGCCCTCTCTCTCTTATCATATTCTTATGGCATCGACGCATGTGGTGCCTGTCATAAAATGCATAGAAAATCATCTAATTTAATGTTATTTATCATCACATGCATGCATGGACATGTAGCATGCCTATGCATCTTTATCACTTCCTTTAAAGGGAAAATAAACTCTTTGTCATATCTTCTTAATAAATTTAATGAGTATTTGTCCCATTTGCCATGAGCTTGCATGTGGAGGTGGATTTTAATTAATCCACTCTCTTTAAATGACATATCTTTGTATTCTCCCCTTATCAAATGAAACATTATGGGTGATTGATCATATGGGCCTTCAAAAAATGATTTATTTCAAACTTTTATATTTGCTAATTTGTATAAAGAAAGGGTTCTTAGCCCAAATCAAGTTAAATTCATTCTAAGCCTACTACTTTATATTTGATCATATGAGCTTCAAAATGATTTATTTTAGCTTTATGTTATGATTTGCCACACAAAGAAAGGGTTCTTGCTAAATCAAATTTTAAATTTATTTTAGGCCATATAGTTCAAAATGATTTATTTCAGCCCTTTATGTTTATTGATTTGCCACATAAAGAAAGGGTTCTTAGCCCAAATCAAGTGCCTAAATTCATTCTAGACCCATATGAGTTTCAAAATGATTCATTTCAGCCCTTTTATGTTTGCTGATTTATCATATGGGAATTTTGGCCCAAAACAAATACTTCTATTTTGGATCAACCTACATTTGACAAATAGGCTTCCAACATAATTTATTTCAGCTCATATCCTTTGATTTGTGACATAAAGGGTTTTTTTGCTCAAGATGTTACATCGGTTTGGTCTTGGATGGGTCAAAGTTAAAACCTAAAATCAGATCAAATTAAATGCTATTCAAGTCAAATACAAAATGAGATGTTATATCGGTTTGGTCTTGGGGTCGTTAACAAAATCTAAAATCTTATCAAAACTCATTCTTGCATTACAATCAAGTCAAATACAAAATGATATTACATATCCCGGTTTGGTCTTGGGTAGATTAAAACCAAAATGTTATATTGAAACCTAAACTTGCAAATTGAACCTACATTTCAACTAGACATTTAATGTTATACAACATTTTAAAGAAACGAACTTGTATGTATGTTGAAGTATCAAGGGACATGTCAAGTTAGGTATAAACATAAAGAAACAGAAACATATCCCGATTTGGTCAGGTCATTAAAACAAAAATCAAAATTCAACATATAAAACTCCAACAGACATTAATGTCCATACAATTAAAAGAAATTGCATGTTGGAGTAATTACTATGTCAAATACAAAAGAACAGTCTTACTTAGGTTTGGTCTTGAGGGTCAGTGATAAAAAATATGATATTATAAGAATTTCAAATTAATAATATAAAGCTAATACGTCATATAATACAATATGAATCAATGACTTCAAATTCAAATCCTGAATAAAAGTCTGAAATCTATTTCCCAGAGTGGACAAGATTTTGAAGGATTATACTTCTTGAGAATGAATTATTGATCCTCTGAAAATCGGTGAGAATAGACAGTCTATCAATTGATATTAACCTAGGATCGAGAAGGGTAATTATAATTACAATTTCAATGATAAATGATCATATATCCAAATCAAATCAATCATAAAATGATCAAAATTCGAAAATAACAAAAATATAAATAAAAATGAAATTAATTATTTAAAATAATAATAAATAAATAAATCCACCCTCCATGTTTGATCTTGGGTGACAAATTAAGAAATTTTGCTCACAAGAGATGTCAAATTAAATACTTCCTCAAATATTACAGGGCGTGGCGTGTCCTCGTGTGGTTTTTGCGATATGGCACCACATAAATGGCGGTTATGACCCAAGCCCTCGGCGTGGTTCGCGTTATGGCCAAAATTATATGGTCACGCGGCCATTATGTTCCCGGCTTTGCTCTTTTGGTATGAAATGTAGAATGTATTTGGTTGGGCAAAAAACCTATGTTAGCTAAGGTGACTTATATTTGTCTAGACAAACTCCACCCAGTCAAGGACACATTGGGCGATGTAACCCGTGTGTGTGACAAGGATTCTTGAGGTTGGGTGACAACCTCCTCGACTAAGCGGACCGGGGACGCGATGGCCGGAGACGGCGGAACCATGGGATCTAGATCGGTCGCGTCATCGTTCCCCACAAAAGTTTTAAATTAAAATAATAAATTTCATAAGTTCTAAACTCCACTCACTTTGATTATATACTCATTCTTTAACGATTCATTGACTAGCCTTGCGAAAGTGCTCTCTTAGTATTGGGAGTAATTAACTATAGGGGCTTTGCTTTAGGAAACGAAACCAGATATAAAAAATTTTCACCAAATGAGAACGAAATCTCTGGGTAGTGTCTTATCTACTATTCATCTGCTTTCTGAAATTATCACCGACACTTAAATGACTCTTTTCTTTTTTAGAAAGAGGTGGTGAATTTTGGATCCCACATTCGGCGACTTCTGGGGAAAGGTTTCTCTTTCCATCTTTGGCTAGTCAAATCTAAGTTATAATTGCGGTGGGTATAAAAAAATGAAATGAAAATGAAATGATAAGTTAAACTTGACAACTTAAAGTTTTCTAAATAAAATCTTAAGTCATTTGAGATTTTATTTAGTGCATGCTTTAGTATGTTTTCTTATCACACCTATTTTTTAGTAAAGTGATAGTGCAGTTATTTTTAATTGCTAATTTTTATCTTTAAACTCCAGAATGGCATTACAAAACACAGCTGTCACTGTTACTCTCGGCAGTGGCGCTAACATCCATTTGGCCCATCATCAATCTTTGGAAGCAGGCTACCATCCAATTTGATAGCGTTGACTTCCCGCTATTGAATGACAAGTAGCCTCAACTTGAAGTGCAAACTCATCCCCGCATGTCATGCGAATCTCTAAAAGGCCCGCTAAAGCGTGACCCTACTCTGTAGGGTCACTTTAAAAAAACAATCAGTCTTTGAGAGGCTCGGCCCAGGAGACACCAATCATGAAGAGGGTTGTTCTTGGGAGGGCGGTCTCTTTGTCCCTCGAATAATGCAATCCCGGTGAACCATTAGCCGAGGCAAGATGAAGCTTCTTCAGGAAGCAAGCTTGGCGAGACAACGAAGAAAGAGAAATCTTGTGCGTGCTCAACACTTCTTGCCCGTGTACCAACGCACAATAGCGTGGAACCCGGTGAGTGTTCCCACCTGTCGGTTTGATAACCTTAAGTGGGTTAACCCTCTTTCTGACTCAAGCTCATACGGACCCCGGCGTCGGTTCCGACTCCTCCGAGGAAAACGGCTATATCACGCGAGTGCATCGGGTTCTCTAGTTGCCAAGGAGAAGGGTGATGAAAATACCAAGTCTATTATCGAGGATCTTGGGGCTCCTCAGAGACCTCATCCAACTCAAATGCCGGGCGCCGACCAATCCATGTCCCACACGGTGAATATCGGGTGTGACACTTGGACCGCGTGTCCAAGAATCCACCGCCGAAAGGTCCCGGTGGAAAGGTAAGCAGATATGGAGGCCTAGGCCTCAAAAAGAAATTGCTTTAGAGCAAAGGCATGTTGTGACATCTGGTGTGAATTCGAGATCGCCCAACTCAAATCTACCGATGGGAGCCTAAAGAGGGCCCCAATGATAAAGGATATGATAGTAGACACCTTGGAGAATCCTCCAGGGATCAGGTCATCAATCTCCATCCCATCAAGAGGAGGTTAAATCGAAGCCCTCTAGCGAAGAAATTTCAATTCCACACTTGGAATCGGAAGTCCATTGGAGACGCCGATCTGAAATTCATGTCCAAGAGGATGAAGAAGTAGAGGAGGATGCAACGACTATTGAAGTGGTGTATATGGTACAACAAGTTGGTGAGCCATCCAGTTTATGCCAATATCAACATAGGTGTCAGATTACCTCCCCTCAGAAGAATAACAATATTCAAATAGAGGAAGCATCCTCACGAGTCTTGAGGAGAGGAACAACAAGAAGGAAGAAGAAAGGGAAGAAAATCTCATCTTAGATACTACCACTTTGGGCAGAGATAAATTCAGTCGAGATGAAAGCCAAAGAAAAGAAATCGGTTGAATATAAAATGAGAAATGATGATCTGAATGATTGCGATGATGCGATTAACAAAGAAATATTGCGGTAGGTCAACACACAAATAATCATCAAGCCTCTAGCAACGATAATCCTCCAATAAATTTGATCTCACATGCTTCAAGGGTCCAAATTGAGCACGAGCGATTGAAATAAATGAGTCATCGGCAACAGCTTCTCGAATATACAAACTATATGTCGAAGCGACCTCTCAACTTGATATTATCTTGAATGAGAATATCAAAGCTTTGTAAATGTGCGGGGAGAAAAATTAGTAAGCAAAACATATCTGAGTATGATCAAATTCCATAAAGGGATATTCAATGCCAAAGTTTAATCTCTTTGTGAAATGGTAATCCTAAGTAGCATCTAGCCCAATTCAAAGCATCTTGTGGCAACATAGGGGGTAATGATGCATTATTATTTTGCCAATTCATCAATAGTTTAACTTTGTTGCTTTGAATGGTATCTTTGAGTTATCAAATGACCGTCAGACTTTTGCGAACTTGAAAATATGTTAGTTAAAGGTTCAAGATAAAAAGATAACTATTCGATCGCTCTTGAGAAAAGGAAGAAAGACGAGTCAGTAACTAGATATATTACACGTTGGCGAAATATGAGTATGAAATGTGAACAACAATTAGAAGAAGAGCATGCAATTCAATTACTGATGGGCAACATTGATGATAAGATGGCACCTTATCTTTGCATGGCTTCAATTACCACATTTCAAGAGCTACTTGATAGGGTGGCTAAATTTGAGAAATTAAATTTTTCAGCTCAGATGACAAGATAAATCAAAAGAGCAAAAGCTCAGACCAAAGAAAGGTGAAACACATTTCACCTCATATAAGAAGGATCTGAATTAGCGGTTAGTATAACATGGACAAAGAAAGGCTATTTATCTATCAAGAAAAACCAAGGCAGTCATTCAGTCCTGCTCCACAATCAAGCTCATACTTGGAGGTAATGATGTACCTCGGTGCTTTAGTGAAGGCGGCGACCAAAACAAACAAAGGCGAATGACTCAATGGCCCAGACCTAAAAGAAAAGTTGAACAAGAGTATTCTTTTAAGAGGAAAGTGTGGCCAAATTGTTTAAACATGCACTCAAAGTAGGTCTCCAACTACGAGTGTAAAAGACTGAAGAGGCTGACAAGAGATAATCTAACTCTTGTCCATATCATGGTGCTGGCCATCTGTTGAAGATTGTTACATATTCAAGATTGGCTAGAAGCGAAAATATAGAAATGGAGAATTCACATTATCGGAGTGTATTGGTGCGTCAGAAAGAATCCACCAGTAATCACCTCATCTCGATACTATCAAGCGGCGATAAAGGCAAAAAGCGGTCGATGATGAAGGATGGCGGTCGATCTAAAAAGGCGTAAAATGTTGAAACAATTGGAAGGCGTTAATGGAAATCACCACTTGAGCCCATACTTGAGTTGAGACAAAACCTAAGTTATGGGAAGGCTAGTTCATCATGAAGATAGCTTAATACCGCAAGGGAAGGCTAAGAAACACAAAACGAAAAATAAATTAAATAAAAAAAAGAAGGTAGTAGCAAAATGTTACCACTACTATTGATGGTCGTAATGTAACAGAAAAGATCATAATATGGAAAGATTATATCTGATCAAAAGGCGACCTATCAGCCAATTCATTATAAATCTTGGATCAATGATGAAGCAAGGGAAGAAGTCAAGAACTTCCTGAGTCTTGCTTGATGATGCATGAGGTTGACAGAAGCTTAGAGGAACTCTGTTTCCCAGATGAAGATGAACCAGAGCTCACCATATTAACAAACATGAAAAATATAAAACTGGACAGTGATTCTGAATCTTCTAGTCTATCATTAGGCGGGCAAGCGGTCTTTGAGCAAGCGAGTTATCAAGATTTAGATGCAAATGAAGTAGCTCAAATGCAGGTTGAGAAGTGGTCTGCTACCATCCAACAGAGGAAAGAGCCAATGAATAAAGATAAAGGAAAAGAAATTGAAGTCAATGAAAGAGTTATCCCTAAGGATTCAAATAAGAAGCCTTCATCAAAGGATCGACTACAATATTCTATCCCATCTAAAATTCAGTAGCTTAGTGTATCTGAAGCACTTCTAATGTCAAGATCTCCATAACACCTTAATTGAAGCTCTCAAAGAGCGGAAAGTTGAAGCATATTTTGTCACGGCTAACGGACCTTGCATGTTCAAGAGCCTCCAACCATCACATTTTAGGAAGATGATCTAATGCTGGACTGAGCACAATAAACCCTCTGTATGTTACGGTGAAAGTGATGAAATTATAATACGCGGATCTTAATTGATCCGGTTCCTCCTGAATCTTATGAACTTGAGAACTCTTAGATGGCTATCTCTAGATGTACAACATCCGGGATGAGATAAAGTCATGGTTCAAGGTTTCAATGAAGGAAGAGAAAACTATCGGGTCATTCGTCCTTCCTCTTAAATTTGGAGACCTCTACCAAGCTAAATTTCATGTGATCGATCACGATACTTCATTGAGCCCTTCTAGGTGGACCATGGCTTCATAAGTATGGCATTGTCCCATCTACATTGCATCAATGTATGAAATATACAAAGGATGGAGAAGAATGCCAAATTTGGGTGACATGCAACCTTTTATGAAATGAAGATTTATCAAGATGCCGCTTATTTCCTTCCAGGAATCAAAGCTAACAAACAACTAACAAATCGCATCTACTTCAAAACCCATAAAAGAACAAGTTAAGAAGAAGGAGAATATAAATGAATAAAGGAAAAGTTGTTCCAAATATTCCTAGGGATATAAAACAGTCCAAAATCAATAACATTGTCCCCTCATCTAGGTGATCTTGAAGAAGAAGAAGATGAATGTGTTCCTTCTAAATCCAAAGGTCGCATGACTCTTGAGTAAAGCTCGAAGAAGAACATTTTGACTCGACATGAGTTTGAATCGCTTGAAGGTAAGGTGCAATGCACCTACTTTAAAATAATCATAGATCCATCGGAGACTACACGTAGTCACTCCTATCCTCCTCAACATTTTAAAGAAATCACCCTCGAGAAACTCACAAAGTCGAGAACCGGTGACCTTCTATGTACCTCCTCTCCGAAAGCACGCGAAGCCTATTTTATAACCGAGGTGTCAAGAACATCCTGATTAGGTAATGCAGTTATCTGAAAAGAAAGAAGCTATACCCACAAGGATACCAAAATATTACTCTCCAAAGATGCAAAACCTAATGCGCAAGCATGGGGTCCATGCTAGAGCAAGTAAGCAAAGGACTAAGCTCTTTGAAATGATGTGTACCCAAAAGGTTCTCAAACAATTGGTAAGAGAAATAAACACACTACCAAAGGCCTTGGTTTCATCCAAGATAATGATCCACAAGAATATACCTGTTACGCTATAACAGGAATAGAAGTTGAGAGTGATGATGAGGATGAAAATTTCATTCTTAATGTTAGCCTCACAAATAATGAAGAAGTAGAAACCATACCGTAAGATGAATGAAATTATATGCTTATATCACTTTATTTCTTTCCTAGCATGCTAAATGTTGTGTGCCATATGAAAATTATGCATCCATGTCTTTTTAAAAATAAATTAAGATGAAATGTTTCCTTTATGCCAAATTACATATTTCGCTAAAGTGAGAATATGAATGGATATTATCACAACTAAATTAAAAATTATTTTTAAAACTTATAAATCAAACATTACAAATGAAAGGTAAGCTACTTATAATTATTTCTAAGCTTACATGTGAGTATAACATAAGATGTGCATTATGTGACTTTCCTTCTATTCTCTTTTTAACACAGTTGTGAATAGAATTTGTAAAGTGTATAGTTCATTTGAAAAGGACACAACACTTGCTTAAATCCATTCCTATTCATTCCTATGTTATCATTTAAGAGGGACCTTCACATTTGCACATATAAATTAAACAATCAAAATCAAACAAACAAACAAACATAAAATTTTTTGCATGACTCTTTTTCCATTCATTTCTTTTTGAATAAGCACATGTATCTAAGAAAAGTGGTATATTTAGTTAATCTTAAAATGGCTCCCTACTACTTATGTCTTCCATACATGTAATTGTGCATTTGATTAATGGATAAAAGAATCCCTCATTCATGTATACATAAAACATTCCAAATTTCCTTAACCAATATCACTTAGCATTCATCATTAAGGTGTGCTAAATATTTTTATTTGCATGTATAAATATGCTTAGGATTCATCCATATGTATGTTACACATGTTGGAAAGAAATAAAGTGGTGTGTGCTTTGTGATAGTAATTCACTTTAGTTAATCTTAAAATGCCTTTCTTATTTGAATATGTTTGTTTAGGGAAAATCTAAACTCAAGATTAATTAAAACACAAAATAAAATATTCACTAATAAAAAAATAATAATTAATCTACTTTAGAAATTACTTAAGGTAGGGAGGAAAGAGAATTAATTTTCTCTTTCCCTCTCTTTACAACTTTTAGTAATTAATTGTAGGTTCATTCAAATCAAAATAAATCATCAAATAAAATCAACCAAATCAACCAAATCAACCAAATCACTTAAATGAAATCACCCTCTAAGTTGAATCTTTTGACACTTAGAAAATATAAACCTTAAAGCCTAACTAATACATGCCACACAAGCCTTAAATGGCACACATATATGGCTAAGTCACCATTTCTAGTCCTATGTTAGGGCAGTGCATTGTTTGATGTTTGCTTTTATTTTGTGATGTGATATTTTAGTCTAGATGTTAGGTGTATGTATGAGACCGAATGGTAGGGATCTTAGCCTAATTCATTGTCTTCTACAGGGATTGTGCTGGGGCGTTGTAATAAAAAATATAAATGCTTTTCTATGGTTTGCTTTAACCCTAAGCATAATCCAAAATAGGTCAGGTGGACTTGGTTACCCATGTATGAGATTCTAAGTCCAATTTATTCATATACATGCTTGGGATTGTGTGGTTTATCTAGCTAATTTCTATTTTATAGGTTTTAGTATATTTACTTTTCCCATTTTCATGTAATTTTGCAATTAAGATTTGGAATGATTATTATTGAGGATTAAGATGAACATTGGTCATAAGACTATGTCTTATGTACCATGTGAAGCCTTTGGAGTAACCACATTCTAACCAACTAAAGAAGAAAAAAGAAAGAAGAAAGAAGAATGAAGAATGAAGACCCCTATAACATGAATTCCTTCTTGATTGTAATTAATTTATTTGCAATACGGGTTGTATAAGGGTAGACCTCAACTACCCAATTTATTTTCAGGTTTGTGCAGTGGATCCTGACCATAAAAGGCCTCTTATTCTTTTGCACTAGCTTTATAAATTGTTTGATGTTTGTTTATCTTGTGCATTAAGATGGCTTATTTTTCTAGTTTCTTCCTTGCTTTGATGAATGGCTTGTATGCGATTGGTCTCTTAAGAAAAAGTAAATTTTCTATCTAATTAATCAACTAAAAACTAAAAGTTAACAATCATAATCTCACCTAAAGCCTATCTTATAAACCAAGATAAAAGATTTTGCAACCCCTCAGCTGGATGTTGTGTGTTTTCACATCATGCATAAAAAGCATCTTGTTTCACTCTTATTATGGAGGGCTTCCACCTTTGTCATGGAACTTTGCTTGACCTTTGAGAGTCATGGTGGAAACACACCTCCTTTTCTTATTGATTTTGGCCCATAATCTAATTTCTCATGCATTAGGCATATGAATCCTAAAGCTTGTCTCAAATGAATTATCTAAAAATGGAAATAAAACATAACAAAGATTTGCATTATATTTAAGTCATTAATCATACCTTACATGATCTAGTTTTTTAAGGAGTGTGTTCATGGACTTAGTCATTTTCTAAATAAATAATAGCTTAGTTATCTCGCAAAATCATATGACTTTCCTACATGCATTTAAAATTGTAGAAGGAGTTAGTTGGACCACCCCTGTGATTGTAAGTCAAATGCGTGGTTTATCCTCTGGAGGTAAACCAAATACTCATTTTCATTTTAGATTTAGGTCATGCCTTGGCCCTCGCCAAAGCTCCCTAGATTTAGGTTCTGAGGTTGCCACTTCCCTTTGCGGGCTACAAGCATAAATCCACGCTCTTAAGCATTCCCATGATCTTGTGTCATGGAATTATAAGCCCTAGATTTCTAATAAAA
Source organism: Cymbidium sinense (assembly GCA_021442155.1). NCBI lineage: Eukaryota > Viridiplantae > Streptophyta > Magnoliopsida > Asparagales > Orchidaceae > Cymbidium > Cymbidium sinense. The sequence goes on from CM038215.1 coordinate 105,105,572, forward strand.
ATTCAACTCAAATAAATAAATCACCTTAATTTTAGAAATATAAAGCCAAATCATAGGATAGTTTGGGATGCTTACTAGCTTCCTAGTGTCATAAGCATTCCCTACTTATCTTCCATTGGTTTCGATATTAACTCCCTCCTCTTAATCAATCCCACTTGATCTTCTGAAAATAAACCAATTGATTGATAGTCCTATCTTTGAAATCTTTAGAGTCAATGATAATTTACCTGAATCAAGAGTATTCTTAAGGAATTCCATTCCTTATGATGTAATTAATTATGGGGGATTGCCTCCATAGGGAACTTAACGAACCCGATTTAAAGTAAACCCTACTTTACTTTTCCATGTAAAGTAGGGAAAGAATCTCTGGTACATCCGAAGACCCATAGTCCTTAAGAGTCCTTATTAAGGTCATTAGGTTCATTGTAAGATGGTGACTTCTATCTCTCGAGATAGTACATCATTCCTCAATATCTACCTGATCACCCTAATAAGAACATCTGCAGATATGTGTGGTGTCCAACACAAGAAGTGTTTGTTTTATTTTTGGTTCTTCATTTATTTCTTTCTCTCTAAAAAAGATTAGATGAATAATTGAAAATAATTCACCACAGATTTATATGGCGACTCTACTGGGGATGGTTCCTCCCTCTATCTTTGAGAAATGATCATTATCTCCAAGTATCGACAGTGGGTTTGTATTTTATGTGAATCTGAGACTATCCTTCTTTTCTGTTGGAATTTAGTTTATTTCGTCCTTAAGCTAAGCTAGCCAACATCCTTTAGGTTTTAGGACCTCACTCCATGTAAGTCTTAAAACTTCTATTGGGTTGCCCCGATAGGTGAAAATAAAAATCTAATAAAAAAGAAATAATTGAAGACTTCATTCTTACCATTTCTATGATAAGGTAAGGTTAAAAAAATAAAGAAAATAAATATTTTACAAAAAATATCAATATTCAAAAAGCAGTTTTTCAAAATGCACATAATAAAGTGTTCGCACAATAATTTTCTTAAATCACCCTCATCTAACAATCTTCATGATTATTATATGTTGGATATCCTCATTCAATTTATAGAATGAAGATTTTATTTTCCAAAACAAAATCAACAATCACATTTTCAAAAATAAAATCAATGAACACATTTTCAAAAATAAAATCAACATACATCTTTTCAAAATTCAAAATTAACAATCATCTTTTTAAAATTCAAACATAGTTGGATCCTTAATTTAGCATACCCAAATTTGCTAAGTGATGATCCTCTTTTTTAAAATAAAAAATTAAACAACATTTGGATCTTTCATTTAGCATACTCAAATTTGCTAAGTGAATATCCTCTTTTTCAAAAATTAAAATCAAAATCAAAAATAAAAAACAATATTTGGATCTTTCATTTAGTATACCCAAATTTGCTAAGTAAAAATCCTCTTTTCAAAAATCAAAAACAACATTTGAATTTTTTTTGCATACCTAAATTTGCTAAGAATCCTCTTTTGCAAAATCATCAAAAATAAAACACATTAGAATTATTTACTTAGCATACCCAAATTTACTAAGTAAAGATCCACTTTTCAAAAAATAATGAAACACTTAGATTCTTCATTTAGCATACTCAAATTTGGTAAGTGAAGATTTCATTTCCAGTTTCACAAATGATTCACAAACAAGCAAACAAAAGAAGAAAATTATTTTCAAACACCTCACCTAGCATACCCAAATTTGCTAAGTGAGTAAATTCCAAAATCAGAAGTCAAAATAAAATCAATTGACCCTTTACTTTAACATACTCTAATTTGTTAAATGAAGGGTCCCCAAATAATTAAAAATCAAACTCAAATATGAACCTATGGAAGCATCAAACTCCAAAAATCTTTGAACCCATTTTTAACATACACAAATTTATTGAAAATGGATTCTATATTCAAAAATCTCCTTTCTAATCAATTCAAAAATCTCTATTCCAAATTCATTTGAGCCCCACTTAACACTTTCAGGTTGTTAAGTGTGGGTTCAAATTCTAAATCAAAATTAAAAAATCAACAAAAAAAAAAAAATTTGATTCAAACTTATTTTTCAACATATATTTTCCAATTTTAGTCGCCGTCAGTTAGTTTAATTTTAAATGGCAGCATAGTAGCATGTCTTTACATTTCCTTTCGGGTTGGACTTGGCTTTGGATCGGGCTAGCATCCTGCAGTCTGACTTCGCCCACCTCATCCACTTTGGCTGAGGCTTTGAGGGGGCTAGGATCATATATGAGGAGACCACCCTCACAATAGTCAGTAGGAGCATGGTGACCGGGCAGAAGCTGGTCATCTAGGTTGAGTTACCATCTGATTTAGAGATCCCTTTGTTGAAGAGGTAGGCTGTGACAGTTCTCACAGTAGTAACAGTTATAGCACCGGTGCGCCTGGTTGTTCCCCTTGCTGCTCAGTACAGGATAGCACCGATTCATTGGCTCCCTCAAAGGAGAAGGCTCCCGTGATTTTTGGGATTGTCTCCTCTGCCTTTGAGATTGGGTCTGGTTCCCATACTACTTTGCCTACTAGGACTCAGCATCGAAACAAGAACCGCATGATCAAGCTTTAGCATACCACAGATAGTGGAGTTGGAGGCGCCGTGTGGAGGAGTTACCTAGGGTAGTGTCTCCTCTTATTAACAAGTTCCACCCTCTCTCTGGATCTGATAGAGAGGATGTTGGGATTTAGTTTCACCACCCAGCTCATTCATTTGAGGCTCTTATCGTGAGAGGAGGAGTATGCCTTTAGATCAATTTTGCATCAAGTAGGAAGATCCTACGGATGATCAAAATCTAGAGCTCAGTTCAATTTGAGATCAATTATCTCCCATAGTGTGGGCAGGCACATTAGATAGGAGAGGGCCAGGGAGGCCCATACATCAGCACATATCACTAGTTGAGAGAGGCAAAGGTACAGTAGGCAGTCAGCTCCTTCAGCCCTCATGAACTTTCTCGATTGATGCACTACCCACATCGATCATACTGATAGCATCCTACTGATAGGTACTACCCATCACAAGAGAGAAGCTCCTATTCATAGAGAGTCAGTGGTGCCTCCACCACACCGCTCTACTCCACACCCACCATCTTTGGTACATGTTCAATCATCTACTATTCCAGCATAGGCCATGAAGGCTACATCCAAGGAGAAGAGAGCCCCAATGGTGATCTGCTACTTCCAAGAGATTCCATTCCATCTACATTGCCTACTGTGGTGAGGCCGAGCTCTTCTACTAGACCTTCTGCCTCAGTTGTGGTGAAGAAGAAATGGTGACCACAGAGCATAGTAGTTGTTCCATCACCACCACCACTGTAGCAGGCTTTGGAGATTGCACTAGTAGAGGAAGGAGGAGACAATTCAGTCATCCCCATGGCCATGGATTCTCCTAGGTGTACTACTCCATCCAGATTCAGTGATAGCCAGGAGCATCTTTCTTTTAGTGAGCATAGCCCTCATAGGGTTAGCTCTCCAATAGCAGTAGAGGTTAGATGTCTATCTATTCATGACTATGATCCTACTGTTAGTCAGCCTCGTTCTTTTATATCTATTCAATTAGATCAATCCCTAGATGACATTGTGGCACAATATCAAGTGGAGAAGAAGGAGATCTTAGGATATGCCTAGTCTGATTTAGAGGATGAAAAGGTTAGTTTTGATCATAATGAAGATAATCTGTTAAAGGATTTAGCGGGGGTACAAATGGTAGACACATGGGTTCCCTCCTTTATGATCGACAGACTTTGGAAGGTGATGCAAAGGTGATGACACTACTTACAACCAACACCTGCAACTTAAAGCAAAGGATGAACAAATAGATAGGATGGGAAAGAAGCTTGAGGATTTGCTAGCAATAGTCTTGGCACTTTAGAACCAAGCCTCGACAGTGCATCCTACTATTCACTAGAGTTGCATGTCTTGGATCCAAGTCTCTACCTCAGTAAGGCACCGCCTTGTATAGAAAGTTAGTGGATAGTACCTCTGTATAGAAAAAGGACATTAAAACCATGGTTGAGCATTAAGTCTGAGAAGCGTTGGCTCAAGCTTGAGGAGGATCATAGGTTCCAAAGAGTAGACCATACCTAGATGAATTCGATGCCATCCAATATCCTAACGGTTTCATGCTGCCTTCTTTTAAGAGCTTTGATGGCAGTGGGAACCAAAGGCATCACATTACACACTTCAGAGCCAGCTGTTGCAATACTGGTGGCAGTGATGCATTACTCTTCAGACTTTTTATCAATAGCTTAGCAGGCATAGCCTTCGATTGGTACGCTGAACTTCTCAACAATTCAGTAAAAATTTTTACTGAGTTGGAGTAACTCTTCATTAAGAGGTTTGCTGGAGCTCGATAAGGGGTGACTATAGGCGATCTCATTTTGGCTCAACAACACCCTAGTAAGTCCCTCATTGATTATATTTATAGATGGCATAATTTGAGTATGAAATGCAAACATCAGCTGTCTGAACAACACATCATTGAAATTCTGCTGAAGAATATTCTTGGCCTGGTTGCTTTCATGCTCAAAGGTTTTACCATCAAGATATTTGAGAAGCTAATCAACAAGGTGGCTAGATTACAAGGAGAAGCCAAATAGTTGCCTTTTTTGGATCAATCAACAAAGTTGAAGCCACAAAAATATTATGAGAAGAAGCTAAGGGAAGTGATAGAAGTAGATAAAGGGAAGCAGCTGGCCAGAGAGTAGTATGAGAGACTTTGAGCTCCACAACCATCACTTCCGCCTCCTCTACAACCACCGAGGCCATCCTACTAGCCACCATAGTAGGCTCCATGGCCTTTGCTGCCTCCTCCTCAACCATATCCATAGCAGTAGTGGTACACATACCTGCTAATAGGTAGCTACGATCCACCTACTCCTATGGATAAACTAAATAAACCATATTCATTTAAGAGGGAGGTAATCAAGAAATCTTTAAGAATTGCTTAAAGAAACCTAATTTTTAGTTACTCAAACCTTGAAGGCCAGAGGAAGTGGGCAAAAGCAATAATCTTAACTTTTGTCCCTACCATCGCATGCTAGGTCACATTTTGGAGGATTGCTTTACATTCAAGGACTGGCTTGAGCATACCTTCAAGATAGACACCATAGTTATGCCAAAGGAATACCTTGTGGAATAAACCATCTAGTCATTAGGGTAACCTTGGGGAGCAATACGTAACTGAACCCAAAACCAAAAAGGTTGGGATATCTCATTATCGAACCTCTAAGAAGATTGTGTCCAAAATCAAGAAACTTTCCTTGCGGTGCAGGCTCTAACCTCCATCATCAGGAAGGTTTGCAAGTTTTCTGGGACAACTTAAGGAAAGGAGGAGCTCCATCTGCACAGGATAGCCAAGTGGTGTAACCAGATGGTCAGCTCCAGTCCATAGTTGCTACTACATCAATGACCACCTCTACTTCAGCTCTTCTCTTCTAGTAGACATCTTGTATGATGAGGGGCATCAAATCCCCCCCCACTTACTTTACTAGATTTCTTATGTACCTCCTTCAAAATCCAAGAAATTAATAAAGCTAGTTTGAATTACATCGTGTCACTTAATGGGTTATCTAATTCTACTCTTAAAACTCATAGTCTAAATACAATTATAATAACTCTAATCTTCCTCTTTCATTCAGTTAGACTTTCCTTCTCTACTATAGCTCACCTCTTGAGATATACTTGGAATCTTATAGGGTTCCCATAGGAGAAGCTATAGGTGAGTCGATGTAGAACCTAACCTACCATAAGAGATCACCAAGTCAACCTCCATGGTGCAAGGTTACCTTCACCTCAAGATAAGTTGAAAACAAGTCATTGGTTTAGATGATCGAAGTCCCTCCATAGGATGCTCCACCCTTGGATATGCTTCTAGAGAGGATCAACCCAAAGTGGGTTACAATTTTCTCTCTCACCTGAGAAAGTTTCCATCTAAGTTAAGCATATATGATGCCGTTATCTTATCAAAAGAGATGAGGGAATCATTAATCAAGGCTCTCCTTGATCTAGATATATGCTTGGCTCAGCTGACTGCTATTGGAGAGGAGGCACATTATTCTAGAGAAGCCCAAACAGACACTTTCATAGATGAAGACCTTCTTTTGGGAGACATAGAGCACAACCGTCCCTTCTATATTACAGTGGACATGGGAAGATTGACTCTAGGTCTTGTTGATCTAGGTGCATCGGTGAGCATTAAGAGTCTAAAGACCCTTGCCTATTTGAGGATCGACACCTCCACACTTTGAGGAGATCGAATGATGTTGAGAAGATTCGATGAGCAAGGAGAGAGGGCTTTAGGTTCCATAGTGTTACCTTTCTAGATAGGTAATGGAAGACTGAAGCCAAGTTCTATATCATTGATTCGAATACTTCATTCACAACTTTGCTCGGTAGGCCTTGGATACATCAGAATAAGATGATTCCATCTTCCCTTTGCTAGTGCATCAAGTTCAGAAAGGATGGAACTGAATACTATGTTAAAGGAGATGAAAAGCTATTTTCAATCAAAGAGGTTGAATATATGAGGATACGACCTACTATCTTCCTCAAAACACCTTTTTTCATAAACTTGGTTAAAATTCAAAAGAAAAGAAAAAAAATGAAAAATAAAAACAAGTGAACAAAGGATATCAAGAAGAATTAGAGCGCATATCACATTATTCCAAGTTCATTCCATCATATGGACATGTGGGTAGGATGACTCACCCTCCAGGCGGTAGAGGAAAAATAAATGAGTTGGCAGATATGGGTTATGTTCGTTCATAGGAGTACCCTATTATTCACATAGACTTGGAATTTAGTTTGGAGGATGAGTCTCATGTGATTACCATACCAACCCCTCTCGGGTTTCATTGGAGGTGACACTCAAGCCGGGATGAAGACCAGCCTCAAGCAAAATATATTTGAATCAAATTTATGTGAAACTATCGAGGTTAGGAACCTTAGCTCTAACCTCACTTTCATCCCAAAAGCTTAAGGTTTAGTAGTTAAGCCCCATGTCTTCATGGATGCGAAGTCGAAGAGATTCTTATTGGGATCATCATCCTCAAGTCCAAAATGATGTAGGACTTGAGGATAATTCAAATAAAGAATTAATGGAATTGCCTTTTGATTGGTACTCACCTTGTGTTCTTAATCTTGCAAAGAAGGGTTTGATTCCTTATACATGGTCTAAGCATAAAATACTTTGAGAAGGTGTGACAATAAAATGGGATGCATGCATTAAGATTCGGTCGATGGGATGGGATGATTCTTGCTCAGGTCACCAATCATTTTGGATCGATAGGTTCTTCTCCAACCACTAACTCTTGAGGTGTGTTTTGAAACTTTAGATGATCCAAATGATCTTCAAATCAATTACCTTGCCATAATTTGAAGAAGAAATTCAGTCAATATTTGACAAGTTTAAAGAAATCAACCTTGGGATATAAGGGAATCCATGCCTGACATACATTAGTTTGTTGCTGAATGAAGAAGAAATTGATGACTTAGTTATGCTATTAACTAAGTTTAAGGACTACTTTGCATAGATTTGTGAAGAGATTCTCAAATTATCTCTTGATGTAGTAGTGCATAAACTAGCAATAGATCTCAATGCTAACCCTATCAAGCAAGCTCCTAGACACATGCGATTAGAAATCAAACAATATGCCATTATTGAAGTCAAGAAACTGATCGATGCTGGTTTCATCATGAAAGAAAAATACCCTACCTGGTTAGCCAGTGTCGTTCCAGTTAAGAATTAGAATGGCCAAATTCACATATGCATCAATTTGAGATTTAAATAAGGCATGTATGGATGAGTTTCTCTTCTTACACCAACTAATGGTGGACATCGCCTCATCTCATGCAATATTATCCTTTATGGATGGGACATTTGACTATAACCAAATCGATATGGCCACTGAGGATTAAAGAAACACTACTTTTGAACATCAAAATATTATAAGGTCATGCCATTTGGCCTTAAAAATCTAGTGCTACCCAGCCATGACTTAGATCTTTAACAAACTCACTCATCATCAAGTTGAATGCTATATTGACAATCTAGTAGTTAAAAGTAAAGAAAAAAATGATCATCTCTTTGACTTGAGAGTACTTTTTGAATGGTTAAGGCAATTTAACCTCAAAATGAATCCCCAAAGTGTGCATTCAAAGTAGCTTGGAAATTCCTTGGGTTTGTTGTCCGAAATAAATCCGAAAAGATCAAAGCTATCTTAGAAATACCACCTCCTAAAAGTTTAACTCAACTCAGATCTTTCCAAGGGAGGTTGGCATATCTAAGATGCTTTATCTCCAACCTATCAGGAAGATGCAAGCCATTTTCAACACTTGTCAAAAAGGACGTATAGTTTAAGTGGGATGATAAGTGTCAGCATTCCTTTGAAGATATCAAACAGTATTTGGTGAAGCTGCTAGTTCTAACAGCACCTATCCTAGATAGGCCACTCATCCTCTACACTGCTGCATTAGATGACTCCCTCGGTGCTTTGTTGGCCCAAGCCAATGATGAAGGGAAGGAGAGTGCTTTCTACTACCTCAGCTGTCATCTAATTCTTTCGCGAACTACCCACCTATTGAAACATTGCCTAGCTTTAATCTTTGCTTCCCAAAAGCTATGACACTATGCTTTCTCATAATGAACTTGATTTCTAGAACTAATCCATTGTGTACCTCATGACATGCATGTTATCTATGACACGTTGGTCCATGATTCTCTCACGTTTTATATCATTTGTACCCCATGCGATGAAAGGACAAGCACTAGCATTTCTTAGTAGCACCCACTTCTTGATTCTCGCAATGATCTCACGATGAAAAAATCATGAACTTAGGAGGTTGACACGATGGGAGATGTATTTTGATGGTGTGGCTTCCTTTCATAAAGAGAAGCACCCATGATCTACTCTTCTAGGAAAGGTAGGGTAGGAATAGTTCTCTTAACTCTAGGCGATGTGATGAGATTCTCATACTATCTCTCCAATCACTATACCAATAATGAAGTTGAGTATGAGGCTTTGATTGTTGATCTAGAGTTAGCCATTACATTTATGTGTCAAGAGCATCGACATCTATGGGGTTCTCAATTGGTCATCAGATTGTGGGTCCTACAAGGTTCTCAAACTTAATCATTACCATGAGTATCATGATTTTTTCAAGTCACCATCTACATGGTTCCTCGGTAGAGAACACAATAATAGATGCTTTGGCCAAACTTTCCAAGAATTATCATGTCAAAATGAGTTCATTCCAATAAGGGTCCAAAACAGACAAGTTCTATCCCTTATTGATGTTGAACTCATCGAGAGACTTTCTCCATTACCTATAAGAATGAGGAGATGGATTAGAGGCAACTGTTTATAGATTACTTGAATATCGGCAAACTACCTCAAGAGAAATCATAAGCCCATCAGGTGAAACAGAGAGCTCTCTCCTATGTTCTCATGGATGGCACCTTGTATTGATGATCTTTCGATCAAATGTGGTTACGCTGTTTGGATAAACATGAAGATCATAAGATCATGACCGAGGTACATTCAAGTATATGTGGAGTGCATCAATCTGGTCTGAAGATGAAAGTAAAGATCAAGATACTAGGATACTACTAGCCTTCAATGATTATAGGCTACATGAACGTGGCAAGGAGATGCCATCAGAGTTAGGTACATAATGTAGTCCTACATCAACCTCCCAACATTTTACACCCTACTTTAGCTTCATGGCTATTTGAGTGTTGGGGTATCGACATTATGGGTCCAATTGATCCTCCTTCTTCCAAGGGGCATCGATTCATTATAGTTTCCACTGATTACTTTTCCAAGTGGGTGGAAGCAATCCCCACTCGGAGAGTCTGCTTGCTTAGTTTTCAGAACCATATCGTATATAGATTTGGGGTGCCTCGATGAATTATATTCGATAATGGTACTGCATTTAAAGCACCAAGATCAATGGCTTCGCCAGAAGACACGGTATAGATTGGAGATACTCTACCATCTACTATCCTAGAGAAAATGGCCTAGCAGAAGCATTCAATAAAACTCTCATCCAGATTCTAAAGAATATGCTCAACGATAACAAACGACAATTGCATAATCAGTTGGTTGAAGTCTTGTGGCCCTACCGCACCACATACAAAACTCCAACTCAATCTACCCCCTTCTCCTTAGTGAATGGGTCTAAAGCCATTCTACCCTTAGAAGTTTAACTCCCATCACTAAGGATAACATTGGGTAGCAAGATCATAATAGAATATAATGCAAAGTTGTGGTTAGAAGAGCTCGAAGGTTTGGAGCAGAGAGGCCTATGGGAGTTCTAGAATCTCGAGTTGTACTAGGCCAAAATGATTCAAGCTCATAACAAGCTGGTCTACCCTAGGGATTTTCAAGTAAGAGAACTTGTATTAGTTTTAATGAGACAAATTATTACCCGTAGAAAGATAGGAGGCAAGTTAGAACCCACTTGTGAAAGCCCTTTTGTCATAGAAATGGTTTACCAAGGACTCTATCGACTTATTGTAAGGGGAACACCGATGCTTCAATTAATGTGCTCTATTTGAAGAAATATTACCCATAAAAATATGTTTGAAATTAATTATCATTAAAAGAACAAAATTTCATTCCAATTCTTCAAAAATCTTCTCTTCATTTGAAGTGTTGTTTATTTTTCTTGCGAATCCATCATGACGTGTTTATGTTAGGTGTGAGAGAACCCAATAGGCATCCTATCCTTCTTTCACAACACGAACACAATCAAACACAATTCCCATGGACAACTATAATGGGTGTGAGCTAACACAAGTGGCATCCTATTCCTTTTAACACAAGCATAAAAAACAAATGCAAACCTTTTATCTCAAGCTATTTTGATGTGGGAGAAAGCCCCCTATGGCACTCACTCATTAGTGCTCTAGGTTGGGTCTACATGCTACCTTGCTAGCTTGTCACCCCAATGGTGGCTTGTTTGGAAGAAGTGGGTCCCCGATATTTCTTCCTAACTTGATGATTGCAAACCAATGAGCGTATTGTTAGCTTGGTAGACTTTACTACCCAGCCAGTAAGCTACCTCATGTCTATTTAAGAGGATGTGAGTCCCCGCACTTTTTTCTTGAACTAACCTCCATGTACTAACTAGGTCGAGTATATTTGAGGCTTAGGATAAGTCCCTTAGAGGCTCTTTTCCTCTTGACTACTTTTGAGTTGATACAAGTACCCCTGGTGGCATTCACTCAATAGTCACACTGAGGTCGGATAGCACATGTCGAGAAGTATCCGACAATCAGTTCCACTTATAGAAAGATGTGAGTCCCCCACTTTCTTCTGGCATTATTGTTACAATGATAGGCACCTTAGGTTGGTTGATGTTTTATATCTTGTGACTCACCCGGTGGATACACCACTCTTAGTAGATGTGAGTCCCCATGCTTTATCCTTGAGTTATCCTCAGAATACCTATGCATATTATCTTCTCTAGGGTTTTGGATCAAGCCCTTAGTTGCCCTTCTCCCTACAGAAACTCTATTTAGATCACATCCTTTGTGACCCCATTTAGACACTACCCGAGTTACTCTTGGATTGGACAGTCCCCCTCTCCACTCATGGTTAGTGAATTTGTTCGGTGTATGAAATTCTCCCTTGGTTCAGTAAATCTAAGATAGGTCTAGATTAATATAAGCTCCTTCTCAGTATGATCTCTCACAAACCAACAGGGTCCATGATAACCATACAAAATAAAAAATACAAAATATTTGCTTTTGGATTAGGAATTCAAGCCCCTAATGACACCCTTTTATCAAGCAGGCATCCTATCTTTTAGGGTGTCGTGAGAACTCCCTAGAATTTCCTTTTTGAGTTGAGATAAGTCCCAGTGTACTCTCTAGTAGTTGCCAGGTTGGGTTCAATCATTTTCCATAAATAGTTACCCAGTGTCATTCCGCTTGGAAGATGTAAGCCTATAATGCATTCTTTCTAGCATGACTATCATAAATCGATGAGCAACCCTAGGTTGGGTTTGATTTATTTCCCAAAGCTATCGATCACCTTAGTGGCCTTTTATAGTGGAAGATGTGAGTCCCCATGCTTTCTTCCCTGAATTGACCATTGCAAACCAAAAGACACTCCTTTGGTTGGATAGTTCTCCCCTTAGTCAGGAAGCTACTCTCTTTGGTTCAGTAAATTTGAGATAGGTCTAGGCTGATATAAGCTCCTTCTCAGTGTGATCCATCACAAACCAACAAAATTCATTAAAAATAATTACAAATGTAATTAATCTTTGACTATCTTTGAGCTGATTTAAGTCCACCAACATTCACTTCATAGTACCTAGGTCGGGTTCGATTTATTGCTCGAGCAATCGATCACCCTAGTGGTTCCTTGATTTGGAAGATATGAGTCCCCATGCTTTCTTCTTAACTTGACCATTGCAAATCGAAAGGCTATCCCTTTGGTTGGCTAGTCCTACTATGTGGTTGGTAGTCTACCCCTTTAGATTGGTAAATCTGTGTTTGACCAAGGCCTATATACCATCATCCATAGATGGGATCCATAAAAATTTAAAAAAATGAAATTATTCTTTGACTATCTTTGAGTTGATTTAAGTCTACACTCACTCAATTTCTAGGTTGGGTTCAATCAGTTACCTTTAATGGATTACCCGTTGATCCCTACTTTGGAGGAGGATGTAAGTCTATTTCTTTCTTCTTCTAGTATATTGTACCAAAATAATCCCTTGTTGGCTAGTCCTACTATGTGGTTGATACACTACCCTTTAGATTATCTGAGTTATCACCACCTACTCTGAGATCTATCAAAACCAACAAGGTCCATCTCAAAATCCAAAAAAAAAAAAAAGATCTGAAACAAATTCAACCCTCCTCTCTCATTGGAGCCAACTAAACAAACAAAATAAATCCCATCAATCTCTCCCAATGGAGTCGAATCAAATAAATCATCTGCTTCTCCTTAGTGAGACAAGTCTTTTTGTTCCTAGATCCCAAATTCTAATCCCTGGATTTCACAACCTCTTCTCCCTAATGGATGACTTGAACTTGCTCCCCTAGTGGAGAGTTAACTTTTTCATCCCTGGAGAGAATCTAAATCAACAAATCAAATCAATTTCTCCCCGAGACTCAAATCAAATCAACCTCTCATCCCTTGTGGATGACATGAACTGTTTCCCAAGTGGAAGGTTCACATACTCTATCCCTAGTCGATTCCTCTTTCACACCCTTATGTCTTTGACATGAGTAGAGACACATTGCCAGCTCTTGATTCCTTCTACACTTTGGGTTGGGAGTTATATTAGCTTGTGATCTCATTGTTGATCATTTTCAAACCAGCATGCTTTCCTCACCTACACCTATTGCTTTGTTGACCTCATTTTTAAGATGAGCTCTCAACCTCTCCATCTTAGACATATGACTCCTCTTAGAGTTCCTTAGTCTTAAGAAACTTCTAGTGATTAGGTGAACACTCAACCTAGAGACTTAGAAGAGTTAGCCATAGAATATGTCATGTCTTAGGGGTGTTAGGAAAATTTTCCTATATATCTTGAGCCAAATCCTCACTTCCTTCCTTCAAGTCAAATTTCAAAACTCAAATCAATCTCAACTTAATTGATTTTCTCCAATCAACTTCAAATTCAAATCAACTTCAAATCAAATCAAAATTCAAATCAACTTCAAACTCAAACCAATTCCAAATCAAATCTCAAATCAATTCCAACTTAATTGATTTTCTCAAACCTTAAAACAATTCCAATGGATTTTCTCAAAACATGAATCAATTCTAAATGATTGAATCCCATGATTCAATTCCAAATTCAAAAATCCTTCCGAAGTCACTTTGATGCCATCTTATGGACTTAGCTTAAATAAAATCCAAATCAAATTAAATTCTAGAGACTTTCTCATAACCCATTTATATTATCATTTATATTCACAAATGTAAATTCAAATACCCAAAACCAATTCAAAATTCAAACCCAAATTCAATCATCCAACCTATACCCTTTCAAGTCAAATTCTTGAACTTACAAATCAACCTCAAATCAATCCAAATCCTTGGATTTTCTTCATCATTCAATCAATCCTTCAATCATGAAACCAAATAAAAACATAAACTTCAATCATCAAATCAAAACTAAATTCAAAAATCAATCCTAAACCAAACTCATGTTCACCCTTTGAACTTAAAATTATCAAATGAATCAAAACTCATTTGACTCCAAATCACTTCCAAATGGATTTATTTCATAAGTCCATATGTGAGTTCAACCAAACTTGGATCAAGCCTTGATCAAGTCAATTGACCTCACTTGACCCAAAGTGACCTAAAAGCACCCTTTTATTAAATTCCCAAATTGGATTGAACTAATCAAAGCCATGTCAAACATGAGATGATGTCCACCAGTCAAACCAAATTGGATTTAAAACCATTGATCAAACTAGTTTATGATCAATGGTTGAACTGACCAAGTCATCATTTGAGCCTAACCTCAATTCTTGACCCAGTTGACCCAACTTGACCTAAAAGTCAAAATGTGTCAAATCTTGATCTAAGACAAATTGGTTGCAACTAATGGGTCAAATTCATTCTAAGTCCCTTGTTGAACTTGGTCCCAAACTTCAATTGTGAACTTGACTTGTAAAAGGTCAAATCAAGCCAAAAAACCAAAAAAAAATTGGAAACCAAAGCCATGAACCTACCAAATTGGGTCAAATTGGTCAATTTGGTCAACTTGACCCATTTGACCTAAGTGAATTCAAATGAGCCAAAATAAAATATAAATGAAATTGAACCAAGCCAATGATACTGAAACATTTCAAATGATCATATGAGCTTGACCCAACCCTTGGTTTGACCCAATTTGATCAATTTGTCAACTTCACCCAAATTGACCCATTTTGACCTAAATGGGTCAACATGAGCCAAATGATATCAAATCAACTCCAAATTCATTGAAATTTAGACCAACCCAATTTCAAACAAGTTTTGAATTTGTCTAAATTAAAATCAAAGTCAAATGACCATTTTATGCATAGGTGAAGGGGTGACCTATAGCTAATTCCACTTGGAAATTGGTCAAATCCTTTTCATATCCTCTTGGCACTCTCTTAGTGGACCAAATGGACGTTAATGAGGGTCATGCACATGACCCAATGGGTTTGGGTCAGCCAAAACCAACCCAAGGCCAAAATCACCCAATTAAAATTTAGCACATGGAATCACTCCATACTCTAAAACAAACACATGTGCAACTTCACTCCACTCCTTTACCAAAATCAAATCACATGCACTCAAAACCACCTAACCCAATCAATCAATTCAATTGATCCAAAATGGAAGTATAGCTCATGGCGCTTAGGAGGAGATATACTCCCCTAATTCCACTTCATTTAGATGACTTATTGTTGATGGTGCCTTAGGAACCAGAGCAACCTTTTCCAAGTTCCTCCAAATCTTCCTCAAGCTCTTTCCAATTCTTCATTTTGGATTTCTTCAAAGCCGAAATAGGGGAGCTCATTGGAAATTCCACTTTGCTCAATTCACCACCACAAGCCAATTCCTCTTGCAAGCACCTTCAAGGCATCAAGTCGAGTTCACCCAAGTCAAATCCCAAGCACTCAAGCCACAGGAAGGGGGAGCTAGACCAAAGCCACAAGCACTTGAAGCTCATCTTGGCCAATAGGAGGATCCACTTGATCTCAAGCCTTCAAACCTTCAAGGCTTCATCTCCAATAGACGAAGCTACCTGAATGTTTGGGAGCACTGATGATAGCCTCTGGCGAGGCATGCTTCAAAATCAAGCCTAGTGTAATAATTCTTTGGTCCTTTGTGAAGAGAAGTGTGATCTCAATCAAATTTGACCATTGGATGTCTTCCTTCTTACCTCTAGATGATGTGTGATCAATCCCCACTCAATTCGAGCTCAAGTGAGCTTGGATCAGAAGGGACGGGCGATCCCGTCTCCAGGTGAGGATGAATCATGGGTCCATCATGTTTTGGATGGAAAGTCTTGATTAATCCATGTTAGATCTGTTTTAGTCCATTTAGATCCATGGTTTTTCAAACCATCGATCTTTGACGGATGATCCATGGAAAAGCGTAGCCGGCCAATGTGTAATAAATTAAATAATAATAAAATGCTGGAAAGCGCCCGTGTATGCATGATGAGATTAGTTATTTAATTAAGAATTTAATGATCAATTAATCACTGAAACTTCAAAATTACATAACTAAATATAAAAAAATAAAAAAAACATTAATGAGGGCTCATTTTAAAGATAATTAAAGGGGAATAATATAAAATTAATTTTAATTGATTTTGAAAAGTTTCCTTAATTTGGGTTTATTTGAAATCTTAACCTAATTATTCCCTAATCATTTCATTAATTAAATTTAAACTTCTTAAGCATGCTTAGGGGGATGACCTCTACCTCCCTTAATTTTCTTGGAATTTATTAATGAGTTAATTAGGGAAATCATTAATGAATCCCTAATCATTTTCTTAATGTAATTAAGGGTAATTAAGCATATGAAGAGTGGTTTAATCATTTAATTAAAATAATTAAACTTTATTTAAGGGATCAGGAGGTTTATGGAATAATTTTGGGATATCTTCCTTAAGCTTCTCCCTAAACCCCTTCCTTCCTTAATACAAATCTAATTAAGGGTTAATCCCTTAATAAACTTTATAATTAGCTTAATCAAATTTTCAAAAAAATCAATCTCAACTTAATCAATCCTTTATTGGGTAGATACTTAGTTGTTCAATAACCTTTAAGGAAATCATTTCCAATTCACATGTGTGGGAATGAAAGTACTTAATTAAACCCTTTAGCTTAATTAATCAATAATTGTGAGCCAATTATATTAGGCCCTTTCTTTCTTAGGGTGCATTACTATTTAAATTCAATGTGGTTGCATATCATATGTTGGCTCATAATTTTTTGAATAATTATGTTAAGGAGGTTTAGGTAATGGGTAATTAATGAACTTAATGTACACCTTAATCTAAAAAAATATAAAATCAATCTAATGGTTCTAAAAATTAAACTAAAATAACACACACATGTGGAAAATGGGTTACAACCAACAAACCTTTTCACATTTCCAAAAATCAAATTGAACTCAAAATTAAAACAAAATCTCCTTAAACAATTTTGATTCTCATTAAATAATCTTATTTCATATAATTGTCTTTAAGAATTAATTAAGATGAATAAAATTTTATGCTTACATCACTTTATTTCTTTTTTAGCATGCTAAATGTTGTGTGCCATATGAAAATCATGCATCCATGTCTTTTGAAAAATAAATTAAGATGAAATATTTCCTTTATGTCAAATTGCATGTTTTGGCTAAAGTGAGAATATGAATGGCTATTATCACTACTAAATCCAAAATTATTTTTAAAACTTATAAATAAAACATTAAAAATGAATGGTTTGCTACTTATAATTATTTCTAAGCTTGCATGTGAGTATAACATAAGATGTGCATTATGTCATTCTCCTTCTCTTCTCTTTTTAACATAGTTTTAAATAGGATTTGCAAAGTATATAATTGATTTGAAAAGGACAAAACACTTGCTTAAATCCATTCCTATTCATTCCTATGTTATCAATTAAGAGGAACCTTCACATTTGCACATATAAATTAAACAATCAAAATCAATCAAACAAACAAACATAAACTTTTTTGCATGACTCTTTTTTCATTCATTTCTTTTGTACATGTATCTAAGAAAATTTGTATATTAGTCCGACATCCAGGGGTTGTGAAGTAGCCCCAAGTAAGTCATGTACCTTACACCCCTGGTGTAGAAAATAATGGCACCCTACTCACTTATTTCTTCCATACATGTAATTGTGCATTTGATTAATGGATAAAAGAATCCCTCTTTTCTACTTAACAAAATCATGCATACGTGAAACATTCCAAATTTCCTTAACTAATATCACTTAGCATTCATCATTAAGGTGTGCTAAACATTTCCATTTGCATGTATAGATATGCTTAGGATTCATCCATATGCATGTTACACATGTTGGAAAGAAATAAAGTGGTGTGTGCTTTGTGAAAGTAATTCACTTTAGTTAATCTTCAAATGCTTTTCTTATTTGAATATGTTTGTTTAGGGAAAAATCTAAACTCAAGATTAATTAAAACACATAATAAAATATTCACTAATGAAAAATCAATAATTAATCTACTTTAGAAATTACTTAAGGTAGGGAGGAAAGAGAAGTTATCTTCTCTTTCCCTCTCTTTACAACTTTTAGTAATTAATTGTAGGTTCATTCAAATCAAAATAAATCATCAAATAAAATCAACCAAATCAACTAAATCACTTAAATGAAATCACCATCTAAGTTGAACCTTTTCACACTTAGAAAATATAAACCTTAAAGCCTAACTAAGACATTCACACAAGCCTTAAATGCATATAAATTTAAGTCACCATTTCTAGTCCTATGTTAGGGATGGTGCATGGTTTGATGTTTGCTTTTTTATTTTTTGTGATGTGATATTTTAGTCTAGATGTTAGGGTGTGTGTACGTAGACTGAATGGTAGGGTGATCTTAGTCTAATCATTATCTTCTGCAGGGGATTGTGCTTAAGGGGCACTATAATAAAAAATATAAATGCTTTTGCTATGCAGGTTGCTTTTAACCCTAAGCATAATCCAAAATAGGCCAGGTGGACTTGGTTACCCATGTATGAGATGCTAAGTCCAATTTATTCATATACATGCTTGGGATTGTGTGGTTTATTTAGCTAATATCTATTTTGTAAGTTTTAGTTATATTTACTTTTCCCATTTTCATGTAATTTTTTGATTAGGATTTGGAATGATTGTTATGGGGATTAAGATGAAACATTGGTCATAAGACTATGTCTTATGTGCCATGTGAAGCCTTCGGAGTAACCACATTCTAACCAACTAAAGAAGAAAAAAAAGAAGAAGAAAGAAGAATGAAATGAAGACCCCATAACATGAATTCCTTCTTATTGTAATTAATTTATTTGCAATCCGGGTTGTATAAGGGTAGACCTACCACTAATTTGTTTTCATTTGTGCGGTGGATCCCACAAAAAAGGCCTCTTATTCTTTGCTTTATAAATATTTTATGTTTGTTTACTTATGCATTAAGATGACATATTTCTAGTTTCTTCCTTGCTTTGATGAATGGCTTGGATGTGATTAGTCTCTTAGGAAAAAATAAATTTTCTATCCAATTAATCAACTAAAAACTAAAAGTTAACAATCATAATCTCACCTAAAGCCTAGGATATAAACCAAGATAAAAGATTTAGCAACCCCTTAGCTGGATGTTATATGTTTGCACATCATACATAAAAAATATCTTATTTCACTCTTGTTATGGAGGGCTTCCACCTTTATCATGGAACTTGGCTTGACCTTTGAGAGCCATGGTGGAAACACACCTCCTTTTCTTATTGATTTTGGCCTATAATCTAATTCCTCATGCATTAGGCATATGAATCTTAAAGCCTGTGCCAAATGAATTATCCAAAAATGAACATAAAACATAATAAAGATTTGCATTAGATTTAAGTTATTAATCATGAACTACATGATCTAATCTCTTAGGGAGTGTGTTCAAGGACTAAATATCTTTCTAAATAAATAATAGCTTAGCTATCTTGCAAAAGCATATGACTTACCTACATGTATTTAAAATCATAGGATGAGTTAGTTGGCGGCCACCCCCAAGCATTTGTAAGTCCAAACAGTTGGGTGGTTTATCCTCTCTTATGGAGGTTAACCAAATACCCATTTTTCTTAGATTTAGGTCATGCCTTGGCCCTTGCCAAAGCTCCTTAGATTTAGGTTCTAAGGTTGCTACTTCCCTTTGTAGGCTACAAGAATAAATCCTTGCCTCTTAAGCATTCCCATGATCTTGTGTCATAGAATTGTAAGCCCTAGATTTCTATTAAAAAATTCAACTCAAACAAATAAATCACCTTAATTTCAAAAATATAAAGCCCAACCATAGGATAATTTGGGATGCTTACTAGATTTCCTAGTGCCAAAAGCATCCCCTACTTATCTTTCATTGGTTTTGATAATAACTCCCTCCTCTTGATCAGTCCCACTTGATCTTCTAAAAATAAACCAATTGATTGATAGTCATATCTTTATGATCTTTGAGACAACAATCATTTAATTTAATCGAGAGTATTCTTAAAGAATCTCATTCCTTAAGATGTAATTAACTATGGGCTTGCCTCCCTGTTTAAAATAAACCTTGCTTTACTTTTCCATGTAAAGTAGGGGAAGAATCTCTGGTACATTCAAAGACCCATAGTTCTTAAGAGTCCTTATTAAGGTGATTAGGTCCATTGTAGGATGGTGACTTATGTCTCTCGAGATAGTACATCATTTTTCAATGTCGTACCCAATCACCCTAATGAGAACATCTGCAGATCTATGTAGTGTCCAACACGAGAAGTGTTTATTTTATTTTTGGTTCTTCATTAATTTCTTTCTCTCTCAGAAAAGATTAGATGAAGAATTGAAAATAATTCACCACAAGTAAAAAACCCCACTTGCAAGGATGTTTTCATAAAATTTTTTTAAACATATAATCAAAACCTTTCTAGCATACATAAATTTGCTAAGTAAAGGTTTTCTAAATTAAAATTTTCAAATAAGACATACAATGAAAATATCTTCAAAGGTCTCTCTAAATATTTAAACCATGCCCAACCTACTTAAATTGGTTGAGTATAGGTTCTAAATCAAAATCATATGAAAAAGTCTCTCCTAATATAAAAATCTCTCAAAAATTTAATGAACCCCACTTAGCATACCTAAATTTGTTAAGTGTGGGTTTAAATTCCAAACTAAGTATAAAAGTCAATGATTGAAGGAAAACATCAAGGGAAGAGTTTGACTCAATTATGTTTCAACAAATATAGATTTATTAGTGTAGTCTCTTTTCATTGTCGGATAGTGGTCATGGCTAAGTTCATCTTCTCTTTCCCCTCTAATGTAGATTTGGCCTTGGATTAGGGCAATCTCACCATGGTGATCGATCTACTTTGGTCATTGCTTTGAGGGGGTTCAGATTACTTATGAGGGGACAACCCTCAACTATTAGAGGAGGAGGTGGGTGATAGGCTCATCCATTTTCATTTGATTTTTTGAGTTTCCCTCACAGAGAGGAAGTGTAGTGGTTCCCATGCCCCATTCGTTTTGTCACCTTCCATTGTTTACCTCTTAGCTCCAATGAGCTACTCCTCTTTGATCACCCCAAGGGAAGGCTATCTTAGCTTCTAAGATAGTCTCTCCCTTAGGTGGTTCCGACTCCCTCACCTTGCTCACTCATATCCAATGCCACAACAAAAATCACAAGATTAAGCGGGATCATGAGCGAGCAGCCAAAGAGCTTGATGCTACTTCCCATATATTTGAGGAGGGTTCTCCCTGAGACCTCTCCACTTTTGAGTGGCGGTTCCACCACCTCGCCTCGGATGGAGAGAAGACTATCAAGGATTGTTGCTTCTCCTCCACCGCCCATGAAACAGGCTAGGGAGCATGAGGCCCTATGAGCTTTATTTTGCTAGGTTGGGAGCTTCTGGTCTTTGTCTGACATGACTTGATCCATGATTCTAGGAGTGTTAGGGTGGATCCATAGAGAGGAGAGGTATGCCAGCTAGCCTCAGCTCGATGGATTTTTTCATCATTTCCATCTCATGTATTAACCTCATTTTTGGATGAGGTTAATTTGGCAATTAAGAGATCCTAATCTCAAATAAGATTTTCTTAATTCAATGTCTAGGACACCTCACATAGTGTCCTAGAACATATTTTTGAGTTTATTCTAACCTATTTGATATAGGTCAAATTAATCCAAAATTTCAATTTGGATTAACTCAAATAAATTAAATTAAAACCAAATTAAAATGAATGAAAGAAAACCCATTTCATTTGAATAAAATTGATCATTTGAACTCATTTGAAATCATACTTAACCCATTTTAGCTAAATGAGTTAAAATGAAATTAAATTTAAAATTAATTCAAATTAAATGGTTTAAATCAAATCATAATGCAATTGATCATCAATTGCATTATAGTTTTAAAAAATAAACTAAATCTAAAGGGTAAAATTAAATCAAAATACTTTTCATCAAAGCATTTGATTCGATTCAAGTTCCCTAAGAAAATTTCAAAAGAATTAAATCTAATTTGAAATCCAATTTGTGATTAATTTTGGCATGTCATACTTTAATCCAAACTAAGATGATAATGCCATATTGCATGGAAATAATAAAAATGGAAAATGGGAAATAAAAAAAAGAAATGCTAATTTCTTCTTCCATCTCTCCCATGAAAAACCTCTTCTTCCCACCTCATCAACTCAAGACAAAAGCCACCTTTTAAGAGGTGGCTGCTTCTGAAGGCAATGGAGGTAATTGAGGCTAAGGAAAACCTCAAGAATTTGCCAAAAAAAACCTTAGCCAACCAAGGGAAGAAGAAAAAGATAAGAAGAGGAAGAAGAAGTGCTGGCATGCATGGAAAAAATGCAAGAAAGCTCTTTCCCTCGATGTGAACATCCCATTATGATCACAAGACTAAGGAGGTTGATCCACA
This sequence comes from Cymbidium sinense, assembly GCA_021442155.1. Classification (NCBI taxonomy): domain Eukaryota; kingdom Viridiplantae; phylum Streptophyta; class Magnoliopsida; order Asparagales; family Orchidaceae; genus Cymbidium; species Cymbidium sinense. The sequence goes on from CM038215.1 coordinate 105,128,219, forward strand.
CCTTGAGCGCCATTGCGCCAGTGGCAGTTCGATCTTCAAATTTCTTCCATATGGAGCTTTGAACAATGGAAAATGGGGTAGGAGACTATCACCTCCCATTTTCATTCAAAATCATGAGGAGAGTGATGAAGTTTCCAACCATGATCGACCCCTCACGCGGCGATCAGAATCGGGTATGCAATTTCTCCCCTCCCCCTATGCATTCGATTTTGGAGCTTTGTGAGGAAAGTTGGATCCTCAAATGGATCAAATGGTATAGATTGACCCTATTTGATCCACGATAATTTTAGGATCAAAATCTTGGCAATTCACGGTGATTGGCATAAGAAATCGGGCCGGTGTCGTTTCTTCACTGAGCCTCGAGATTAATCCGACCATGCGATCCTTCTCTTTAGTTGGGCCGGCTCTTGCTCCCAGGCACCTGATTTAAATCCCTTAAATCATAGGTCATTGGACCGTCCGATCCATGATCGGATGGTCTAGGATCACCTGCATTTTCAACCCATGCGACACACGAACCGTCCCACGCGTGACATGTGATCTGCCGCACGGGACCGCTAGATCAATATGGACCATTCGATCTTTGATCAGACAGTCCATAAATGATCCCTCTCTTTTAACTTATGCCGTGTGGGACCCTCCCCACTTAAAATTGTTAACATTAGTTAATTAATGGTTTAATTAATTAGTTAAACTTCTAAAAATTTAAAAAATCATATAAAATCAAAGAAAAATTAAAAAATTATAAATAATAACTCTATGGATTCATCTTGATGAGAGAAATTCATAGAAATTAAAATCCCCAATTTTTATCACGTAATTTTCCCTCAATTTGGGTTTAGTGGAAAAATATTAAACCCAAATTATTCTCAAATTAATAATCCAAGTAATTTGAAACATTAGGGAAGTAAAATTAAGCTTAAAATATACCTTATGAAAATATTTAGGAATTTAATTCACTGAATTTAAGGAAAATTGTAATTTCATGTGTATTAACCTTTAAATTAATTAAATTAAGTACCCTTTAATGAAATAATTAGAAAACTTTAATCCAATAACCTTAAATTAATATAATGAATATTAATGAATATTAGAATACTAATTAAACCTAATCAAACCTATATGAACCTAATAGATCAGTAATTATCCTAATTATGTAATTAAAAGAATTAAATATACAATTAAATGACCTAAACTTAACTAAATCATAATAAATCAACTAGTTAACCAAAAATTATGAATAAAATTTTCATTAGAAAGGTATTTAAATGAAAAATAAGTAAAAAATAAAATCTCTTAATGAATCGTAATACATTTGGCTTAATTTTTATTTTAATGAAATAATTAAAACCTTAATTAGACCCTAATTACATCTTTAATCAAGCTAAAACTTTAAGGATATAAAATTGGCATGTAGCCCCACTTGCCATAATTTTTTCAAACCCAATTAGTCTATAAAATTGGAATGCTTGATTTTTCAAATCTCTAGGTCAATATGAACTAAATAATAATTAAGAAGAATCATTAATTCACCAAATCAACAAATAAATTGAACTAATCTGAAATAAAAATCAGAAATACTTAAGGTAATTCATCAAAACCTTCTAATTCAAATAATTTAATCAAATATCAAAATTTTAAGAAAATCAATACTTAATGAAATTCAAATATAATTAAACAACTTAAGTTAAGTTTAATGAAACCACTCATCCTTAATGAATTTAAATAGTGAATCTAAAACCTAGGTTAATTAAATTAGATTAAGAATAATCAATAAACAAATCGAAAGTATTAATTCATATTAATGGACTTAAAACTTAAGCTTACAAATTCATGATTCAATAACTTAAGAAATCAAATTTAAATCAAACTCTTTAAAATAACATAAGCCAAATCAAATGAAATCCATATAAGTTAATTAAAAATGAAACAAATCATAACTTAAATAAATTAAATAAATTAAATAAAAATAATAATAATTTAAACAAATGAAATAACATAAATCAAATCCAAACATAAATAAAATCAAAATGATTAATTAAAATACTTAAGGATTTTAGTTAGACTTTTGAATCTTCATTAGGATTTAGGATGAGGAATAAAGGGAGTTTCACCTAAAAATGAAACTCAATCTAATTCTCTTTCTTGAAAACTTATATTACTTTAAAAAAATAAAATGGTATAAAAATGGAAATTAAATCATTAAAACATTTGAATTGGAACCAACTAATGGTAAAAATTAAACCAATTCAAACTTCAAACTTCAAACTTAAACTTAAAGGCCTAGCAAAGACTTACCTCACAAACCCCACTTTTATACACACTAGATTACTAAGGTCACAGACTCTAAATCTAGGTTAGATCATTATATGATTTTCTTTTAATCTCTTGTGATATGTTATGTTGTGCTTCACATGTCTATGTGGTGTATTTCTTTGGACTGGATGCCTAGGCTTATTTTTTCGTTAGATAGGATGTTAGGGCATTCTTTTTAGATTTAACATTATTTTTTGCAGTGGACTGTGTTAAAGGGATCACTGTAATGAATAAATCATAAAATTTTTGTTTTCTTACAGTCTTTGAAAATCCATAGTATGGATAAGTGGGCTTGGCGAGCAACTAATGCTAAGCCCGTATGTTTGTGAAATATAAACTGCTTTGTGTGCTGTGTGTATTTTCTAACATATGTTTTGCAGGGCTTAGAATTTTTTTTTAATTTTAAATGTAAATTTGAGCTTAGAATTAGGTTATGATCTATGGGGTCTAGGATTAGCAGGAGCTGCCCAACCAAGAGATGGTGCGGTGGTCCCTATGGAGCCTGATGGATGTCTCTGAAGAAGGAGACTTTCTTTGAAAGAAGACCCATAGATCTGAACTTGTAGTTCTAGGCGGGGTATAAGAGCGTTCATTTTTCTTTCTTCTTAGGTGTACAAGCCATTGGCCTTTTCTTTATATAATTTAATTAGGCTTGATTTATTGTGTGTGCATGATAGAAACAACATGCTTTTCTTAGGTTTCTTTCTGTGCTATGTTTGTGCTGTGATGAATTCTTGGGCGTAGACTCATAGGATAAACTAAATTTTCTACCCAACTAAATCAATTGAAACATAAAAATAAATACAACTCATAATCTTTATATAAAAGCCTAGGCCATTAAAGCAAGATAAAATATGTAGCAACCACTTAGCTGGATGTTTTAATATCATGCATAATCATATTATTTTACTTTTGATTAATGATGGACTTCCATCCTTACTAGAGAACCTGGGTTTGACCTTTGAGAGCCTATGATGGAAGTACACCTTCTTCTATTTTGATTTGGCCCATAATCTTTTTCTAATTGCTTGCATTAAGCATAAATTGTATTCCTACGACCTTAAATGAATATTGAGTCAAAAAATTATAAAAATTTGAAAAATATGCATTAGTTAAGTACATCTTCAAATCGTACATAATCTTAGGGATTAGGGAGGAAGTCTAGGTTCATAGATTTCTTTCCTAAAATTGCAACAACCCAGTCATCTTGCATTCATATGACTTAGCCTCATTATTTTAAAATGCGCTTTGGTGGTGTTAGCTGGCAGCCTTCTCCAGGCAGGTTGTAAGTCCAGAAGAGTCAGGGATAGGTTAGTTCCCTCAATGTTATGATAAATAGCCATGTTATTATACTCTGATTGAGAAACTCAAGCTAGTTTAACATTTAGAATTTGCTTCATGAGCTCAAGCACTCATTTGTGATAATTGGCCAACTCAAGCTTGTTGATCTTATAATCTCTAAAAACTTGTAAATTCTTTATACCAATGGTAATGGGTTCTTCAAGGCTTGATACTAATGCTTCATACTCAGCTTAATTATTAGTCCAGGGTTCAATTAATCCATATGAGTGTCTTATTATTCCTCCTTCTAGTGTTATGAAAATGAGGCCGATGCCAGCTCTTGCTTTTGGAAGATTTTAAAGTTAAGTAAGCTTAACTGATGATGCTCCATCAAAATACATCTCCCATATTTGCAACTCATCTCTTTCATGAATGAGCAAGATTTTCTCATCTGGTAAATCCTCATTAAGTGGAGAGTCTATTGGGATAGGATGTGCCACAAGAAAGTCAACCAGGAGCTATCCCTTCACTACTTTTTGAGGGATATATGTAATGTCAAATTTGAATAGTAGAACTGCCCATCTAGCTAAATGACCTGTCAATACTGGTCTTGTCATAAAGAACTTTAGCAGATCGATATTTGAAATGAGTGTTATCTTGTGAAACAACATGTAATGGCCAAGATTTTGGACTGCAAAGATCAACGCTAGACAATGCCTATCGATTGAAGAATATCTTGCTTCTACTCATATTAATCTTTGATTCTCCTTACCTTGTTTATTATGCTATGCCAATAATGCCCCAAGGGACTCTTCTAATGCAGTTATATACAAAATAAGGGGCTCCCTGGAATTTGTGTTGTAAGGATTGGTGAATTTAATATGTATGTTTTGATGCTATCAAAGGCTTCTTAAAACTCCTTATCCCATTTGAATGGAGCATTCTTTTTCATCAATTTTGAGAAGGGTTGGCATCTGCTCGATAGATTTGATATAAAACATCAAATAAACATGAGTTGTACTTGTAATAAGCACAACTGATGGAAACTCTTCGGAGGTGGCATCTCAATAATTACCTTAATTTTTGTAGGATCAATCTCAATTCTTCTATTATGTACAATATAGCCAAGGAATTTTTCAGATGAGACCTCAAATGCACACTCCAGGGGATTCATCTTGAGATTATATTTTCTAATCCTTTCAAATACAATCCTTAGATTATCAAGATGATCTTTGCGGTCTACGCTTTTAATGATGAGGTCATCGACATAACATTCCACCTTTTGATGAATCAACTCATCAAATATATGAGTCATGGCTCTTTGGTATGTGGCTCCTGCATTTTTCAAACCAAATGGCTTGAATGTGTAACAATAAATACCGATTGGCATTTTGAATAATGTGTGTTTCTCATCTTCAGACACCATCTTGATTTGATTATACCCTGACGATCCATCTATGAATGAAAACATGTCAAAGTTGGATGTGTTGTACACCAGTAATTCTGATATTGGAAGCGAAAAGTCATTATTTGGGCATGCTTTATTTAAGTCTCGAAAGTCGATGCAGATACAGAATTGACCATTTTTATTTTTTACTGGAATAATGTTGGCTATCAAATCTGCATACTTTTCTTCTCGGATGAAGTGTGCTTCAGTGAGCTTTTTTACTTTATGCGATCACCTATTCTTTAATCTCCAATCTCATTCACCTAGGAGCTTATTTAACTAGTGTCGTATCCATCTTAATGGCTAATATGTTAATTTCCACATCAGAGGATAAGCCTGATATTTTAGAATATGTTTAAGAAAAGCAGTCCCTAAATTCACATAGCAAGGCTTTCATTTCTTCAACCTTTTCTTGAAGTAGAAGGGCACTGATGAAAGTTGGATGGAGATCATCTTCTATTCCCTTATTGAATTCTTTCAGCTCATTCATTATAGCTTCTTGGCTACCATCTTTGAGTTCATCAAGTATAGGCTTTGCTTCTATCTCCCCATCATTTGTGAGATTGACTTAATAAGAATCATCTTCATTTTCAGTTTCAGTCTCAATCTGTTCTTTTGTTACTGCATAAGAGGATCTTCTTCGATGGTGTTTATGTTGGATGTATCCAAGGCCTTTAGTAGTGTAGTTATCTCTTTTCCATGAGGCTTGTGGACTTTTTAGACCCCAAAGAATATCAAAGAAGTGGGCTCGCCACTTGTCTATTCTGACATCAATTCCCAATTTATGCATCATTGTTCGAATCTTTAGAAGGTAATATTTTGGCATTCTTGTGGGAACCATATTGTCAGATTTATCAAATTGCATAAGCCAATCAGAGTCTTGATAATAACACTCCTTGGACTTGTAGAATGAGGTTCCAAGTTAATCACTACTAGGAAAGGAGGTACATAAAAGGTCTTCAACTCCTCAATAATGTGTACTTCACGTAGAGTGATTTCCTTGAAGTATTGGAAGGGACTAGTGTGATCACAAGTGAATCTTTTTATATTAGTAGGTTTTCCTCCTTTAATGTAGAGGTATATTACACTTGACCTTCATAGATGGATTCGAACACATAATACGAATTAGAGTATTCTACTTTCTCTGTTCCCTTCTTAGAAGATTCACAAGTCTCCTTGACAAGAATTTTATTCTCTTCTTCTGTATCACTACCAAAGTGAGGAACTGACCTCTTAAGCTTGGATGGTACTTCAAATGTTTTAGGAAGAATTGACATCGCTTTGTTTCTTCCTTTTTTTCATACCTTCTTTCTCTTCATTTAGCTATTTTGCAGTCTTTGAGATTGATGGTGTTGACTGCTGCGGCTTAGCATCCTTTTGGAGGAAATATTATCATCTTCATAGATCTTTGCCTCATGGAAAATGAACGGTTGAAGATTGCCAGGGATCATGTGCTCCTCTCTATTCTTTGAGTATTTTATGCACTACTGTAAGGTGGATGGAATCATTCCATATTCATGGAGCCAGGGACATCCCAATAAAGTCCTGAATGAAGTATCAACATCTATCACATGAAATTTGGCTTCAGTGTATAGCTCTCCAAATCTGAGGGGCAAAATGAAAGATTTGAGAGTCTTTTGTCCTTTTTCTTTAAAGCCATGAATCATCAGCTTATCCTATCCAAGATGTTGAATGTCAAGAGATAAGCCCCTTAGTGCTCATAGACTAATGAGGTTAACCGACGAGCCTTGGTCGATCAAGATTTGATTTATCATAACACCATGCCTCTCTGAACTGACATATAATGAGAGATTGTGTTCTAATGTTTCTAGCATAAGATCTTCCTCAGAGAAAGTGACTGCTAGGAGATCTTGAGATTGTATAACTTCAGTCATACACTGTTCCACAAAGTATGCTTCAAATTTTATTGGATAATTAAGATCTTGGATCAAGCTTTGCGAAGATCGTTTGACATTAAGAGGGCCTCGTACACACTCAATTTTGCATGGATCTTCCTTAAATGTGATAGGTATTGTAGCAAATTCCCTTACCCAGGTCAAACTTCTTACTGGGCTCTTTAAGAATGATGCTTTCATTAACTTCAATATCTTTATCTTTGTCTTTATTTAGTGGCCCCTTGCTTGGTGGCAACGGTAGTACTTTGGCACCTCTTAGTTGCACTTGGGCTGCTCTGTTTGGTTCATAATCAGGTTTGTTAAGTCCCTACATGAGCAAGCCACCATAGTTAATTACATCCTAAGGAATGAGATCCCTTAGGAATACTCTCAATTAAAGTAAATAATCGTTGTTTCCAAAGATTTTAACAGGTAAGGCTATCAATCGATTAGTTTATTTCAGAAGATCAAATGAGATTGATCAAATACAGAGTTATTATCAAAGTCAAATGAAGATAAGTAGGAGATGTTCATGATGCTAGGAGACTTATCGAGCATTTCAAACTATCCTATGGTTGGGCTTTACATTTTTGAAATTGAATTATTCATTTGAGTTGATTTTTTTCATTAGAAATTTGGGGCTTATGATTCCATAACACAATATTATGGAAATACCTAAGAGGTGAGGATTTATGCTTATGGCCCACAAAGGGGAGAAGTAACCTCAGAACCTAAATCTAGAGAACTTTAGTGAGGGCCAAAAGCACAACCTAAATCTAAAGCAAAAATGGGCATTTGGTTTGCCTCCATAAAAGAGGATAAACCATCTGACTACTTGGACTTACAATTGCCTGGGGGTGGCCTCCAGTTAACTCCTCCTACGATTTTAAATTCATGTAGATAAGACATATGCTCTATGCAAGATAGCTAGGCTGTTATTTATTTAGAGAGAGACTAAATCCTTAAACTTACTCCTTAAAGAAACTAGATCATGTAAGGGTATGCTTCAATTGACCTAAATCTAATGCAAATCATATTATATTTTTTATTTTTTTTATTTTTGGACAATCATTTTAACTCGGGCTAGTAGGATTCATATGCCTATTGCATAAGAAATCAGATTATTGGCCAAAATCGATAAGAAGAGAGGAGGTGTATTTCCACTATGGCTCTCAAAGGTCAAGCCAAGTTTCTCTAGCAAATATGGAAGCCCTCCAATCAAGAGTAAAGACAATATGCATTTGTGCATGATGTTATAAAAGAAATAATCATCTAGCTAAGGGGTTGCTTATTCTTTTATCTTGATTTTAGCCTAAGCTTTTAGGTGAGGTTATTAGTTCTTTATTTTAAATTATGAATTGTTAAATTTGGTAGAAGATTTTTTTTTTCCTAGGATCCTAATCCACATCTAGGCCATACATCAAGCAGAGATTAAACCAGAAAAAAATGCCATCTTAATGCACAAGCTAAATAAATCATCAATCAATTTATAAAGCTAACATAAAAGAATAAGAGGACATTTGTGGTCAGGCACCACTGCACAAACCCGAAAACAAATTGGGTAGTAGAGCTCTACCCTTATAAAACCTGGATTACAAATTAATTAAATACAATTAAGCAAGGAGCTCATTTTTGTGGGGGTCTTCAAACTTCATTTTTTCATTTTTCCCCTTTTCTTCTTTCTTTTTTGGTTCCTTATTTTGTATGGTTGGAAGGTGGTTGCTCCAAAGGCTTCACATGGTACATAAGATGAGATCTTATGAACAATGCTCATCCTAATCCTGATAATAATCATCCCAAAATCTTAATTATAAAAATTACATGAAAGGGAAAAGTAAATGTAGCTGACACATACAGAACTAAACAAACCACACAAATCCCAAGTAGGTATATTGGACTTATCACCCCACACATGATTGACTAAGTCCACCTGGCCTAGTGGATTATGCTTAAGGGTATAAGCACCTGCAAAATAAAAGTATTTATATTTTTATTTATTACAATACCCCTTAAGCATAATCTCCTATAAAAAATAATGATTAAACTAAATCATCCTATCATTCATTCTATGCACATGCACCCTAACAACCAGTCTAAAACATATATCACAAAACAAAAGCAAACATCAAACCATGCATTGTCCTAACTTAAATCTATAAGTGGTGATTTAGTCAAAAATGTGTGCTTTTAAGGTTTGTGTGGTATGCTTAGCCAAAACTTTAAGTTAGAATTTTTTAAGTGTGAAGAATGTTCAACTTAGAGGAGGTTTTCATTTAAGTTATTTAATTATTTTGGGGTTGATTTTATTTTATGTTTTCATTAGATTCAAGTGAATCTAATAATTAATTACTAAATTATAAAGAGAGAGAAAGAGAAGAGAACTTCTCTTTCCTTCCCTAACCTAAGTAATTTCAAAAGTGGATTCATATTTTAGTTTTGTTAAGTGAATGTTTTATTATGTGTTTTAATTAATCCTAAGTTTATATAAACTCTAAACAAACCCATTCAAAAAGAAAGGCATTTTAAGATTAAATAAAGTGAGTTAAGATCACAAAACACACATCACTTCATTTCTTTCCCAACATGTATAATATGCTTATGAATGAATCCTAAGCATATTTATACATATCAAATGGGAATGTTTAACACACTTTATGATGCATGCTAAGTGAGTTACTTAAGAAAATTTGATGATGCATGATTTTCATTAAATACTTTCTTATCAATTTTCACATGCACATATGAATGTATGGAAAGCATAAGTGAGTATGACACCATTGTTAACCAGGGGTGTAAGGTAGAAACCTACTTATGGTTACTTAAAGCCTAGCAACCCCGGGGTTGTCTAGACTAACATACCACGACCGTTAAAAATTTTTATATGGTTGCCTTCATCTGTCGTGAAGACCAAGAATATAAAAATTTGTCTTTTTGGGATGCCACATAGATTTGCAGATGTGCTTATTCAGGTGATCGGGTATATCATCAAAGAATAGTATACTATTTTAGGAGATAGAAGTCACTACCCTTTAATGGACCTAATCACCTTAGTAAGGACTCTTAAGGATAATAGGTCTACATATGTACCAGGGATTCTTCTCCTACTTTACATAGAAAAGTAAAGTAGAGTTTATTTTAAAACTGGTTCGTTAAGCTATAGAGGCAAGCCCCCATAGTTAATAACATCATAAGGGATGGGATCCCTTAGGAATTCTCTTGATTAAGGTAAATTTTCATTATCTTCAAAGATTTTAATAGGAAAAGACTATCAATTGATTGGTTCATTTTTGAAGATCAAATGGGATAGATCAAAGAGTGGGAGTTATTATCAAAGCTAAAGGATAGATAAGTAGGAGATGCCCAAGATGCTAGGAAACTTAGCAAGCATCTTATACTATACTATGATTGGGATTTAAATTTTTGAAATTAATTTAGTTTGTTTGAGTTGAATTTTCATTAGAAATTTAGGGCTTATGATTCCATAACATAGGATTAAAAAAAATGCCTAAGAGATGAGGAATTATGCTTATGGCCCACAAAGGGGAGAATTGACCTCAGAACCTAAATCTTGAGAGCTTTGGCGAGGGCTGAAAGCACAACCTAAATCTAAGGCAAAAATGGGTATTTGGGTTGCCTCCAAAAGAGAGGACAAACCACCCGACTATTTGGACTTACAACTGCCTGGGGTGGCCACCAACCAACTCCTCCAATGATATTAAATATATGTAGGAAAGTCTTATGCTTTATGCAAATTAGCTAGGCTATTATTTATTTAGAAAGAGACTAACTCCTTAAACTCACTCTCTTAAGAGACTAGATCATGTAAGGACATGCTTCAAATGAAATAAATCTAAAGCAATTCAGATTTCATTTTATTTTCAATTTTGGATAATTATTTTGACTCATGCTAATAGAATTTATATGCCTAATGCATGAGAATTCAAGTTATTGGCCAAAATTTGCGAGAAGGGAGGAGGTGTGTTTCCACCATGGCTCTCAAAGGTCAAGCCAAGCTTCTCTGGAAAAGGTGGAAGCCCTCTAATCAAGAGTAAAATAAGATGCATTTGTGCATGATGTTATAAAGAAGTACTCATCCAGCTAAGGGGTTGCTAATTCTTTTATCTTGATTTTAAACCTAAGCATTAGGTGAGGTTATGAATTCTTTATTTTTAGTTTTAAATTATTAAGTTTGGTAAAAGATTTATTTTTTTCTAAGAGCCTAATCCACATTTAGGCCATACATAAAGCATGGAAGAAACTAGGAAAATGATGCCACTTAATGGAAAACCTAAACAAATCATCAATCAATTTATAAAGCTAATTGTAAAAAAAAAGAGGCTGTTGTGGTAGGGTACCATCGCACAAACCCGAAAATAATAAATTGGGTAGATGAGCACTACCCTTATAAAACCCGGATTACAAATGAATTAAATATAATTAAGTAAGGAATTCATTATTATGAGGGTCTTCAAGCTTCATTTCTTCATTCTTCTTTTCTTCTTTCTTCTTCTTTTCTTTTTTCTTCTTTGGTTCCTTCATTTGGATGGTTGGAAGTGGATGCTCCAAAGGCTTCACATGGAGCATAAGATAAGACCTTATGATCAATGCTCATCCTAATCCCCATAACAATCATTCCAAATTCCTAATTACAAAATTTACATGAAAATGAAAAGTAAATCTAGCCAACACCTGCAAAATAAAAGTTAGCTAAACAAACAACCAAATCCCAAGCATGTATATTGGACTTATAACCCCACACATGGGTGACTAAGTTCACTTGTCCTATTGGATTATGCTTAGGTGTATAAGCACCTTCATTGCAAAAGCATTTATATTTTTATTTTTTACAGCGCCCCTTAAGAACAATCCCCTACAAAAGATAATGGTTAGACTAATATCGCCTTACCATTCATTCTACGCACATACATCCTAACATCTAGTCTAAAACATATATCACAAAATAAAAGCAATCGTCAAACTAGGCACCGCCCTGAGATAAAGCTAGAAGTGGCGACTTAGCCTAATGTGTGTGCTTTGGAGGTTTTTATGGTATGCTTAGTTATGGCTTTAAGTTAGAATTTCTAAGTGCGAAGCATGCTCAACTTAGAGGAGGGTTTCATTTAAGTGATTTAATTATTTTTGATTGATTTTATTTCATGTTTTGATTATGTTCAAATGAATCTTACAATTACTAAGTTATAAGAGAAAAAAGAGAACTTCTCTTCCTTCCCTAACCTAAGTAATTTATAAAGTGGATTCATATTTTTAGTTTTGTTTAGTGAATATTTTGATTATGTGTTTTAATTAATCCTAAGTTTAGATGAACTCTAAACAAACCCATTCAAAAAGAAAGGCATTTTAAGATTAAATAAAATGAACCAAATTCACAAAACATACATCATTTCATTTCTTCCCAACATGTATAACATGCATATGAATGATTCATAAGCATATCTATACACACAAATGATAATATTTAACACACTTTATGATGCATGCTAAGTTATTCATTTAAAGAAATTTGAAAGTTTATCATGCATGATTTTTATTAAGTAGAAAAGGGATTTCTTATCCAATTTTCACATGCACACATGAAAGTAAGAAAGGCATAAGTGAGTACAACACCATTGTTAACCAGAGGTGTAAGGTACATGACCTACTTAGGGCTACTTAAAGCCTCACAATCTTGGGATTGTCCAGACTAATATACCACTTTCCTTAAATACAAATATGTGTACAAAAGAAATGAATGGAAAAGAAAGGATGCAAAAATTTGTATTATTTGATTCATTTTGCATATGCAATTTATGCGTGTAAGCATAAGTATCCTTTTTAAGTGATAGTATAGGAATGAATAGGGTGTGTAATTAGGGAAGTGTTAGGTTCTTTTCAAATGAACCATACATCTTATCAAATCTTACTCAAAACTATACTAAAAGAAAAGAGAAGGAAAACCTATACTAAGCACATCCTTATATCTTACTCACATGCAAGATTATAATTAAAATATAAGTAACACAATTTCAATCTTGATAATTGATTCATATATTTTTGAAAATAATTTGAATTTAGTAGTGATAATAGCCACAAATATTCTTACTTTAGCCAACATATGCAATTTGACATAAAGTAAACATTTTCATTTTAAATTTGAATTTTGAAAAGTATGGATGCATGAAACCACATGACACACATATTTAACATGTTGGGGAAAATTTAAAGTAATGAAAGTATGTAAACACATTCACTTTATTAAATCTAAAGACAATCTTATGAAATAAGAAAGCTTAAAGTAAATCAAAGTTCATTTAGTATGATTTTTGTTTGATCTTGAGTTTGATTTATTTTTGAAAATGTGACTTGATTTTGCTGATGCTAATCCATTCCACATGTGTTTAACATTTTTGTTTAATTTTTTAGATGATTAGCTTTATTTTAGATTTTGGTTAGGTTAAGGTATGAATTAAACAAGTTAATTAACCATTACCTATACCGCCTTAGCATAGTTAACCAAGTAATTATGAACCAATGAGATGACATAAAACCTCATAAGGAATTTAAACTTGCAATACACCTAAAAATAAAAGGGCCTAATGCAATTTAGCTCATGATTAATGGTGACTTAAGCTAAGGGGTTTAACTTAAGTAATTTCAAAATACCCCTCACACATATGAGTTGGGTTTTGATTTCCTTAATTAAACTTAGGCTCTTGAACACCTAAGCATCTACCCAAAGTAGATTAATTAAGTTCTTGAAAGTTTTAGAAATTTTAAGAAATTAATTAAGAGGGTAATTAATGAATTTACCCTTAATTAAGAGAGGATTAAGGAAAGAAAATGGGGTTTGGGAATAGGTTAAGGGTGATACCCTAAAATTATTCCTTAAGTCTCCTATTCATTGGATCAAACCTTAATCAATGCCAATAAGGGATTAAATACTAATCAAACCCTTAATTATCCTTAATTACATAAGGAGAGTAATTAGGAAACACATTTTCAATTAACCCAATTGAGATTTCAATAAATCCCATGAAAATTAGGGGAGGCAAAGGTCATCCCCTAAAATATACCCAAGAAGTTTGAGATTAATTAGAAGATTGATTAAGGAGTAATTAGCAAAATAAGATTTCCATTAAAAGGCAAAATCAGAGAAAGATATAATTCAAAATTCATTAAAACAAATTTTAGAATATTCTAGATTGAATCATCTTTCAGTAGAAATTTACCTCATATTTTTTTATTTAGGGAGATATAAAGTTTTAAAGCTTATAGGATTAATTATAATTAATTAAAACCTAATTAAATCCTCTTAGCCCACAACTCAAAGCACGACGACAGCGATTAACACACTTTACATGCGTCGCACTGTGAGCGGGTCTTTTAAACATCCCGTCACTTTGGCATGTGGCAGCGGGATGTAGTTTGGTACCCGCCATTTGATCATGGATCGAGGCCAAGAATCACCCCATGGTTTCAAAAAGGATAAATCAAATATAAAACATATGGTTAATCTCCGTCATTCATCCAAAATGTATGGATGGATGGCCGGGATTATCTCTATTCTTCCTGAGGATTATTGGAGACCATCAATGATCCCAGCCTTTATCCGATCTCAACTGAGCTCAGATTAAGATAAAACTTTGCACACGCCATCATACACTAATGGAAATCCTATCCAATGGTTGAATTTTCATTCCATGACACTTTCTTTAATAAAGGACCTACACATTTTAAGCTTAGTGGTCAGAAAATGGCATACCTCGCTAGAGGTGATCACCGATACTCGATTCCCTTGGATGAGCTTCATTGAGTGTGGTGAAAGAATTAGCTCTTGAGGTTGGTAGATTGCAGGGACCAACACCTCCTCCTCTCCTTTGCAGCTTTGATCGAATTGAACTTCTCCTTGCCTTGGGAACATGAGGGAGAGCTTAGGCAAACCCAATTTAGTCCCTTGAAGGAGTGTGCAAAAGCAATTGAAGTGAATTCGAGTATAGAGGAAATTAAAAATTCTATAGAGCTCCCCTATTTTCTCTTGAAGAAAACTGAGAAATGCGAGATTCAAATCCCTCCTAGAAAGCTTAGGATCACTCTCTGATGGCTCCTAACACTCTCTAGCACTCAATCGATAATGAGGATATTGAATTCAAGTGGAATTAGGGGGAGTATATCTCCCCCTATGGCAATTAGATGATCGAATCTATGGATGTTATTTTGATCCAGTTGTCCATATGGAAAGGGTTGTTCAGGCTATTTGAAGTTGGTACATGGTCAGTTTGAGCCAATGATTGGATTAGTAACCTCCCATATGCTTCCAATTGAGTGGAGGGAGGTTTTCAAATTGGCCAATTTGAGCTAGGGGTCGATTTTGGCCTTGGGTCCATTTGGGTTGACCCAAACCCATTGGGTTGGGTGCACCACCCTCCATAGGGTCACTTGACCTATTAGGAAGGTATCAAGTTGATATGAAGATGGCTTGACAAAATTCTCCATGGATTTGACCAAAATTTGTTATATGGCCTAGGAGTAGAATGGTCATTTGGTAGATTTTTGAATTTGAATATGTTGGGTATGTGGAGAAAATAGGTTTGGCCAAGTCTCCTTGGATTTGGAGTTCATTTGATATGGTTTGGCTCATGTTGACCCATTTAGGTCAAAATGGGTCAACTTGGGTCAAGTTGACCAATTGGTCAAATTGGGTCAAACCAAGGGTTAAGTCAAGTTCATATGACCATTTAAAATATTTTGGTGGATTTGGTTTGATTCAATTTGGTAAAGTTTTGAATTTGGCTTATATGACTTCATTTAGGTTAAATGGGTCAAGTTGACCAATTTGACCTATTTGACCTATTTGACCTATTTGTGCTAGGTCATAGGTAGGTTTAGGTTTGGTTAGTCATATGGAGTGGATTAGTATCTTTGTTTCCAATAAATTTTGGTTAAGTTTGAATTTGGCTAAACATGACCCCTTTAGGTCAAGTTGGGTTCAAGGTCAATTAGGCTAGGTTAGGTCTAGTTGGCCAATTGAGACTTTGATCAAGTTTAACAAGTGATTTGGAATGAACTTGACCCATTGGTTTCAATCAATTTGGCTTAGATCAAGTTTTGACATATTTTGACTTTTAAGTCAAGTCAACTTGGGTCAAGTGGCCAATTGGTTAGGTTCAAATGTTGACTTGGTCAAGTTCAAACATAGGTCATGAATGAACTTAGATCAATGGTTTCAATCAATTTGGCCAATGGTGGATTTTGGCTATTTTAGATTTCATTTTGGCTAAGTGTTGACTTGGTCAACCCTTAGGTTTGACTTGGTTTGATCCAATTTGATTGATTGATCACCCCATGATGATTGTTGATTATGATTAGAGGAATAGTTGAGTTTGATTCAATCCAATTTGGTTAGGATTAGAATTTGGCTCATAAGGGTACTCTAGGTCACTTTGGGTCAAGTGAGCCTAAGTTGGTCAAATAGCTTGGTCAAAGCTTAATTTTTTTAATTGGATTTTGATTTATTAATTAAATTTTATATTTATATTTAGATTCATGATTGTAGGGTTGATTGAATCATGAAAAAAATTAAGAGTTTAGCTTGATTTGAAGTTGACTTGGCTAAGTTCAAGATTTTGACTTGAAAGGCTTAGGTTCGATTTTGAGTGGATTTGAGTTTGATTTTTGGAATTGGTTTTGATTTTTTGAATTTATATTACATTTATATATGTGAATATAAATGAGAATATAAATGGGTCATAAGAAAATTTCATGAATTTGGAATGTTTGATCATGATCTAGACAAAGTCCATTAAAAGGGAATTTTAAAGGACTTAGGAAATTTGGAGTAAGGAGCTTAAATTTTTGAATTTGGTTTGATTGATATTTATATTTAATTTATATATGAATATAAATGAGAATATAAATATGAAAAAAAATCATGAATTTGAATTGATTTGATCATGATTTAGGCTAAGTCCATTAAAAGGAATTTAATGGATATAGGAAATTTTTGGAGTTTGGAGTTTAAATTTTGGATTTAGATTTGATTGAATTATATGTATATTTAATTTTTATATATGAATATAAATGAGAATAAAAATGAGTTATGAGAAAATTCCATGAATTTGAATTGATTTGAATATGATTTAGGTTAAGTCCTTAAGGGAAAACTTAAAGGACTTATGAAGGATTTCAAATTTGGAATTTAATTTTTGGATTTAATTTGATTGATTTGTATTTACATTTCATTTATATATGTGAATATAAATGAGTTATGAGAAAATCCCATGAATTTGAATTGATTTCGACATAATCTTGGCCAAGCCCATGAAGGAAAACTTAAAGGACTTAGGAAATTTCATGAATTAATTTTGAATTTTGATTTATATGATTGGTTTGAATTTATATTTCATTTATATATGTGAATATAAATGGAAATATAAATGAATTATGAGAAAATCTCAAGGATTTGATTTGGTTTGATCATGATTTTGGCTAAGTCCTTAAAAGAAGATTAAGGACTTAAGAAAGATTTGCACTTAGGGATTTCATTCATGGATTTCAATCATGGATTTCAATCACATGGAGTTGATTGGAGTTTGGAGAAAATCAAATAAGATTGATTTGGAGTTTGACTTGAAGGAAGAGAGATGAAGAATGGTTCAAGCTAAGGGTAGGCAAATTTTCCTAACACCCATAAGGCATGACCTATTCTTTTGGCTAACTCTTCTAAGTGTCTAGGGCTAGGCTGAGTGTCCACCTAATCACTAGATGTGTCTTAATACTAAAGACCTCTTAAAGTATAACAGAAGTACTATGTCTAAGATCGAGGGGGTTGAGAACTCATTCAAAAAAATAGGTCAACAAAGGGCCAATGTGGTGTGACTCAAGGAATACCACGTATGTAGAAAAGATCAACAACATCGAGAGATCATAAGCACTAACAAAAGAAACTATCCTTAACCCATGGTGTAGAAAGAATCCAGAGCTTCATGCAATGTGGCTCTACTTATGTCCAGGACATAAGAGAGAGGGATGAATCCACTAAAGGATAGAGTGTGCACCTTCCATTAGGGAAGCAGGTTCAAGTCATCTACAAAGAGATGAGAGGTTTGAATTGATTTTAGTCTCGCTGAGGAGAAATTTCCACTATGAAAGAGGGTTGAATTTGTTTCAAAAAAAATTTTGTTTTAGATTTAGATTTTGGGATAGACCTTGTTGGTTTACGATGGATCGCACTGAGTAGGAACCATGGAGGCCTAGACCTAACTCAGATTTACCAATCCAAAGGGATATTTTACAAAACACATAGTAGGACTAGCCAACCAAAGGGATGCCTTTCAAAATGTCGTATGCTAGGAAGAAAGCGTAGTAGACTTACATCCTCCAAAGTTGTGGGTAATCTATTGGCAAAGTGATTGAACCCAACCTAGGGCTAACTATTGGGTGAATGCTGGGAGACTTAGATCAACTCAAAAATAGTCAAGATTAATTTTATTTTTTATTAGATTTGTTTATCTTGATTATGATGGATTCCATTGGTTTGTGATGGACTGCATTGAGTAGGAGTCATGGAGGCCTAGGCCTAACTAAGATTTACCATTTCAAAGGGAGTAGTTTACCAACCATAAAGTAGGACTATCCAACCAAAGGGGTGCCTTTCAGTTTAGAATGGTCAAGTCTTAAGAAGAAAGCACAAGGACTCACATCTTCTAGAAACAAAGAACCATTGGGGTGATCGATTGCTTTGGGAAATAAATGGAACCCAAAGGGGAATATTAGAAGTTATTATGGTTTGTTTAAAAGGGAGTACTAACTCAAACTTATCAAAGGTAAACCATCTAAACCAAACAAAAGTGCTTTTTTATAATGGTCAAGTCTTAAGAAGAAAGTGTGGGAACTCACATCTTCTAGAAATAAGGAACCACTGGGTGTGTGGTTTTGGGCAACAAATTGAACCCAAGTGCATTATGAATGTGGGGACTTAAGTCAACTTGAGGATAGTCAAGATTAATTTTATTTTTAGTTTTATTTATTTTGATGGATTCTATTAGTTTGCGATGGATCACACTGAGAAGGAGCTCATATAACCTATCTCGATTTTCAACCAAAAGGAGTAGCTTCTCAACCGATGGGAGAACTATCTAACCAAAGGAGTGCCTTTCGGTTTGCAATGATCAATTCATGGGAAGAAAGTCAGGGACTCACATCTTCCACTAAAAAAGACCACTTTGGGCAACAAATCAAACCTGAGCTAGGGCTGCCTGTCAGTTTGTCATAATCATGCTACAAAGAATGCTTCATAGCCTTACATCTTCCAAAGAATAATGATGTCAGGGTAACCTGCTTATGGTAAAATAGATTGAATCCAAGAGGTGACTATGGAATAGGAGACTTATCTCAACTCGTGTAGTCGACAATTCCTATAGAGTTCTCATGCACCCTTAAAGATAGGATTAAAAAAAGGGGACATTTGGGGGCTTGAATTCCTAATCTACAAATGAATTAATTTTGCTTGTTTTATTTAGTTTATTTATTTTGGACCTTATTAGTTTGCAAGGGATCATAATGAGAAGGAAATTATATCAGCCTAGACCTATCTGATCAAACCAAGGGAGAATTTCACATCCTCCAAGTTCTCCAATGGGTACTAAAGGGGAATCTTTGAACAGCATTCACATTTTATGCTCAGATTGCACCACCTGAGAATATAATCAATAAGTGTCACTGGAAATGTGTGTCGCTGCAATGAGGTCCCCTACAATCACTCTTTGATGAGCTCCAACAAACTTCTTGATGAAGAGGTGCTCCAACTTAGTTAAAGTCCCTACCAAACCATTGGGCAATTTGACATACCAATCAAATGCAACCCTTGCTAGGCTGGTGACAAAAGGTTCGAACAATAGTGCATCACTGACACTAAAATTACAATAATTGGCTCTAAAATGTGCAATATGCTAATGCGAGTTCCCACTGCCATCAAAGATTTTGAAGGTAGGTGACATAAAAACCTTAGGGTATTGAACTACATCAAATTCCTCTGGGTATGGTTTGCCCTTTGGAATAGCTGAGCTCCCTCGAACTTGCATCATTGCTTCCCTCACATGCTATCTACCATATTTTTAATATCCTTCTTATGCATGGAGGTGCCATATGTAACCTTTCTATGCAAGCTATCAGCATCATCCTCTCTGGGAGTGCACCTAGGATGCTCTAAGGTATTTACCAACTATAAATGGTTGGCTACCATAGGAAATGGTTGTGAAATTATGGTTGAGTTCTACAATGTTGACACCACCTCCATGAACACCTCTATTTTCTTCCCCATCTTGTTAATGTGATCATCCCTTTGTCTGTGCTAGTGGAGGAGGTTTTGAGTCGAGTGAGAAGTGTCACCTTCCTTGAGCATAACACCTTCCTAAATGGATCCCGCTGTAAGGATCCCCATGTATCAACCATGTGGACTTCAGCTATGTCATCCAACATGTCATCCTCATCAATATCGAAGTCGACTCTATCCTCATCCGAGAGTGGTCACTCCTAAGAATTCATCTTTTGGACAAAGTAGTCGATAATATGGCATCTATTGATCGTTTGCTGTGACTGGTACAAATATCACCACGCTATAAGACGGCTCCTCGCTCATGCAATGACACTACCTACTATCAAGACTTCTTCATCGGGAAGATCAACTATCATGGGGACTCTTTTTATTTCCACCCCCTCTTTATCTTTGTTTATTATGGAGGTGGTGCAATGACGATGCTCTTGGGTTGCCACTCCTTCTTGACCACAACTGAGGTAGGGGATCGAGCAAGGTAGCTAAATCTCACCTCAACATGTAGAATGGATGGAGCAGGATCTTTGGGCAGTAGCTAGATCACTAGTGGGGATGGTCTCTCCCCAGATGGGGGATTATGAATCTTGGTGGGAGTGGTAGATGCTGTGAGTTGAACTGGTGATGGAGGACAACGAGGGGAGCGATGTGATGGCAACACCGACTACCCTTAACCGGAGATCTCCTCATCATCGGAGTAAGAATAATATTGCCTAAGTGATCAGCTATGTTAGCTCTTTTCTCTGGAATAGAGAAATGAAATGACACCACATAGAGTTTAGGAATATTTTATTTAGATGACCAAATATGGATATTAAGGAATAAACATATTATCTCGAAAGATAAATATGATCTCAGTAATGGATTCAATCATTTCAATAAAAGACTAAGGCTAATGGGTCTTCGTATGTAGTATTTTCCCTTGAACTACATGGAAAAGTAGAATATGGTCTATTTTATCCTGGGATCATAGTTCTCTATAAAGGCAAGCCTCTATAATTAATTACATCTTAGGAAGGGTCTCTTCCTAAGAACACTCTCGATTAAACAAATAAGTTGTTATTCCTAAAGACTACTAAGATAGCTTTCAAAGGATTGATTTTGGGAAATTCAATTGGGACAGGTACAAATTGGAGAGAGTTATTTTTTTTAAGAGTCAAATGGGAAAGAGTAGAAAATCCCTATTGATATTGGGATACCTAGTAGACATTTCATCTATCCTATAATTGGGCTTCAAATTTGGGATTTAATTTTAGATTTTAAGTTATCATTTTCTTAGAAATCTAGGGCTTAGATTCTGGTAGCACATGAATGCAAAAATGCCTAGGGAGACTTATTCCTAAAAAAGAATGCTTCAGAACCTAGTCTGTAGATGCTTCTGGCACATGTCAGATGCTCGACCTAATTCTATCCAGATGACAACTAACATTTAGAAGGCTGCCGACATCAGATGGTATAAATTGGTATTTGGTGGTATGATGTAGATGACTATTTTGGAATGAAGTAGAGCAGTCCCAATCAAGATCCCATAGTTATGTCATCCCATAACTATTATTATTCAAGTCTGTCGACATCATATGGCTATTTGTCATAATGTCCATGGAACTTGATTAGTAACCATGGGTTGCCTCCTAATATGGGCTCAATCCAACACCGGAAAAGATGACATGGCTAGTCATATATCCAATAAGTATTCAGTGGCCAACTCAAGGAGAAAGCATGGGACTCATATCTATCAAGAGTGGTGTATTCACCGGATGAGTTGCTGTCAACATAGAAAATATCAACTAACCTAAGGTGCCCGTCAGTTTACAATAATCAGCCTAGGAAGAAAGCTCGTGGACTCACATCCTTCTATAGTGGAACTGATTGCTGAGATAGTCTATCTTTGGTTCGACAGGTGCTATCTAACCTAGGGCGACTACCAAGTGAATGCTACTAGGGGACTTTTATCAGCTCAAAAGTAGTCAAGAGGGAAGGAGCCTCTGGGGACTTATCATAAACCTCAAATATATTCAACCTAGTTAGTGCATGATGGCTAGTTTAATAAGAAAGCATGGGGACTCACATCTTCTTAAATAAAGTCAACATGAGGTAGCTTACTGGCTGGGCAATACAGACTACCATACTAACAAGACACTCATTAGTTTGTAATGGTCAAGTTAGGAAAGCACGGGGACTCACATCTTCCAAACAGCTGACCACCGCGGTGACACACTAGCGAGGCTGCATGTAGACCCGACCTAGAGCAGCTAATGAGTGAGTGTCATAGGGGCTTGCTCCCACATCAAAGTAGCTCAAGACAAAAGATTTATGTTTGTTGTTGTGCATGTGTTGAATGGAATAGGATGCCTCTAGGGGACACTTACACCTACCTTAAACATGCTAGGGGATTTGATGAAGTGATGTCATGGATGGGAAATAAGATTCACACTAAGAAAGGATGTTGCTTGGGTTCTCTCATACCTATCTTAGTTATGCTAATCGAAATAAGAAATCTCTCAGGTTCTCTTACACCTATTCTAATAGCATTTGGAGATTATGTTTTTGTTGTGAAAGAGGGATAGGATGCCATTGGGGGACTCTTACACTTACCCTAGACACATTACAACAGATTTGCAAGATAAGTAAATAATGCTTCGAAAGAAGAGAATATTTAATGAATGGAATCAGATTTTTGTTCTTTTTATTAATAATTATTTTTAACCATGATTTGTTTCATGGGTAATATTTCTTTAGATAGAGCCCATTAATTGGAAGAATCGGGTGTTCCCCTTTACAATCAATAAGTCGATAAGATCCTCCTTGGTATTCTCTATGACATAGGGGCCTTCCAAGTGGGTTCAAACTTGTCTCCCATCTTTGATGGGCAACAATTGGTCTCCTTAGGACTAACACAAGTTCTTCTACTTGTAAAGACCTAGTGCGGACCAGCTTATTGTGGGCTTGAACCATTTTGGCTTTGTATAATTCGAGGTTCTGGCCCCATAGGTGACTTTCCTCCAAACTTTCAAGCTCTTCTAACCACAACTTTGCATTCTGCTCTGTAGTGATCTTGCTACCCAATGCTATCCTTAGTGATGGGAGTTGAACTTCTAAAGGTAGAATAGATTCAGACTCATACACTAAGAAAAATGGGGTAGACTAGTTGAGTTCAGTGGTGACAGCCCAGGCTTCAACCAACTACTGCCACTATCATTTATTATCATCAAGAGTTTTCTTCAGTATCTAGATGAGAGTTTTGTTTAAAGCTTTCACCAAATCATTTTCTCTAGGTAGTAGATGGTGGAGTATCTCTAATCTATATCGTGTCTTCAGGCAAAGCTGTTGATCTTCATACTTTTGAATGCAGTACCATTATCAGATATAATTCATCGAGGAACCCTGAACCTATATACGATA
The DNA here is from genome assembly GCA_021442155.1 of Cymbidium sinense. NCBI lineage: Eukaryota > Viridiplantae > Streptophyta > Magnoliopsida > Asparagales > Orchidaceae > Cymbidium > Cymbidium sinense. The sequence goes on from CM038215.1 coordinate 105,151,884, forward strand.
TGGTTCTTATATAACTAAAGCACATGTTGAGCTATGATCTCTTTGAATAGGATGGCTTTTGCCTGCTTGGAAAAGTAGTCAGTGGTAGCTAAGATAGATTGATAACCCTTAGAAGAAGGAGGATCGATCAGACCCACAATGTCGGTACCCCAATACTTGAATGTCCATGAAGCTAATGTAGGGTGTAGAATGTTGGGTGGTTAGTGGAGGACCACATCGTGTACTTAACATTGATTGCATCTCCTAGCTATATCTATACAGTATGTAATCATCGAAGGCCAGCAGTATCCAAGTCCCTTGATCTTCATCTTCATCTTTATACCAGATTGATGCACTATGCATAGGCCTGAATGTACCTCAGTTATAATTCCATAGGCTTCCTGTTTATCTAAGCAACATAAGCATATCTGGTCAGAGGATCGAAGGTATAGGGTGCCCTCAATAAGAGTGTAGAAGAGAGCTCTCTATTTCACCCGATGGTTTTGTGACTTTTCTTGAGGTAGTTTACTGGTGTTCAAGTAATCTATGAATGGTTGCCTCTAATATAGCTTCTTTTCTATTCTGGCAATGGAAACCTCCCCTTCAAGGGAAAGTCTCTTGATGAGTTCAACATCAATAAGAGATAGGACTTATCTATTTTATACCCTTATTGAAATGGACTCATCTTCGAGACATGCCAAATCTTTGGCAAGTTTGGCAAAAGCATATGCTACTACATTCTCTACTTGGGGAACCTTGTAGATCATGACTTCAGGAATTTGGGCCAACAGCTTCATGGTATACTCATAGTAATGACGAAGCTTGGGTTTGAGAACCTGGTAGGACCTAGCAATTTTGTTGATAACCAACTGAGAATCCCCAAAGATGTTGATGCTCTTAACACTGATAGTAATGGCTAACTCCATACTAGCAATCAAAGCCTCATACTCAGCTTCATTATTGGTGCCAGAGTTGAAAAGATAGTATGAAAATCTCATCACATTTCGGTCTAGAGTTAAGAGAATTATTCCTTCCCCTACTTTTCCTGGGAGAATAGTTCATGGTGCATCCCCTTTATGAAAAGCAGCTGCACCATCAAAATACATCTCCCATCGATGGTTGTCAGCCTCCCTTAAGTTTATGATTTATTCATCAAGGAGATAGTCACTAAGTGGAGAATCAACAGGTAGTGGGTGTGCTGCTAAGAAATCTGTTAGTGATTGTCCTTTTATCGCACGAAGATGTACGAATGTGATATCAAACTATGAGAGAATCATGGGTCAACATGCCAATTGTCCATATAGTGTTGGCCGTGTCATGAGATACTGCAGTGGATTTGTTCTGAATATCAAGTTCACTTTAAGAGAAAGCATGTAATGTCGTAGCTTTTGGGAAGCAAAGATCAAAGCTAGACAATGTTTCTCAATAGATAAATAGTTCACTTCAATAGGAATCAGATGACGGCTGAGGTAGTAGAGAGCGTTCTCCTTCCCTTCATCATTGGCTTGGGCCAACAGAGTGCTGAGAGAGTCATCCAATACAACAGTGTAGTGGATGAGTGGCTTGCCCAGGATAAGGGCTACTAGAACTGGCAGCTTCACCAAATACTACTTGATGTCTTCAAAGGCATACTGGCACTTATTTTCCCACCTAAACTTGGCATTCTTTTTGACAAGGGCTGAGAATGGCTTGCATCTCCTTCATAGGTTGGGGATAAAGCTTCTTAGATACGATAACCATTCTTGAAAAGATCTGAGTTGAGTTAAACTCTTATGAGGTGGCATTTCTAAGATAGCTTTAATCTCTTCATAATTTATTTCTATTCCCTGGTATTAAATAACAAACCCAAGAAATTTCCCTAAAGCTACTCTGAATGCACACTTTAGGGGATTCATTTTGAGGTTATATTATCTTAACCATTCAAAATTACTCTCAAGTCAAAGAGGTGGTCTTCTTTTTCTCTGCTCTTGACTACTAGATCATCAATGTAGCACTCAACCTGATCATGGATGAGTTCATTGAAGATCTGTATCATGGCCCATTGGTATGTAGCACTAGCAGTTTTAAGGCTGAAAGGTATGACCCTATAACAAAAGATTCCAATAGGGGTTCAGAAAGTAGTATTTCTTTTATGTTTAGGAGACCTCTTGATTTGGTTATAGCTAGATGACCCATCCATGAAAGAGAAGACTGCATGAGATGAGACAATGTCCACCATTAACTCTGGTATAGGAATAGGAAACTCACCCTTAGGACATACCTTATTTAAGTCCCTACAATTGATGCATATACGAATTTGGACATTCTTCTTCTTAGCTGGGACAACAGTACGATATTTTTTCCCTAATGAAACTAGCATCGATCAGTTTCTTGACATCAAAAATGACCTGTTGTTCAATTTCTAATTGCATGTGTCTAGGAGCTTGCTTAATAGGGGTAGCATTAGGATATATTGCTAGCTTATGGACTACTATGTTAGGAGATAATCCGTGCATCTCTTCATGACTCCATGCGAAGTAGTCTTTAAACTCAGTCAATAGCTTAACTAAGTCATTAGTTTCTTTTTCATTCAGTAATGAACTGATGTACATCAGGTGTGGATTTTCTTCAATCCCGAGGTTAATTTCTTCAAGATTGTCTATTGATGAATGAATGTCCCCTTCAAATTTCGACAGTGTCTCTTTGATTTAGAGATCATCTGGATCATCTAAGATTTCTAAACACACATTCTCATAAGAGTTAGGGGTGTGTGAAAATAATCTATCAGACTCCAAATAATTGGTAACAACTAAGTAGTAATCGTTTCATCGACCGGACTAAGCTCAATCCTACCTAACTCTTCATTATGCTTCCTACCTATTGTCTAGCTTTTCAAGTACTGATTCAAGACCATGTATGAGGAAATAAACCTCTCAAGATTATGAACATAGTAAAAAAGTCAAATAGTAATTTCATTAATTTTTAAATGAATCCTCCTCAAGTTCTACATCAAGTTCAAGACTTGAATGATGATCCAAAAAGAACCTCTTCGCATCACGAAGACTTAGGGATGTAATTCAAACCTTCAACTTTTAAGATTAAGTGAGGTTAATTTCTTGGAATAGTTTCATATAAACAGATTTGAAAACTGTTTTTCAAGGTTGGTCTTCATCTCTTTCTGATCAAAGTCACCTCTAATGGAACTGAGACATAGGTATACTAATCACATTGGGCACATTGAAATGATTCTAAGTCCATGAATTGTGGGTACTATGAACAAGCTCCTGGATGGCCAATGGGGTCTCCACCTCTAACAGAGCTTTCTTCCTCTACCTCTACTTGGTGGTGGTTGAGCCATCCTACCCACATGTCTATATAATGGAATGAACTGTGGGTGGAATGTGATATGTGGATCTATTTTTTCTTCAATTCTCCTTTCTTGTTCACTTGGACTTTCATTTTTCTTTTCTTTTTTTCTTTTGTCTTTTATTTTTCTTCATTTTATCTTTCTTTTGATTTTGAATTTGAATTTTATCCAGGTTCATGAGAAAGGGTGTTTTGAGAAAGATAGTAGGTCTGATCCTCATAAATCAATCTCTAACTAAAATGGCTTTTCATCTCCGTGATATGGTATTCAATCCCATCTTTAACTTGATGTATTGAAAGAGGATAATGATCTTGATGTATCCAAGGTCTATCAAACAAAGCAGTGAACAAAGTTTTTGAATCAATGATGTAAAACTGGTCAGCTGGTATGGTGTGGGGTGGCCGCCATAGAGGCTAGAAGGAGAGGCTGCCTCGATGGTGGTAAAGGAGGTGGAGGTGGTCGTGGTCTCTCAGACTGATCTCTAGCTGGCTGCTTCCCCTTATCTACCACTGTAACTACTTCTGGGTTCTTCTCATAGACCTTTTGTGGCTTTGCTTTAGGTAACTGATCTTGAAAAGAAAATTATTTGGCCTCTCCTTGTAGACTAGCCACCCTGTTGATTAGCATCTCAAATATCTTGATAGTAAAGCCCTGAAGCATGAAAGTGACCGATGCATGGAAATTCTTCAAAAGAATCTCAATGGCATGCTGCTCGATCCCATTTCATACTAAGTTACCATCGAGAATATTATCAATAAAGAGACTCACTGTTATGCTACATGATCACCTACACCCTTTGGACCTCCAATAAACCTCTTGATGAAGAGTTGCTCTAACTCAACAAATATCTTTGCTAAACTATTGGGAAGTTTAGCATACCAATCGAAAGCAATCCCTGCTAGGCTACTAATAAAGAGGTGAAAAAGCAAAGTGTCGCTGCCACGGGCGTTACAATAACTGGCCTTGAAGTGTGCTATATGCTACCTTGGGATTCCACTGTTATCAAAGCTTTTGAAGGAAGGTGGCACAAAACCCTTAAGATATTGGATTGAATCGAATTCCTCTAGGTAGGGTCTACCCTTTGGAACCGACGATCCTCCTCGCACTTGAGCCAACACTTCCTTCACTTGCTACTCAACCATGGATTTTATGTTTTTTCTTATATGGAGATACTTTCCACTACCTTCCTATATGTGCTAGTGTTACCTTGCTCAATGGGAGGTAAGGTCTTGGTTAGGTCCAAGACATGCACTAACTCAGGCTGACTAATGTCAGCTGTAGTAAGATGAACTGTTGGGGCTTATTTCTAAAGTATTGAAACTACTACAAACAAGTCCTCTAACTGCTGTGTCATCCTATCTATCTGCTCATCTTTTTGCCTCAACTAATGTTAGAGGTGTTGGGTTGATTAGGCCATGTCTTGTAATCAACCTCATCACCTTCCATGGCTTGCTGCCCCCTAAGAAGAGATCCTCTGGTATCAACCATATAGACTCCAGCTAAGTCTCCCAACAAGTCATCTTCATTGGGATCAAAGCTGACTTTCTCCTGATATGACTAATCGTACTCCAAAATCTCATTCTTTTCCATGAAATAATGTGCCACTATCTCATCTAAAGAATGATCAATTTGTGTAAGTACAAATATCTTTGGCTGATCGGTGTGATCACTATCATGTAATGAGAGGCACCGAAACTCACCTATTGTTGAGGAGTCAATCCTATGTGGACTATAATCACTAGATGAGAGACAATCTTGACTACCACTAAGTATGAAAGGTGTGACATTCCTAGGATGTTTCACTATCCTTGGTGCAACTGGACTATCATCTGCTACCTCTGAAATGACTACTACCCTCTCCACATCCTATTGAACTGGCAGAGTTGGTGAAGGGATGACCACAATGCTTTGGGGTCGCCACTCCTTCCGCACCACCAGGGCAGAAGGTCAAGTAGGAGAGCTCAGTCATGCTCCACAATAGGTAGTGTAGATGGGGTAGGATCCCTCAACCATAGCCAAATCACCAACGGGGTGTGCTTCTCCCCGGATATGGCCTTCATGGCCTTTGATGGAACTAGAGATGTTGTGACCTGGATTGGTGATGGCAGATGAGGTGTAGAGTTGTATGATGGAGACATCACAATTTCTATGCACGTGGATATCCTTCGTGATGAGGTAAATGATGTCATGTTTGGTGCGTAGCGAAGCCGGAAAATCAACAAGTGCGAAGGTGCGACCGCAACCAACTTCCTCTCCCTACTAATGTGAGCAAATGTATGGGCCTCTGGCCTCTCCTAATGGATATGTTTCCCACACCGTGGGGATGATGGATCTCAAAATTGAGCTCGACTCAACGTCCCAGAAGCTCACTACTGTAAAGACCAACGAGACCAGATGACCTCCACTCTAGTAACTACTAGATGATGCTATACCACTGGTGGAGGTGATGTGCAAATCCTCCTAACATCCTCTTTGTCTGATCCAGAGAGAGGATGAAATTGGTTTTCTGTAACTTGTGGTGAAGTCTTAATGGGAAACTCCTCAACAGTTGAATGTGCAGCTGCCTCAATCTCCCTGGCAATCTTAGTGTGATACCACTTGATCAAGCAATTTTTGTTCCTACACTATGTCTTGGTAGGATGGGGGGAGTGAGAACTATTCATGTACTCAAAAGTAGGGGAGGCAATCCCTAAGATCAGGGGACCCTTACCCTCAGGGTGCTAGCCCTCACTAGGGCAGCACGAGAAACCATAGGAAGCATTGAAATTAGGGCTGACACAGCTGGTACTGCTACTATTGAAGCATGTAGGACTGCCACTACTTTTCTCTTCAACGAAGAGATGTTAGAATCAGAAGGTAGATCAATCAGGATGACCGGCCTCTGCCCGATCACTATGGTTCTACTGACTGTCGTGAGAGGAGTCCTCTCACATGTAATCCTCGCTCCCTCAAATCCCCTACCGAAGTGGATAAGTTGTGTATAATCCAATCGGGGGAAGTTGGCTTGGTCCAAAGCCAAATCCATACCATGAGGGAAAGTCAAAACAAACTTCTGTGAGCCTACCATCTCGATCAATCAAAAGACTAAAAAAACAAGCCGCTATACTAATCGACCGTAAGAATCTACAATTGGAAATGAGTTTGGATCAGATTTCTATCTTTGCTGATTTTTAAATTTGAATTGAAAATTTGAGCCCACATCCAACATCTTGGAAGTTTTAAGTTGGGTTCAAATAGATTTGAGAAGATTTGATTAAAAGAGGAATTTTTTGAGTATGAATCCAACTTCAACAAATTTAGGTATATTGAAAAGTGGATTCAAATATTTTGAGAAGGATGCTTCCATAGGTTCATGTTTGTTTGAATTTAGATTGTTTTGATTTGAGGACCCTTTCCTTCAACAAATTTGGGTATGTTAAAGTAAGAGTCAATTGATTTTGTTTTTGTTTGGTGATTTTGAAATTTTACTTAGCAAATTTGGGTATGCTAAGTGAAGTGGTTTGAAAATGATTATTTCTTTTTGGTTAATTGTTGTTTTGATTCTAAAAATTGGAATTCCCACTTAAAAAATTTAGGTATGCTAAGTGAAGAATCCAAGTGTGTTTTATTTGATTTTTGAAAATAGGATCCTTAGCAAATTTAAGTATGCTAAGAAAATCCTAAGGGTTTCATTTGTTTTTTTTTTATTTTTGAAAGAGTACGATCCTTAGCAAATTTGGGTATGCTAAGGAAATCCTAAGGTGTTTTATTTTTGTTTTGATTTTATTGAAAGTGGAGAATTTACTTTAGCAAATATGTTATGCTAAGGAGGAAGTCCCACTTAGTTTTGTGAAATGAAAATTTTACTCAACAAATTTGAGTATGCTAAATGAAATTTCAAAAGATGTGTTCAAAATTTTTGTGTTTTGGTTTTGAAAATGGAGACTTCTTTAGCAAATTTATGCTAAATGAAGTTCCAAATGTGTTTGAAAATTTTGATTTTGAATTTGGAGACTTCACTTAGCAAATTTGGTATGCTAAATGAAGTTCCAAATGTGTTTGAAACTTTTGATTTTGAATTTGGAGACTTCACTTAGCAAATTTGGTATGCTAAATGAAGTTCCAAAAAGTGTGTTGAAAATTTTGAATTTTGATTTGGAGACTTCACATAGCAAATTTGGGTATGCTAAATGAAGTTCCAAAAAAGTGTTTTGAAAATTTTGATTTCAAATTTGGAGACTTCACTTAGCAAATTTGGATATGCTAAATGAAGTTCTAAAATGTGTTTTGAAAATTTTGATTTCAAATTTTGAAAAGGAGACTCATCCAACAAATTTGGGTATGTAGAATTTTAAATGTGTTATTTGAGAATAAATTTTGAAAAGGAATTCTAAAATTTAAGGGATATGAGATAATTATTTTTTGAAAATGAAATTTTTTTTTTTTATTTTATGTGTTGATTAATTTTTTGAATGAAATTCAATAATTGAATGGAAATGAAATATTTGAATTTAAAAATTTTGAAAAAATGTTCATTTGATGATTTGTGAAAAAATTCATCATGAATTGAAGATGTTCATTTATGAAATGATTTACATTAAAAAAAATGTTAAATGAGGGTGATAAGATTTTGTGGAAAAATATTTTATTATGTGCATTTTTGAAAGACTATTTTTTGAAAAGCAATATTTTTATGAAAAATTTATTTTGTCTTTATTATTTTAGAATGAACCTTTCCTTATAATAAAAATGATAAGGAGGAAGCCTTTAAATTATTTCTTTTTTATTTAGATCTTTTTATTCTTAGCCATTGGCAAATCCAACGGGGATTTTAAGACCAACATAGAGTGAGGTCCTAAAACCTAAAGATGTTGGCTAACTCGACTTAAGGATGAAATAAGCTAAGTTCCAATAGAAAGAAAGATAGACACAGATTCATACCAAAGTACAAATCCACTATCGATACTCAAAGACAATGATCATTTACCAAAGGAGAGAGGAACCATCCCCAGCGGAGTCACCAAAAATATGTGGGTGAAAAATTTCTATATGGTAGCCTTCATTTGTGGTGAAGAGCAAGAATATAAAATTCATCTTTTTGGGATGCCATATAGATCCACATATGTGCTTATTTAGGTGATCGAGTACATCATCATGGAATAGTGTACTATCTCAGGAGATAGAAGTCACTACCCTTTAATGGACCTAATCACCTTAATAAGGACTCTAAGGATAATGGGTCTAAACATATACAAGAGATTCTTCCCCTACTTTACATGAAAAAGTAAAGTAGGATTTATTTTAAACCGATTCATTAAGATCCCTATAGAGGCAAGCTCCCAAAGTTAATTACATCCTAAGGGACAGGATCCCTTAAGAATACTCTCGATTAAAGTAAATGATCGTTGTCTTCAAAGATTTCAATAAAAAAGGACTATCAATCGATTGATTCATTTTTGAAGATCAAATGGGATTGATCAAAGAGAGGGAGTTATTATTGAAGCCAAAAGAAAGATAAGTAAGAGATGCCCACGATGCTAAGAAACTTGGAGAGCAACTCAAACTATACTATGATAGAGCTTTACATTTTTGAAATTGATTTAGTTTGTTTGAGTTAAATTTCTATTAGAAATTTAGGGCTTATGATTCCATAACACAAGATTAAAGAAATTCCTAGGTGGTGAGGAATTATGCTTATGACCCACAAAGGGGAGAAAAAACCTCAGAACCTAGATCTAGGGTGCTTTGGCGAGGGCCGAGAGCACAACCTAAATTTAAGGCAGAAATGGGTATTTTGTTTGCCTCCGTAAGAAAGGACAAACCACCTGACTGTTAGGACTTACAATCACCTGGGGTGGCCGCCAACTAACTCCTCCTACAATTTTAAATACATGTAGGCAAGTCTTATGCTTTATGCAAGATAGTTAGGCCGTTATTTATTTAGAAAGAGACTAAGTCTTTAAACTTGTGCCCTAAAGAGACTAGATCATGTAAGCACATGCTTCAAATGACCTAAATCTAATGCAATTTCATTTTATTTTATTTTGACAATTATTTTGACTCAAAGGATTCATATGCCTAATGCATGAGAAAAGTTATTGGCCAAAATTAAAAAAGAAGGGAGGAGGTGTGTTCCACCATGGCTCTCAAAGGTCAAGCCTTTCTTTGGCAAAGGTGGAAGCCTCCAATCAAGAGTGAAACAAGATGCATGCATGATGTTATAAAAGAAGTACTCATCCGCCAAGGGTTGCTAATTCTTTTATCTTGATTTTAAACCTAAGCTTTAGGTGAGGTTATGAATTCTTTATTTTAGTTTTGAATTGTTAAGTTTGGTAAAAGATTTATTTTTCTAAGAGCCTAATCCACATCCAGCCATACATAAAGCAAGGAAGAAACTAAAAAAATATGCCACTTAATGCAAAAGCTAAACAAATCAATCAATTTATAAAGCTAATCGCAAAAGAATAAGAGGTCATGGTGGACCACCACACAAACTCAAAATAATAAATTGGTACGAGCTCTACCCTTATACAACCAAGATTACAAATGAATTAAATACAATTAAGCAAGAATTCATTATTATGGGGGTCTTCATTTTCATTCTTCTTTCTTTTCTTCTCTTTCTTCTTTCTTCTTTGGTTCCTTCTTTTAGATGGTTGGAAGGTGGATGCTCCAAAGGCTTCACATGGTGCATAAGATAAGACCTTATGACCAATGCTCATCCTAATCCCCATAACAATCATTTCAAAATCCTAATTGCAAAATTTACATGAAAAGGAAAAGTAAATCTAGCCAACACCTCCAAAACAAAGGTTAGCTAAACAAACCACCAAATCCCAAGCATGTATATTGGACTTATCACCCCACACATGGGTGACTAAGTCCACCTGGCCTATTGGATTATGCTTAGGGATATAAGCACCTGCATAATAAAAGTATTTATATTTTTATTTATTATAGCGCCCCTTAAGCACAATCCTATGCAAAAGATAATGGTTAGACTAATATTGCCCTACCATTTATTCTATGCATATACATTCTAACATCCTGTCTAAAACATATATCACAAAATAAAAGCAATCATCAAACCATGCAACTCCTAACCTAAAAAGTGTGACTTAGCTAATGTGTGTTCTTTGGAGGCTTGTTTGGTATGCTTAGCTATGGCTTTAAGTTAGAATTTTTTAAGTGTGAAGCATGTTCAACTTAGAGGAGGGTTTCATTTAAGTGATTTAGTTCTTTATGAATGAATCCTAAGCATATTTATACATACCAAATGGAATGTTTATCACACTTTATGATGCATGCTAAGTAAGTTACTTAAGAAAATTTGAATGTTTTTGATGCATGAATTTCATTAAGTAGAAAAGGGATTTCTTATCTAATTTTCACATGCACACATGAAAGTAAGAAAGGCATAAGTGAGTATAGAGCCATTGTTAACCAGAGGTGTAAGATACAAGACTACTTAGGGCTACTTAAAGCCTTGCAACCTCGGGGTTGTCCACACTAATATATCACTTTTCTTAAATACAAACATGTGTACAAAAGAAATGAATGGAAAAGAAAGGATGCAAAAATTTATATTATTTGATTCATTTTGTTTATGCAATTTATGTGTGTAAGCATAAGTATCCTTCTTAAGTGATAGTATATAAATGAATAGGGTGTAGAATTAGGCAAGTGTTAGGTTCTTTTCAAATGAACCATATATCTTACCAAATCCTACTCAAAATTGTACTAAAAGAAAAGAGAAGGAAAACATATATTAAGCACATCCTTATATCTTACTCACATGCAAGCTTATAATTAAAATATAAGTAACACACTTTCAATCATGATAATTGATTCATATATTTTTGAAAATAATTTGAATTTAGTAGTGATAATAGCCACTCATATTCTTATTTTAGCCAACACATGCAATTTGACATAAAGTAAACATTTTCATTTTAAGTTTAAAATTTGAAAAGTATGGATGCATGAAACCACATGACACACATATTTAACATGTTGAGAATGAATTAAAGTAATGAAAGGATGTAAACACATTAACTTTAATTAAATCTTAAAGACAATCTTATGAAATAAGAAAGCTTAAAGTAAATCAAAGTTCATTTAGTATGATTTTTTTTTATTTTGAGTTTAATTTAATTTTGAAAATGTGAGTTGAGTTTGTTGTTCCTAACCCATTCCCACATGTGTTTGACATTTTGTTTAATTTTTTTTGATTAGATTTATTTTTTTGATTGATTAGGTTAAGGTATGAATTAAACAAGTTAATTAACCCTTACCTATACCACCATAGCATAGTTAACCAAGTAATTATGAGCCACGAGATGACATAAAACCTCACAAGGAATTTAAACTTGCAATGCACCTAAGAAAAGGGCCTAATGCAATTTGGCTCATGATTAATGGTTAATTAAGCTAAGGGTTTAACTTAAGTTATTTCAAAACACCCCTCACACATATGAGTTGGGTTTTGATTTCCTTAATTGAACTTAGGCTCTTGAACACCTAAGAATCTATCCAAAGTAGATTAATTATGTTTTGGAAAGTTTTAGAAATTTTAGGAAATTAATTAACAGGGTAATTAATGAATTAGCCCTTTAATTAAGAGAGGATTAAGGAAATAAAAGGGGGTTGAGGGAATAGCTTAGGGGAAAAACTCCAAACTTATTCTCTAAGTCTCGTATTCACTAGAGCAAACCTTAATCAACCCCAATTAGGGATTAAAACACTAATCAAACCCTTAATTATTAATTACATAAGGAGGGTAATTAGGAAACACATTTTTAATTCCCCCAATTAAGCCTTCAATAAATCCCAAGAAAATTAGGGGAGCCAGAGGTCATCCCCTAAAATATACCCAAGAAGTTTGAGATTAATCAGAAGATTAATTAAGGAGTAATTAGAAAAATAATATTTCCATTAAAAAGTAAAATCAGAGAAAGATATAATTCAAAATCCATTAAAAATAATTTTAGAATATTCTAGATTGAATTATCTTCAATAGAAATTTACATAATATTTTTTTAGTATTTATTTAGGGAGATATAAATTTTTAAAGCTTAGTGGATTAATTAGAGTTAATTAAAACCTAATTCAATCCTCTTTTAGCCCACAGCAAGACACTCGACGACGATGGTGAGTGCACTTTAAACGCATCGTGGTGTGAGTAGGTCACTTAAACATCCCATCACAGTAGGCGTGAGGTGGTAGGATGTGGTTTGATACTCACCGTTTGAACAAGGATCGAATGACCTGGAATCCCCAAAAAGATAAATCGAATATAAAACATGTGGTTAATCTTAGTCGTCCATCCAAAATGCTCGGATGGATGGCAGAGATTATCCTTGTGCTTCCCTGAGGATTAATGGAGAGCATCCATGATCCAAGCTTTGATCTGAGCTTGACTGAGCTCGGATTAGGATAAAAGTTTCCACACACCACCATACACTAATGGTAATCTTATCAAATAGTTGAATTTTCATGCCATGACACTTTCTTTAACAAAGTACCAACACCGCTTAAGCCTAGTGATCGAAAAATGGCATACCTCATCGGAGGTGATCGTCGGCACTCGATTCCCTTAGACAAGCTTCGTTTAGTTGAGACGAAGCTATGGTGAAAGAATTAGCTCTTGAGGTTTTGTAGATTGCTATATTGACCAACACCTCCTCCTTTCCTTTGTGGCTTTGATCAAATTGAACTTCTCCTTACCTTGGAAACTTGAGGGAGAGCTTAGGAAAATTTGATTTGGTCCCCTGAGTGAGTGTGCAAAGGCAATTGAAGTGAATTGGAGTATAGAGGAAATTAGGAATTCGAAAGAGCTCCCCTATTTTCTCTTGAAGAAAACTGAGAAATGCAAGATTCAAATCCCTCTTAGAAAGCTTAGGATCACTCTGATGGTTTCTAACATCCTCTATCACTCAATTGACAATGAGGATGTTGAATTCAAGTGGAATTATGGGGAGTATATCTCCCCCTATGGCAATCGAATGACCGAAGCTATGGTTGCCATTTTGATCCAATTGTCCATATAGAAAGGGTTTTATGGGCTGTTTGAAGTTGGAACATGGTTGGTTTGAGCCAAGTAGTGGATTAATAACCTCCCATGTGCTTCAAATTTAGTGGAGGGAGGTTCAAATTGGCCAATTTGAACTAGGGGTCGATTTTAACCATGGGTCCAATTGGGCTGACTCAAACCCATTGGGTTGGATGCTCCACCCTCCATAAGGTTCACTTGACCTATTAGGAAGGTATCAAGTTGATATGAAGAGGGCTTGACCAAATTCCCCATGGATTTGAGCAAAATTTGTTCTATGGACTAGGAGTAGAATGGTCATTTGGTTGATTTTTGAATTTCAATATATTGGGTATGTGGAGAAAATAGGTTTGGCCAAGTTTCATTAGAATTGGAAGTTCATTTGATAAGGTTTGGCTCATGTTGACCCATTTAGGTCAAAATGGGTCAACTTAGGTCAAGTTGACCAATTGGTCAAATTAGGTCAAGCCAAAGATTGGGTCATGTTCATATGACCATTTGAAATATTTGGATGGCTTTGGTTTGATTCAATTTGGTTTAGTCTTGAATTTACCTCATATGTCTTCATTTAGGTCAAATGGGTCAAGTTGACCAATTTGACCCATTTGACCTATTTGAGCTAGGTCATGAGTAGGTTTAGGTTTGATTAATCATATGGAGTGGATTGGTATCTTTTTTTCCAATCAATTTTAGTTAAGTTTGAAATTGGCTCAACATGACCCCTTTAAGTCAAGTTGGGTTCAAGGTCAATTGAGCTAGGTTAGGTCTAGCTAGCCAATTAAGGCTTTGTTCAAGTTCAACAAGTGATTTGGAATGAACTTGACACATTGGTTTCAATCAATTTGACTTAGATCAAGTTTTGACATAATTTAACTTTTTAGGTCGAGTTGGGTCAACTTGGGTCAAGTGGCCAATGGGCTATGTTAAGCTCAAATGTTGACTTGGTCAAGTTCAAACATAGGTCATAAATGATCTTAGATCAATGGTTTCAATTAATTTGTATGGCATTTTGGCTAGATTAGAAAATTTTAAAATAAGCACATTTAAAACATATTATCGAAATAGGCTTTAAAATAAAAAAACTAGACGCCATTTTAGCGGCCGCTAGTAATAATTCTGTCGAAAATGCAAAAAAAACTTTTAAAAAAAAATGAACTAAGATCGAGATAGCCCTCGATTTTCTTCTTCCGATCGCCCCCACCTTGAGCCTTGCCTTTGCTGTGAAATCGCCACCAAAGCTCACCTGTAGCCGTAGCCCTCTCTGGCGACCACCCATTCATCGGTGAATTTTTGATGTAGTTTTTGATTTTTTGTCTCTTTTTTTATAAAATAAAAAATATGCAAATGTGATGTTAATTTTTTGTGTTTTATCATGTTATTACTTAGTGTATTATGTGATTAGCTAGCGTTATGATTTAGGTAAAGGTTGGAGTGGATTTAAGTTTTTTTGAAAGAATTTTTTTAGGTATTTTTTGGAACTATTTATTTAAGTTTGATTTTATGTGGATTTTATTTGATGTTGATTTTAGGAAAATGTAATGTTGATTTCATGTGTTCAAACATTTGATTATTTAATTTATCATATGATTAGCTAGTTTTAGGGTTTACACATTGTTTGTGGATTTGATATTTTAGGAAAACTATAAATTTTGCAAAAAAATGAGGAACACATGACTGATACTCGCTTTGGTATGAGTGAGTTGATTGTGGGATCTCTTGATATTTGGTTGGTGTTCTTACCTTTATGTAATGTATAAAAAAGTATTCTTCTTTTGACATGGTATATATACAAAATATTATTATAATCTTGTTGTTGATTAGTAACTTTATGAAGTTTTGTTGTTTTGGAAACTTTTGAAAGCTTACTTTGCTGGTACATTGCGTAAGATTTTATAATCCACTTGTATGAAAAATTTTAGATACATGGAAGTCTGTTAGAGCTTTTAAAATGCAATGATAATTGTGTTCTATGCAATTCATTTTACAAATGCAAGTATTGTGGATTACTTATTTATTTTTGTTTTAGATGCCTCATGTAAGCTTTCTTTGTAAAATATGGTTTCTATTTTTGGTTTTGACATGCACTTTCAGAAGTTGTTTGCTAGATAGGTGAAATGATATCTGAGGAAGGAGGAGCATGCAGACATTAGCGTAGACACCGCATCGAGGAGCCTCCAGTGGACTACGGGCCCGCACCAGCAGAGGTACATCCCAGCATTGTGTCGTTGCGTGCCATACATAGGGCTACTCAGATCGGGAAAGTTTTATTATTTTTCAAAGCTACCAAACCCTAAATGCCATTTTGAATAAATCATCAATTCATATTGTGCAGGTGATAGTTCTTGAGGCTGCATCACACCTATTGATGTTGAGTGGAGTGGGCCTTTATGGATGGGTGGCGATCTTTGGCTTTGCGTTTCCGCAGATATATCGATCACCACCTACTTACAGCTTTAGTTGAGCGCTGGTCACCATAGACAAACACTTTCCATTTTGTAATTGGTGAGATGATAATTACGCTGTAGGACGTGGCTATGATTCTAGGAGTATGGATTGACGGGCCTCCTCTTCTTGGACCTACAGTTATTGGGGAGGGGAGATGATGGCTATCTTGGCCTGATTGATGTGATGAGCTCGTGCGGTCCCGATGTGATATATCATGATTTAGTTGACATATTTACATCCACATTTTATGAATGCAACACCTACACCTTTATGTTGGTTGCGGTGGATATTTTATAGGGACTCATACTTGGATCTACCGGATGCTGACTTTCTGATACACCTTATAGCTTACATTTTAACCTACCACGATCACCATTTTTGGCCAACATAAAAGTAATGGGGAATTTTTTGCTGATTCCAATGATACTAAGCTCGCTCAATTCTGACAACGAACGACTCCAATATGGCAAAAATATCATGGCTGGTCGCAATTTTCAAAACTATGCTGCACATTTTTTGCGCATTGGCTAAAAGTACTATGCAAGGGGTCACAATGGCCTTTTTTATCAATATAAAAGTCATGGGGAATTTTGTACTGATTCCAATGATAGCAAGCTCCCTCAATTCCGACAATGAATGACTCCGATATGGCCAAAATACCACAGCTAGTCCACATTTTAAAAAAATATATATTTTGTAGCCTGTCGCTTATTTAAGCGAGTCGACTGCTGGTCAGTGTCACCATTAAATGGACTTTTTAGTTTTTTTTAATGCTTATTTCACTAATTATATTTTTAAATGTGCTTAGTTTAAAAATTTAGCCATTTAGATTTTATTTTGTCTAAGTGTTGACTTAGTCAACCCTTATGTTTGACTTGGTTTGACCCAATTTAATATATTGATCATCCCATGATGATTGTTGATCATGATGAGAGGCATAGGTGAGTTTGATTCAATCCAATTTGGTTAGGATTAGAATTTGGCTCATAAGGGTACTTTAGGCCACTTTGGGTCAAGTGAGCCTAAGTGGGTCAAATGGCTTGATCAAAGCTTGATTTGAGTTTGATCGAACTTGTATATGGACTTATGATTGAAATATGAATTCATTTGCAAGTGGTTTGAAGTCAAATGGGTTTTGTTTCATTTGACAATTTCATATTCAAAAGAAGAACATGAAGGGATTTTGACTTTGATTTTTGAATTGGATTTTCATTTAGTACTTGAAGTTTGTATTTATATTTAGATTCATGATTGCAGGTTTGATTGAATCATGAAGAAAAATCAAGAGTGTGGCTTGATTTGAAGTTGACTTGGCTAAGTTCAAGATTTTAGCTTGAAAGGCTTAGGCTATATTCTGAGTGGATTTGAGTTTGATTTTTGGAATTGGTTTTGATTGTTTGAATTTATATTTCATTTATATATGTGAATATAAATGAGAATATAAATGGATCATGAGAAAATTTCATGAATTTGGAATGATTTGATCATGATCTAGGCTAAGTCCATTAAAAGGGAATTTGGAGTAGGGAGCTTGAACTTTTGAATTTGGTTTGGTTTATTTATATTTATATTTCATTATATATGTGAATATAAATAAGAATATAAATAGGTTATGAGAAAATGCCATGAATTTGAATTGATTTGATCATGATTAAGGTTAAGTCCATTAAAAGGAATTTAAAGGAAATAGGAAATTTTTGGAGTTTGGAGTTTAAATTTTGGATTTATATTTGATTGACTTATATTTATATTTCATTTATATATGTGAATATAAATGAGAATATAAATGAGTTATGAGAAAATTCCATGAATTTGAATTGATTGAATATGATTTAAGTTAAGTCCTTAAAGGAAAGGAGTAGGGAGCTTGAATTTTTGAATTTGGTTTGGTTTATTTATATTTATATTTCATTATATATGTGAATATAAATGAGAATATAAATAGGTTATGATAAAATCCCATGGATTTGAATTGATTTGATAATGATTAAGGCTAAGTCCATTAAAAGGAATTTAAAGGAAATAGGAAATTTTA
Source organism: Cymbidium sinense (assembly GCA_021442155.1). Taxonomy (NCBI): domain Eukaryota; kingdom Viridiplantae; phylum Streptophyta; class Magnoliopsida; order Asparagales; family Orchidaceae; genus Cymbidium; species Cymbidium sinense. Next base: position 105,169,719 of record CM038215.1, read on the forward strand.
GAGTTTGGAGTTTAAATTTTGGATTTATATTTGATTGACTTATATTTATATTTCATTTATATATGTTAATATAAATGAGTTATGACAAAATTCCATAAATTTGAATTTATTTGAATATGATTTAGGTTAAGTCCTTAAGGGAAAACTTAAAGGACTTAGGAAGGATTTCAAATTTGAAATTTAATTTTTGGATTTGACTTGATTGATTTGTATTTATATTTCATTTATATATGTGAATATGAATAAAAATATAAATGAGTTATGAGAAAATCCAAAAAAATTGAATTGATTTGAACGTAATTTTGGCTAAGTCCATGAAGGAAAACTTAAAGGACTTAGGAAATTTCATGAATTGATTTTAAATTTTGATTTAGATTTGATTAGTTTGAATTTATATTTCATTTATATATGTGAATATAAATGGAAATATAAATGAATTATGAGAATCTCAAGCATTTGATTTGGTTTGATCATGATTTTGGCTAAGTCCTTAAAAGAAGATTAAGGACTTAAGAAAGATTTGAACTTAGGGATTTCATTCATGGATTTCAATGTGGATTTCAATTAAAATTTCAATCTCATGGAGTTGATTGGAGTTTGGAGAAAATCAAATAAGATTGATTTGGAGTTTGACTTGAAGGAAGGGAGGCGAAGAATGGTTCAAGTAAAGGGTAGGCGAATTTTCCTAACACCCCTAAGGCATGACCTATTCCTATGGCTAACTCTTCTAAGTCACTAGGGCTATGTTGAGCACCTGCATAGCAAAAGCATTTATATTTTTATTTATTACAGCGCCCCTTAAGCACAATCCCCTGCAAAAAATAATGATTATACTAAATCATCTTATCATTCATTCTACGCACATGCACCCTAACATCTAGTTTAAAATATTTATCACAACACAAAAGTGAACATCAAACCATGAACCGCCCTAACCTAAAGCTAGAAGTGGTTACTTAGTCTAAAGTGTGCGCTTTTAAGGTTTGTGTGTTATGCTTAGCCATGACTTTAAGTTAGAATTTTCTAAGTTTGAATGATGTTCAACTTAGAGTAGGGATTCATTTAAGTGATTTAATTATTTTTGGGTTGATTTTATTTTATATTTTGATTAGGTTCAAGTGAATCGTACAATTAATTACTAAATTGTGAAGAGAGAGAAAGAGTAGAAACTTCACTTTCCTTGCCTAATCTAAGGAATTTATAAAGTGGATTTATGTTTTAGTTTTATTTAGTGAATGTTTTATTATGTGTGTTAATTAATCCTAAGTTTAGATAAACTCTAAACAAACCTATTCAAAAAGATAGGCATTTTAAGATTAAATAAAGTGAGTTTAGATCACAAAATACACATCACTTCATTTCTTTTCCAACATGTATAACATGCATATGAATGAATCCTAAGCATATCTATACATACCAAATGGGAATGTTTAGCACACTTTATGATGCATTCTGAGTAAGGTACTTAAGAAAATTTGAAAGTTTATGATGCATGATTTTCATTAAATAGCAAAGGGGTTTCTTATCCAATTTTTTCATGCTCATATGAATGTACGAAAGGCATAAGTGAGTACGACACCATTATTAACCAGGGGTGTAAGGTACAAAACCTACTTAGGGCTACTTAAATCCTCACAGTCTCAGGTTTGTCTAGACTAATATACCACTTTCCTTAAATACAAGCCTATGTATGAAAGAAATCAATGGAAAAGAAAGATGAAAAAGTTTGTATTTGTTTTATTTTTGTTTGTTTATGCAATTTATATGTGTAAGTGTTGGTGTCCTTCTTAGGTCATAGCATAAGAATGAATAAGAAATGGAATTAAGCAAGTGTTGTGTTCTTTTCAAATGAACTATACACTTTGCCAAATCCTATTCAAATTATACCAAAAGAGAGGAGAAGAAAAACTACACTAAGCACATCCTTATATTTTACTCACATGCAAGATTATAAGTAAGATATAAGTAATACACTTTCAGTTTTGATAATTGATTCATATATGTTGAAAATAATTTGGATTTAATAGTGATAATAGCCACTCATATTCTTACTTTAGCCAAAACATGCATTTTGACATAAAGGAAACATTTTCATTTTGAATTTTATTTTTGAAAAAACATGAATGCATGAAATCATATGAGACACATATTTAGCATGTTGGGAAAGAAAGAACTAAAGTAAACATGTAAACACATTCAAGGTAATCTTAAAATAAGAAAAGCTTAAAGTAAATCAAAGTTTGTTTAACGTGATTTTTGTTTAATTTTGAGTTTGATTTAATTGGAAAAATATGAGGTGAGTTTGTTGTTCCTAACCCATTCCAACATGTTTTTGATATTTTTGTTCAATTTTTAGATGATTAGATTCATTTTATATTTTTATTAGGTTAAGGTATGAATTAAGCATGTTAATTACCCCCTACCTACACCACCTTAGCATAGTTAATCAAATAATTATGAGCCAATGAGATGATATAAAATTATACAAGGAATTTAAATCAGCAATGCACATAGGAGAAAAAAAAAGGCCTAATGCAATTTGTCTCATGATTAATGATTAATTAAGCTAAGAAGTTTAACTTAAGTAATTTTAACACACCCCTCACACATATCAGTTGAATTTTGATTTTCTTAATTGTACTTAGGTTCTTCAACACCTAAGCATCTACCCAAGAAGAATTAATTGAGTTCTAGAAAGTTTTGGAATTTTAGGAAATTAATTAAGGGGATAATTAATCTTAATTAAGGTAAGATTAAGGAATAAAAGGGGTTTAAGGAATATCTTAAGGAGAGTATCCCAAAATTATTCCTTAAATCTCACATTCACTTAATCAAAACTTAATTGACTCAATCATAGGGTTAAATCACTAATCATACCCTTAAATAAGTCTAATTACATTAAGGGAGTGATTAAGGAATGAATTAGCAATTCCCTTAACTAAGCCACCAATAAATCCCAAGAAAATTAGGGGAGGCAAAAGTAATCCTTCTAATTACATCCAAGAAGTTTAAAATTAATCAGTGGATTAATTAGAAGTAATTAACAAATTAACATTCTCAATAAAACCCAAATTTAGAGAAGTACTATTCAAAGTTAGCTAAAATCAATTTTAGAATATTCTATATTCAAGTATCTTTCTAATGCAATTTATTTCATATTTTTTTGATTTTTTTTTTTGAGATATGAATTTTAGAACTTAGGTAATTAATTAGGAATTAAATAAATCCCTAATCCTATTATTAATCATATGCATGCGCGGCATGCTTTCCATGATGTTGGTGTTTTCTCTGTAATAGAGAAAAGAAATGACACTACATAGAACTTAGGAATATTTTATTTAGACGACTAAATATAGCATTAAGGAAAAATTATATTATCTCAAAAGATAAATGTGCTCTTCTGTAATGGATTCCAGTATTTTAATAAAAGACTCCTAAGGCTAATGAGTCTTTCATGTACCAGAGTATTTTCCCCTGAACTACATGGAAAAGTAGAACATAGTCTATTTTATCCTGAGATCATGGTTCCTTATAAAGGCAAGCCTCAATAGTTAATTACATCTTAGGAAGGGTCTCTTCCTAAGAATACTCTTGATTAAAGAAACAAGTGGTTATTCTTAAAGACTACTAAGGTAGCTTTTAAAAGAATGATTTTTGAAAATTCAATTGGGAGAGGTCCAAATTGGAGAGAGTTATTTTTAAGAGTCAAATGAAAAAGGGTAGGAAATGCCTATTGATATTGGGATGCTCAGTAGACATTTCATATATCCTATGATTGGGCTTCAAATTTGGGATTTTAATTTTAGAATTCAAGTTATCATTTTCTTAGAAATCTAGGGCTTAGCTTCTAGCAGAACAAGACTACAGAAATGCCTAGGGTTGAAGAATTATTCTTAAAAAGATGCTTTAGAACCTAGTCTACAAGTGCTTCTAACACATGTGAAATGCTCGACCTAGTTCTATCCTTGGGAATCATTGGCCATTCTCCTCACTTGAGAGAACTAACCTATCCTTGACTCTTTTGGACTTACAACCTGCCTGAAGAAGGCTGCCAACTAATACCACCTAAGCACATTTTAAAACCATGAGGCTAAGTCATATGAATGCAAGATGGCTAGGCTGTTGAAGTTTTAGGAAAGAAATCTATAAACCTTGACTTACTCCCTAACCCCTAAGATTATGTAGGTATGAAGATGCACTAATGCATATTTTTCAAATTTTTTAATTTTTTTGACTGATTCATTTAGGTCATAGAATAATTTATGCCTAATGCATGCAATTAGAAAAAAATTATGGGCCAAATCAGAATAGAAGAAGGTGTACTTTCATAATAGGCTCTCAAAGGTCAAGCCAAGTTCTCTGGCAAGGAAGGAAGTCCTTCATTAACCAAGAGTGAAACAATATGATTTATGCATGATATTAAGGCATCCAGCTAAGAGGTTGCTACATACTTTATCTTGCTTTAATACCTAGGCTTTCATATGAAGATTATGAGTTATATTTATTTTTATGTTTCAATTGATTTAGTTAGGTAGAAATTTTAGTTTATCCTATGAGCTTACGTCCAAGCATACATCACAGCATAACATAAAAAAAAGAAAAAACATGTTGTTTCTATTGCACCCAAAATAAATCAAGCCAAATTAAAAATCTAAGGAAAAAAAAATGGAATCAAACCGAAAGAAAGAAAATTGGGCAGCTGAGTTCAGCCCTTATACAAGCCGGCCTAGAACTACAAGTTCAGATCTATGGGTCTTCTTTCTAGTAAAGTATCCTTCTTCAGGGACATCCATCGAGCTCCACATGGGACCACTGCACCATCTCCTGATTGGGTCACCTCTTGCCAATCCTAGACCCCATAGATCCTAACCTAATTCTAAGATCAAATTTACATATAAAATTTAAAAGAAATCGTAAGCCCTACAAAATAGATGTTAGGAAATACACACAACACACAAAGTAGTTTATGTTTCACAAATATACGCTTAGCATTAGTTTGCTTGCTAACTATCTTATGGACTATGTTAATTTTTCACTCTTAAAACAATTTTATGATTTATTTATTATATCATCCTTTAACACGGTCCTGCAAAAATTTTGTCAAATCTAAAAAGAATGCCCTAACATCCAATCTAACAAACAAATAAGCCTAGGCATTCTGTCTAAAGCAATACACCACACATACATGTGAAGCACAGTACAACATATCACATGAAATTAAAAGAAAATTACAGAATGATCTAACCTAGATCTAGAGTCCATGACTTAAGTAATCTAGTGTGTGTAAAGGTGGGGTTTGTGTGGTAAGGCTTTGCTCGGCTCCTTTATGTTCAAGTTTAAATTTGTTTAATTTTTACCATTGGTTAGTTTCAATTCAAATGACTTAATGATTTAATTCCCATTTTATGTTTATTTTATTTGGTTAAAGTAATATTTAAGTTTCCAAGAATGAGAGTTAGAATAAATTTTATTTTTAGGTGAAACACACTTTATTCCACATCCTAAATCCTAATGAAGTTTCCAAAAGGCTATCTAAAATCCTTAAGTATTTTAATTAATCCTTTTGGCTTTATTTATGTTTGGATTTGATTTATGTAATTTCATTTGTTTGAATTGTTTTGTTTGATTTAATTTATTTGATTTATTTCATTTTGAATTAAGTTATATAGATTTCATTTGATTTGGCTTATGTTAATTTAAAGAGTTTGATTTTATTCAATTTAACTTAAGATATTAAATTATGAATTTATAAGCTTAAGATTTAAGTTCATTTAGTACTTTAGGTTTGTCCATCGGTTATGCTTAACGTAAAGTACTTAGGTTAATTACTTGATCTGATTTAATTAATCCTAGGTTTTAGAGTCATTATTTAAATTTATTAAGGATGACTGGTTTCATTAAATTTTATTGATTCAATGGTTAAGGTTTAAGTTAATTAATAGTTTTATTAATCTAAGGTTTTATTTCATTAACCTAAGATTGAATTTGATCACTTTAATTCAATTAGGATATTTATAGAAGTTTCTTAATATTTTTTTGATGTTAGATATAGATTAGTTTGAATTACCACTTTATTTAATATGCTAATTAATTTCCTTAAGCCAATATTTGATTAACATTGCCTAGAGATTTAGAAATTTGAAAACTCCTAAACCAAAGATCATTTGGACTTCAAATATTTTTTTCAAGTAGGGTTACATGCCAATTTTATATCCCTAAAGTTTTGGCTTGATTAGAGATGTAATTAAAGTGTAATTAAGGTTTTAATTATTTTATTAAAACCTAAATTAAGCCTAATTTATTAAAATTCATTAAAGAATTTTATTTTTCCCTTATTCTTCACTAAAATACCTTTCCAATGAGGGTTTACTCATAATTTTTGGTTAAATGGTTGATTTGTTATGAGTTAATTAGTTTAAAGTCATTTATTTGAATTTTTTAATTCTTTTAATTACCTAATTGAGTTAATTAGTGATCTATTAGGTTCATATAGATTTGATTAGGTTTAATTAGTACTCTGATATTCATCAATATTTATTATGTTGATTCAAGGTTATTAGATTAAAATTTTCTAATTATTTCATTAAAGGTTAATTAATTTAATTAATTTAAAGGTTAAACACATGAAATTACAATTTCCCTTGAATTCAAAAAATTAAATCCTCAAAACTTTTTCTAAGGTATGTTTTAAGCATAATTTCATTTCCCCAAAGTTTCAAATTAATTGGATTATTAATTTGAAGGTAATTAGAGTTTAATATTTTTTTAAATTAAAACCCAAAAAAAATTCCCAATAAAATTGGGGTTTTAATTTTATGGACTCCTCTCATCAAGATGAATCCATTGAGCTTTATTTATAATTTTTTTTCTTTGATTTTATATGATTGTTTAAAGTTTTGATTTTCTTTAATTAATTAAATAAACAATTAATCCTAACGATTTTAAGTGTGTGTGTGGGTGGTCCCATGCGGCATAAGTTAAAATGTGGGACCATCCAATCAAATGGATGGTCCAGATTGATCTCGCTATCCCTAAAGGATGAAATCAATCCGTCCGCCTAAATCAGCATCGTCTGATCCTAAGAGAAGGATCAGACGGTCAGGATTATCTCGAGGCTCACCAGCGAGAAACGGACATCGTCCATGATTTCTTACCAATCATCAGTGATCGCTAGTGAATCAAGTCCTGATTTCAATCCCAAAATGATCAGGGATTGAATTAGGGTCAATCCATACAGTTGGATCCATTTGACAATCCAACTTTCTTCACAAAGCTCCAAAACTGATGACATAGAGGGAGGGAGAAAATGCATACCTGAATTCTGGCATTTGTCAGTAGTGAGATTGATCCCGTTAGCTTTGTCTTAACCCAATGAACATGTGCATAAAGTTTGGTGCCTTGCCTCCCCACTGATTGTTCCCTAGACCAACGCATGCTCGGTTTGAGGTGGCGTTGGTCATTTTCTGGCTTGCCGACGGTGAGGAGGTCAAGTAGGATTTCATTTTGGATTGTCACAAGCTCTAGAACGTGTTGGTAGCTTCAATTTGAGGTGAAACTCCCTATCTTGGTTTTCATCATTGAAGGGGCTTTCAACCTTGATCGTTCATCGGCTTGATGGTTGCGAGGGGGTCGAGTCATGGTCAGGATCTTCTCCCCTAGCCTTGGTGAAGCTTTTAGAATAAAAATGGGGAAGGAATAGGCCTCCCCTCCCCACTTTCCATTATTAGCCAAGAGCTCCATAAAGAAGAAATTTGAAGATCAACTGAACCGGCAGCGTGCAGATGTGAAATCAACTCCCCTTGGCCTTGTGAATACATTGGAGTGTTCACACCCAAGTCTAGAACTTTCTTGGTTATTTTCCATACATGGCTGAGCACCCCTTCTCCTCTTCCTCTTCTCTTCCTTTTTCTTCTTCCCTTGGTTTGCCAAGCTTAAGGAAAACTCTTGGAGGTTTGCCTTTGCCTTAATTGCTTTCATTGTCTTCACTTCAAGGCAGCCACCTTTTAAGCGGTGGCTTTTATCTTGGAGTGGATTAGGTGGGAAGAAGGGAGTTTGCATGAGAAGAGATGGAAGAAGGAAATTAACATTTCTCTTCTTTTTTTTTCATCTTTTTTTGGATTAAAGTATGATATGTCAAAATTAATCTCAAAATGGATTTGAGATCAGATTTAATTCTATTTGAATTGTCTTAAGGAATTTCAATCCAACCAAATGCTTTAATATAAAGTATTTAGATTTAACTTTACCCTTTGAATTTTTTTAGTTTATTTTTCAAACTATAATGCAATTGATGATCAATTGCATTATGATTTGACTAAACCATTTAATTTGAATTGATTTAAAATTTAATTTCATTTTAACACATTTAGCTTAAATGGGTTAGGTATGATTTCAAATGAGTTCAAATGATCAATTTGAATCAAATGGAAGGGTTTAGATCCTTTCATTCAATTTAATTTGGTTTAATTTGATTTATTTATGTTAATCAAAATTAAAAATTTGGATTGATTCTACTTATATCACACAAGTTATAATAGACTCATAAAGATTTTTTAGGACACTAGGTGAGGTGTCCTAAACATTGAATTAAGAAATTTCTATTTGAGATTAGGATTCCTAATTTCCAAATTAGCCTCATCCAAAAAGGAGGTCATCACACGTGTCAGGGCCTGATTGGTTATTTAAAACATTGCATCATAGCGCCGCATGGCGGTAGCTCTACGCATTTTCTCATCAGTCGTCTGATCAAGGATCGGACGGCTGAGATTAAAGTCACAGCTTAGAGGATAAAATATAAATATATTGCACATTTTAATCTTAACCGTCCATCCAAAATGCACGGATGGATGCCCAGAGATTGTCCTTGCAAATGATTATGGAAATTGGACACCGTCCATCTTCAAGGAGATGATCCGAGCTCGATTGAGCTCAGATTGATCCCAAATTTTACCCACACCATCAACATGCATAGAAGATTACATCTAATGACTAAATTTTCATGGGGTGAAGCTTTTCTTCACAGAGGACCAACACACAATGAAATTAATCTCGGTTTAATGGCTAACCTCACCGACACTCGATTCCCTTAGAGATATTCATCAGTTGAGATGAGCTTTCGAGTTTGAGGCTTGGAAATTGGTGGATTCTTCTACCCTCCTCTTGAGCTCCTTTGGTCTCACTCCTCCTATGCCTTTGAAGCTTGGTAAGAGTATGGGTGCACTTGACTTGGTCCTCTGATGAAGCTTGAAGAAGGAATTGAGTTGATGTTGAGTGTGGAGAAAGTTGGAAATTTAATCGAGCTCCCCTATTTTCAAGTGATGAAAATCGAGAAATTGGAATTTCAATCTCCCTCGAGGAAGCTTAGGATCACCTGCAAATGGCTCCTCTGACTTCCTAACACTCAATCAAATTAGGAAAACTTGGAGTATATCTCCCTTGGCAATCGTGCATGCATGGGCTTGTTATTTTGATCCAATTACCTTGATTCAAAGGGTTTATTAGGCTGTTAGGACTGTCCTTAAGTTTGTTTTTGGCTAGGGAGTGGAATTGTGAACTCCCCATGGGCTCCATTTTGAGTGTAAGGAAGATTCCCTTATGGCCATTTTCAAAGCATGTACTCAATTTGACCATTGGGTTGGGTTTGGCTGACCTAAACCCATTGGGTTGGGTGCACTACCCTCCCTAGTGTTCACTGATCCACTAGGAGAGTATCAAGTAGGTATGAAGAGGATTTGACCAAATTCCAAGTATAATTGGCCAAATTTACCCTATGGCCTAAGGGTAAAATAATCATTTGGATGATTTTTGAATTTGGGTATGTTTGGTATGTTGAGGAAATAGGTATGGTCAAGTTTCATTAGATTTGGAGTTCATTTTGTAAGGTTTGACTCATGTTGACATATTTAGGTCAAAATGGGTCAACTTGGTTCAAGTTGTCCAAGTGGTCAAATTGGGTCGAACCAAGAGTTGGGTTAACTTCATATGACCATTTGAAATGTTTTGGTGGCTTTGGTTTGATTCAATTTGGTTTAGGTTTGAATTTGGTTCATATGGCTTCATTTAGGACAAATGGGTCAAGTTGACCAATTTGACCTATTTGAGCTAAGTCATGGGTAGGTTTAAGTTTGGTTAGAAATATGAAATGGATTGGTATCTTTGTTTCCAATCAATTTTGGTTCAATTTGAATTTGGCTCAATATGACCCTTTAAGTCAAGTTGGGTTCAAGGTCAATTAGGCTAGATTAGGTCTCGTTAGCCAATTGAGGCATTGGTCAAGTTTAACAAGTGATTTAGAATGAACTTGACTCATTGGTTTCAATCAATTTGGCTTAGATCATGTTTTGACACATTTTGACTTTTTAGGTCATGTTGGGTCAACTTGGGTCAAGTATTAGCTACGTTAGACTCAAATGTTGACTTGGTCAAGTTCAAACATTTGTCATGAATGAACTTAGATCAATGGTTTCAATCAATTTAGCCTATGGTGAATTTTGGCTATGTTGGGTTTCATTTTGGCTAAGTGTTGACTTTGTCAACCCTCAGGTTTGACTTGGTTTGACCCAATTTGAGTGATTGATCATCTATAATGCCTGTTGATCACGATGAGAGGCTTAGGTGAGTTTGATTCAATCTAATTTAGTTAGGATTAGAATTTGGCTCATAAGGGTATTTTATGTCACTGTGGGTCAAGTGGACCTAAGTGGGTCAAATGGCTTAGTCAAAGCTTGATTTGAGTTTGATTGAACTTACATATGGACTTATAATTGAAATTTAAATCCATTTGTAAGTGGTTTCAAGTCAAATGGATTTTGATTTATTTGACAATTTCAAGTTCAAAGGGTGAACATGAAATGAATTTTGGCTAGATTTTTGAATTGAGGTTTGGTTAAGTGATTAAAGTTTGTAATTATATTTGGATTTATGATTGAAGGATTGATTTAATCATGATGAAAATCAAGAGTTTGGCTTGATTTGAAGTTGATTTGGCTAAGTTCAATAATTTGACTTGAAAGGCTTAGGTAAGATTTTGATTGAATTTGAACTTGAATTTTAGATTTAGTTTGATTGATTTGAATTTATATTTCATCTATATATGTGAATATAAATGAGAATATAAATGGGTCATGAGAAGATTTAATAAATTTGGAGTGATTTGATCATGATCTAGTCTAAGTCCTTAAGAGAAAATCAAGGTGACATAAGAAAGATTTGAGAATTGATCTTGAATTTTATATTTAGTTTGATTGATTTGAATTTATATTTCATTTATATATGTGAATATAAATGAGAACATAAATGAGTTATGAGAAAATTTCATGAATTTGAAGATGATTTAGGCTAAGTCCTTAAGGAAAAAAATAGAAAAAAGATTTTGAAATAGAATTTCAATTTTGGATTTGATTTGTTGATTTGAATTTATATTTCATTTATATATGTGAATATAAATGAGAATATAAATGAGTTATAAAAAAAATTCATGAATTTAAATTGAATTAGATTTGATTTAGGCTAAATCCTTAAGAGGGAAATCAAGGACTTAAGAATAATTTTGAATTAGAAATTTCAATTTTGGATTTGATTTGATTGATTTAAATTTATATTTCATTTATATATGTGAATATAAATGAGAATATAAATGGGTTATGAGAAAATTTTATGAATTTGAATTGATTTGAAGATAATTTTGGCTAAGTCCTTAAGAGAGGATTAAAGACTTAGGCAAGATTTGGAATTTGGAATTTCAACTTGGAATTCAATCATGGATTTCAATCATGGGTTTCAAGCATATGGCATTGATTTGAGTTTGGAGAAAATCAATTAGGCTAGAATTGATTTAGGTTTGATGTTGATTTGATTTGAGTTTGACTTGAAAGAAGGAAGTAAGGGAAGTGGTCCAAGCTATAGGGTAGGCAGATTTTCCTAACACCCCTAAGACATGACCTACTCCTATGGCTACCTCTTCTACATCTCTAGGGTTAGGTTGAGTGTCCACCTAATCACTAGATGTGTCTTAAGACTAAGGATCTCTTAAAGTCTAAGAGGAGCCCTATGTCTAAGATGGAGGGGTTCAGAGCTCATTCTAAAAATGAGGTCAACAAAGGCCGCCCAATAGGTGTGGTGTGATTAACAAGGAACACCGCACGTATTGGTGTTGACCAAAATGATCAACAACACCGAACAATCACAAGCACTAACAGAGATGATCTACTCCTAACCCGAGGTGTAGAAGGAATCCAAAAATGAATGCAATCTAGCTATACTTATGTCAAGGACATAAGAGAGGGAAGGAGGAATCCACTAGGGATAGAGTATGTGAACCTTCCACTAGAAAAATAGGTTCAAGTCATCCACAAAAGGATAAGGGAATTGATTTGATTCGAGTCTCACAAGGGAGAGAATTGCACTGGGGAAGATGGTTGAATTTGTTTCAATTTTTAAATTTAAATTTTAAGCATACTGATGGGGGGCTTAAATCAACTCAAGGATAGTCAAGATTAATTTCATTTTTAGATTTGCTTTGATGGATTTCGTTGGTTTGCGATGGATCATACTGAGAAGGAGCTTATTTTAGCCTAGACCTATCTCAGATTTATTGAACCAAAGGGAGTAACTTTCTGGCTGATGGGAGAACTATCTGACCAAAGGAGTGCCTTTCAGTTTGTAGTGATCAATTGAAGGGAAGAAAGCTCAGGGACTCACATCTTTCACTAAAAAAAACCACTGGGGTGATCAGTTATTTTCGACAATAAATCAAACCTGACCTAAGGTTGCTCGTCGATTTGTGACAATCATGCCAGAAAGAATGCATCATCATCTTATATCTTCTGAAGTAGAATGATTGTTGGGGTAACTTGCTTTTAATTAAAAGAGATTGAACCACCTGGGGCGACTACAAGTGAGTACACAGGGATTTATCTTAACTCATGTAGTCATGCAATTCTATAGGAGTTATCTTGTCACAAAGATAGGATGCCTTGAAAAATGGCCCTTTGGGGCGTTGAATTCTTAATCCATAAGCGAATTAATTTTGTTTGTTTTTTTAGTTTATTTATCATGGACCTAATTAGTTTGTGAGGGATTAAACTGAGAAGGAGCTTATATCAGCCTAGACCTATCTTAGATTTACTGAACCAAGGAGAATCTGTGCATCCACTGAATAAATTATCCAACCATAGGGGTGGTTACTTGGAAAGGGGGACTATTCAATCCAAAAATAAGCCATGTAGTGTCTAAATGGGGCCGCAAAGAATGTGATCCTAATAGAGTGCCCGTAGGGGATGGGACCGCTAAGGGCTTAATACAAACCCCTGAAGAAGATGACATGGCTAGTCATATATCAAATAGGTATTCGATGGCCATCTCAAGGAGAAAGCACAGGAACTCACATATGCTAAGAGTGGTGTATCCACCGGATGAGTCACCATTAGCATAACAAACATCAACCAACCTAAGGTGCCCATCAGTTTGCAACAATCAGCCTAGGAAGAAAGCTCGGAGACTTAAATCCTCCTATAGTGGGCTGATTGCTAGGATAGTCTATCTTTGACTCAACAAGTGTCATCCGACATAGGGAGGCTACTAAGTGAATGCCACTAGTGAACTTATATTGACTCAAATGTAGTCAAGAGGAAAGGAGCCTCCGAGGGACTTATTCTAAACCTCAAATATACTTGACCTAGTTAGATCATGATGATTAGTTTAAGAAGAAAATAAGGGGACTCACATCTTCTTAAACAAAATCAACATGGGGTAGCTTACTAGCTAGGTAGTAAAGTCTATCATACTAACAAGGCGCTCTTTGGTTTTCAATGGTAAAGTTAGAAAGAAAGCACGAGGACACACATCCTCTAAACAAGTGACCATTGGGGTGACAAACTAACGAGATAGCTTGTAGACCCGACCTAGAGCAGGGTCCCACATCAAATAGCTCGAGATAAAAAATTTGTGTTTATTTTTTTTGCTCATGTTAAAGGGAATAGCATGCCTCTTGATTTCTCTCACAACTACCTTAAACACGCTAGGGTATTTTAATAAAATGGTGCCACAAATAGAAAATTGAAATTCCTACTAAAAAAGGATGCCCCTCGGGTTCTCTTACACCTAACTTAGCTATGCTAATCAAAATAGGATGCCTCTCGGGTTCTCTTACACCTATTCTAATAGTGTTGGAAGATTGTGTTTATGTTGTGAAAGAGGGATAGGATGCCACTGGGGGACTCTTTCACCTTCCCTAAACACATCATGATGGATATGCAAGACAAGCAAAAACTACTTCTAAAGAAGAGAAGATTTTGATGAAATGGAATCAGATTTTGTTGATTGAGAGAATAATTTCAAACATGATTTATTTCATGGGTAATATTTCTTTAGATAGAGCCCATTAATTGGAAGCATCTGATGTTCCCCTTTACAATCAATGAGCTGATAAGATCCTCGTTGGTAGGCCTTCTCTATGACATAGGGACCTTCCTAAGTGAGTTCAAACTTTCCTCCCATCTTTTGACGGAAATAATTGGTCTCCTTAGGACTAACACAAGTTCTCCTACTCAAAAATACCTAGGGCGGACCACCTTGTTGTGAGCTTGAATCATTTTCCTTTACTGAGGTTATGGCAGCCCATGGTGACTCTCCTCCAAAACTTCAAGCTCTTCTAATGAACTTTGCATTCTACTGTAGTGATCTTGCTACCCAATGCTATCCTTAGTTATGGGAGTTGAACTTCTAAAGGTAGAATAGCCTTGGACCCATACACTAAGAAAAATAGGGTAGATTAAGTTGGAGTTTGGTATGTGTGTGGTAGGCTTACAAGGCTTCAACTACTCGTTCCACTACTGCTTATTGTCATCAAGAGTCTTCTTTAGTATTTGGATGAGAGTTTTGTTGAATACTTCTGCTAAGCCATTTGTTCTAGGGCAGTAGATGGTGGAGTATCTCCAATCTATGTTGTATCTTCTAGCAAAGCTATTGATTTTTGTGCTTTTGAATGTTGTACCATTATCAGATATAATTCATCAAGGCACCTTGAACCTATATACGATATGGTTCCTGAAAAACTAAAGCACATCTTTGAATGACCTCTCGAGTGGGATTACTCGCCCACTTGGAAAGATTAGGCTAAGATGAATTGATGTCCCTTGGAAGAAGGAGGATCGATCAAACCCACAATGTTAGTACCCCAACACTTGAATGGCCATGAGGCCAATGTAAGGTGTAGAATGTTGGGTGGTTGGTGGACGACCACATCGTGTACCTGACACTGATGGCATCTCTTAGCTACATTCATGCAACCTGTAATCATCGATGACCAGTTGTATCCTAGTCTCTTGGTCTTCATCTTCATCTTTGGGCCAGATTGATGTGCTCCGCATAGACCTGAATGTACCTCGATTACAATGCCATGGGCTTCATGTTTGTCTAAATAGCATAACCACATTTGGTCAAAAGATCGGTGGTACAGGGTGCCATCAATGAGAGCATAGGAGAGAGCTCTTTATTTTACCTCATGGGCTTGTGACTTTTCTTAAGGTAGTTTGTTGGTGTTCAAATAGTTTATGAACAATTGCCTCCAATCCAGCTCCTTGTCCTCATAGGCAACAACATCCTCCCATTCAAAAGAAAGCCTCGATGAGTTCAGCATCAATAAGAGATTGGACTTGTCTATTTTGGATACTTATTGAAATGGACTCATCTTCTATACATGCAAATTCTTTGGCAAGTTTAGCCAAAGCATCTACTACTGCGCTATCTACTTGAGGAACCTTCTAGATGGTGACTTTAGAAATTTTGGCCAACAGCTTCATGCAATACTCATGGTAATGATGAAGCTTGGGTTTGAGAACCTTATAGGACCTAACAATCTGATTGATGACCAACTAGGAATCCCCAAAGATATTGATTCTCTTGACATTGATTATGATGGCTAACTCTAGATAGACAATCAAAGCCTCATGCTCAGCTTCGTTGTTGGTTCAGGGGTTAGGAAGATAGAATGAGAATCTCATCACATCATGGTCTAGAGTTAGGAGAACTATTCCTACACCTGCCTTGCTTGGAAGAATAGATTGTGGTGCTTCCCCTTTATGAAAAGAAGCTGCACCATCAAAATACATCTCCCATCAGTGGTTGTCAACCTCCCCTAAGTTCATGATTTGTTCATTAGGGAGATCATCACTAAGCGGAGAATCAGCAGGAAGTGGGTGTGTCGCTAAGAAATCTGCTAGTGCTTGTCATTTTACCACACAAAGACGTACGAATGTGATATCAAACTACGAGAGAATCATGGACCATCGTGCCAAATGTCCAGGTAGCATTGTCCGTGTCATGAGATATTACGATTAGTTTTTGGAGATCAAGTTCACCTTATGAGAAAGCATATAGTGTCATAGCTTCTAAGATGTCAAGATCAAAGCTAGGCAATATTTCTCAATAGATGAATAGTTTGCTTCAGTAGGAATAAGTTGATAGCTAAGGTTGTAGAGAGCATTCTCTTTCCCTTTGTCATTGGCTTGGGCTAATAGAGCATCGATAGAGTCATACATTGTAGCAGTGTAGACAATGAGTGGCCTGCCCAGGATAGGGGCTGCTAGAACTAGCGGCTTCACCAAATACTACTTGATGTCTTCAAAGCATGCTGACACTTATCATCCCACTTGAACTTTGCATCCTTTTTAAAAAGTGCTGAAAATGGCTTGCATCTCCCCGATAGGTTAGAAATAAAGCATCTTAGATACGCCGTCCATCCTTGAAGGATCCGAGTTGAGTTAAACTCTTAGAAGGTGGCATTTCTAAGATAGCTTTAATCTTTTCTGGATCTATTTCTATTTCTTAGTGTCGGGTAGTAAACCCAAGGAATTTTCCTGAAGCTACTCCAAATGCACACTTTAGGGGATTCATTTTGAGGTTGTATTATCTTAACCATTCAAAAATAACTCTCAAGTCAAAGAGATGGTCTTTATTTTTTGTGCTCTTGACTACTAGATCATCAACATAGAAATCAACCTGATGATGGATGAGTTCATTAAAAATCTGAGTCATTGCTCGTTGGTATGTAGTACCAACATTTTTAAAGCCTAAAGGCATGACCCTATAATAGAAGATTTCGATCGGGATTCAGAAAGCATTTCTTTCATCTTCAGGAGACATCTTTTTTTGGTTATAGCCAGATGACCCATCCATGAAATAGAAAATTGCATGAGATGAGGTGATGTTCGCCATTAATTCTGGTATTGGAAGAGGAAACTCATCCTTAGGACATGCCCTATTTAAGTCCCTAAAATCGATGCATATGTGAATTTGGCCTTTCTTCTTCTTAATCGGTTCGACACTAGCTAACTAGGTAGGATTTTTTTCTTCTCTGATGAAACCAACATCGATTAGTTTCTTGACTTTAGAAATGACCTGTTGTTCGATTTCTATTCGCATGCGCGTAGGAGCTTGCTTAATATGGGTGGCATTAGGATCTATTGCTAGCTTATGGACTGGTATGTCAAGAGATAATCCGAGCATCTCTTTATAACTCCATGGAAGCAGTCATTAAACTCAGTCAATAGCCTAACTAAGTCAATGGTTTCTTCTTCATTCGATGAACGATGTACATGGGCATGGATTTTCTT